>LR538955.1:830596-913875 GCA_900536315.3 Caenorhabditis becei | reverse complement strand
CTTCCAGGCTTCCAGGCTTCCAGGCTTCCCGGCTTCCAGGCTCCACGGGGCTTTTGGGCCTGGCTTGCTGATTATAGGCCTCAAGTTTTAGTCCTCTGGCTTCAGCTCCCCACAAGTCCACTTCCTCCCCCTCCTCCTCCTCCAAAAACATCTCCATTTCCTTCCCCATCCGGCCATAAATTACGCGTTCTCCTCCACTCTCCCCCCCTCTTCCAAAAGCGTCGAAAAAAGCATGTAGAGCTCGGTTTCCCTTTCTATTTTTCATCAAAAGAGTGCTTTCGTGCTATCCTTTTCTCTCTTTCTCTATTGGCCACCAAGGCTCAACGCGCTTCCAAATTCATTTATTTTGCAAGACGGATTTCAATTTCACATCTTGTTCCGATTTGTTTTTGGTTCCAGTTTTGGTTTCCAGCATTGATTTTCGAATTCAGCCATGATTGACAAAGATTTGGAAAAAATCGGGTTGGAAAGACACATTCTGTTCAATACGGAAATTTTATGTCTCCCCTATGAAGACGGCGATGGCCCATCTAAACATCCTGTTGTAGAGCCTGATCATACCCCTAACTGGGTCAAGTTCTTTCGAATTGGTAAGAGATTCTTATCAGCTCTTATCAGCCCTTATCACTCATCACTATTTCCAGAAGAAGGTCGTAAATGCAAGAACGCAATCATCCATGTCTGCCACTTCCTCTGCGCTGTCTTCGCAGTCTTTGTAGCCATTCTCCTGGCCATTTCCGTCGCAGTCGTCCTTTTCACCGCCTGGTTTCCCCAATTCATCAAATACTTCCCGAAAGTTACTCGCCCACCAGAACCCACCAACCCAACTCATATGTTATCACCTTGGGGACGGCCCGTTAATGAACCTTGTGACCTATTTCGGATGGATCTGATGTGGAATGATTGTGGGGAGAAGATGAATTGGTGTAGGGAGGAAGTGAAGAAGTATAAGGATGGAGAGGAGGAAGAGGAGAGGTTTTGGAATATTACGAGGACGTGCTTCGAAGCGGCGGTGAGTGGGATTCAGAATCCTATAATTCAGAAGTCAAGTCCCCTTTTCCAGGAATGCCTCGAATTCCTGGCCTGCCCTCAAGCTGACCAGGAACTCCAGAACTTTGGAAGAATCCCTCATGAATTCTTCATGACCAACAACCAATTCCCTATCTGTATGATGAACTTTTATCAGTCTATCAAAGATGACACCTATGATAACTGCACGGCAGACTTTGATTATTTATCAGTAAGCTCTTATCACTTATCTGTTATCAATACATTTTTCAGAAAAGCTATCAAATCAAAAACCGTGCCTACATCGATGGAAAGGACTGCTTCATGGCCTATGTCTGGGAGAACTGCCATGAATCCGTCTTCGATTACCTCGTCAGGTCCTACAACGCCTTTCTGAACCTTGCAACCGTTCCTTCGGATTCTTGTGGAGCATTCCAAAGAATTGAAGCTCTGGAGTGTCGGGAATCAGCGGAGGTGTTCAAGGTGTCAGTGAATAATCTAACTTTGGCGGGAAGTTCGAAGGAGGAGTTCAAGAGGGTAGCGATGGAGTGTGATCATATGCAGGTACGGAAACTGTCATAACTAATTAATGATAAGAGATAAGAGGAAATAATTAATTGCAAAGTTGTAGAGGAGGTGATAAGCTACAAGTTTGCAATTGAACTCTTTTCCCTATCTCCTACTGTAACCCAGATATCAATCGATTTGAAGACGCTTTAGTTTATCAGCAGATAACTCGCTCCAATCAAAAGCTACCAAAAAGTGATAAACTGCAAACTTGTAGCTTATTACCTCTTCTACAACTTTGCAATTGATCACTTTTCCTTATCTTCTACCATAACCCAGATATTGATTGATTTAATGACCCTTTGGTTTATCAGCTGATAACTCGCTCCAATCAAGAGCTATCAAAAAGTGATCAATTGCAAATTTGTAGCTTATCAACTTTTCTACAACTTTGCAATTGATCACTTTTTCCTATCTCCCTTACTATTCCCAATAACCCTCATTTCCAGTACTGCTACTCCCAACTCTACGACTTCTGCATCGCCAAACCGCGTTTCCTCCAAGAGACCAAGGAGTACTGCAACAAGATGCACTTCCTAGCCACTCCACTCATTCAATGTCTTCAAAAACTCAAAAAAGACAAATATCAGCCAAATCTCCGGGAATATCCATGCTTCATAGGCCACGACTTCAATGAAGACGCAACGGCGTGCATCAGATTCCGGGATTCGACGAGTTGTGTGAAGAAGATCATGAAGGATTACTGTGGAGAAGATGTGCTGGAAGGGTTCGATGATGCAAATAGTTATCTTTTGGAAATGTGGGATTGTTAACAATTTATCATTAGGTTATCAGTATTTTGTAGTAGCCTTATCAAATTCATTGAAATAAATCTTGGTCTCCTGACACGGATCATTCCAAATCATTTGCTCCCCAAAAGTTGACTTTGGCTCGTTTTCCACTACTTTCTGCCGGAAGCACAGGTGAATCTGAAGTTGCGGGATTTCGGAGCATCGTACCAACCACCTACCAGTCTCTTGGTCTCCTTTTGCCACTCGGGAAGCGCTGAGTACAGTATGACAGGTACAGTAATCCCATAGACTAGGGCAAAGAAGTTGAAAGCGATGTAGGACCAGTAGAGGAACATGTTGGGGACATGGAAGTGGTCCATTAGAAGGATAGAGCAGCTACCGATGTTGAAGAACATTATGGAGAGCTGGACTTTTTTGAGAACCTGAAGAGAAGGATTCAGAAGGCAGAAGCTCTGATTCTTACCTTGCACATCTTGATATTCTCGGCTAACTGGAACCTTTCACTCAACCCATATGACACTTTTGTGAACATTTGATTGCTATAAAACTGCCTGGAAATTTGAATTTGGTCTCAAACCCATTTTTGAACCCTCACTTGTATCTCTTTGTATTATACGAAAAACAAATCTCAATCCCGATATAGCCAATGATATTGACGATGAAGAAGCTTACGACGTGGATTGGGACTGGGAGCCAACCTGGAAAAAGGTTACAGTAATATGAATGAGTGGGATGTTACAATTGATATAAGCGATGGCTGAAGTGAAGACCAGGGGGTGGAATATGGAGAGAATGCCAAAGGAAACCCAGATCTTCCTGGATTTCTCGTAGTTTTTCACTAGAAAAGTTGCTAGGCAGCGTTCGACCATGAAGATTGGAAGGATGTACATTGCGATGAACAGGCCGATGGTTCGGATGTAATTGGCGTAGAGTATTGCTTCTTTTAGGTCATCTGAACTGGAATTCAATGAATTCTCGGTGGAGCGCACTTACTATTCGGGTCATTTCCGAGTTGCTGGTAGACTATGAGACATCTGGAGAGCATTGAGCAGAAGTACTGGCCACCGTAGTTCATGAATAGGCAGGTTAGGTTGAAGTGCATGGCACGGATGAAGACGAAGAGGTAGAAGAGGTAGAGGAACTCGATCCAGCTGGAATTGAGGATTATCAGTGATAAGAGATCAGTGACAAAACGCCAATTTGAGAGCTATTGAAGAGTGCAAGCTCTCTCTAGCTTTCAGGACTTTCAGAACTTTCAGATCTTCCAGCAAGCTCCCACTTGGGATCCTTGATTTGATAACAGTTCAGAGATCAGTCCTTCTCACTGATAAGACTGATAAATTATTTATCACTCAATTATCACTCACCTAAACGCCAACACCCCCACCTCCACTTTCAACAAGGTATTGAACAATGTCTCGAGGTTCTCGGCTTGTATATAGCTGGTGTTAACGAAGGTGATAAAACGGACATCGGAGGTGCTCGCGGAGCACATTTTGCTGGAAATGGAAGGGATTGAGGGGATACAATTGAGGATGGAGGGGAGGAGAGTGAGAAGGGAGGGGAAGCCACGTCAATGAAGAGATGGGTCTCCAGGGGAGATTTTGTTAATTGTTGATGGAGAGGTGGTAGTTCTGATTAGAAGCACTTTGCACTGATAACTGATAAGCTATCATTAGATAAATAGATGACGACAGAGGCAGCCACCGGAAGGATATAGTGGTAGTGGGAAAGGAAGGGTATTTTCGAGGTCTTGAATGCAAAATAATCACTTTTCTATCAAGGGAAGTTCTAGCGGGATTTCGGAGCGTCGTACTAAGCATAACTTTGCACTTTTCCATCCGGGATAATGGAGCATCGTACTGGATATAATTTTCTGTTTTACGAGGCGGGATTTCGGAGTGTTGTACTGGAGAGAATTTCAGATAAAAGAAGCGGGATTTCGGAGCATCGTAGTGAGCGTAACTTTGCTTTTTCGAGGAGTAGGGGACAATGGAGCACTGTAGGGATTTGTGAATAATCTGTGATAAACTGATAAGAATCTCTGCTTTGGAACTCATGAAAAGCAAGCAGAAATGGGGAAAAGAGAGATGGGAATACAATATTCATCATTTTCTTCTCGTTTTTCCTTATTTTTCCCATTTTTGAGGTCGAGAATCCAAAATACAAAGCGAACGTCAATGATAACGTGATAAGAAGAATACAAATACAAATTTTTTTTACGTGACCCCTCACGTATTTTGCGTACTATCAGTCAGAACGAGTTATTGATTATTTATCAACGTGGTGCAAGGCGAGCCATCAAAAATCGCTCAAAAGAATTGCGAATGTATCCGAATTGGGTGTTCCACGTCATCAACGTCGTCGTCGCATTCTGGATTCTTGTGGGTTGTATGAAGAAGAAGGTCAAAGGTAAGCTCTTGGAATTGGCCTCATTTCCCAGCAAAAAGTGTACTTTTCAGCGTCGGACGGGCAGAAGACGTTGCAAACGACGCCAATTTCGTATGAGACGGATCCGGTGCAGTTGGAGAAGGAGCGCAAGCAGAAGGTCGCTGAGAATCGCGCCAGGATGCGGAAGAAGCGCGAGAAGATGAACAGCAAGGAGTTCTCGAGGTTCGCCGCGTTGGTCGAGAATCAGAAGGCTTCCCGGGAGACGGTGGGGATTCTGGGGATTCTGGAGATGTTTCTCGAGCTTTTAGATGCTTCAAGAAGACTCGACTCAGCCGTCTTGCACTGAAGAATCCAATGAGAGTTCTGGAATGCCGAGTGGTGATGATATTGTTATGGAGCAGACTAATGTGAGAAGCATCATCTTCAGGCTGTCTTATCTTAAAAACTACAAGTGATAGGGGAAAGTGATCAATTGCAAAGTTGTAGATCAAAATCTCCTCTACAACTTTGCAATTGATCACTTTTTCCTAGCTCCCATAGTTTTTGAGATATAACTCCAGAACTAAAAGAGCTATAAAAAAGTGATCAATTGCAAACTTGAAGCTTTTTACCTCCTCTACAACTTTGTAATTGATCACTTTTCCCTATCTCTCATAATTTTCCTGATATGACACTGATAAGAACTCTTTCAGCCCCAATCCTCTGGAATCGACTACGATGAGGGCTACAAAATCGCGCATATGAGGCTCACGTCGGAATCGGAGAACCTCGGAGACATTCGTCTGGTTGATAGTGATCCGCATGATGGTAATCAGTTCTTATCACAGCCCCCTTATCAGTGAAATTGCAGTCAAAAAGCACAACAAGATCAAGAAGCAAGCCCGGGATGCGGCCAAGCAGAAGCAGTTTGAAGAGCAGTTGCGCAAGGGAAGCTCGTCGGAAGAGGTTGGAAAGATTCTAGAAAAATCTTCTGAATTCTGATGGCTTTTAGGAGCTCCGCAGCCCAGATGACACTCTGAAAAACGTCTCCTCGATTCAATACGAATCCCAACTTTCTGTGGTTCAGAAGAAGAAGCTCGCCGAGAAGGCCAAGACGAATCCCGATGATACAGAGTCAAAAACCAAAGTCGCTGAGCTCATTGAGCCAAAATCCAATGAGTTGTACGCCCGAGAGCTCGCCGCCAAAGTTGCGGGACACTAAAGACCTGTAATGCAATGTGAATAAAGCTTTTGTACTTTTGACCAATTCATTCATTCATTCGTTCCTTCCCAAGCCATCGGGCTATACAATAGAAATACATAGAATCCGTCAAAAAATACGCAACGGAACCGGCTTCAAATCGTACATGGGAGAGACATGAAGCTGTCGAAATTCAACGGCATTATTGCATCAAAAAAGAAGAGAAGATATGCGAGTACATTTGTTGAAATGATCAGAGAAATGGCGCGGAAGAATGGACGGGAAAGGGATACGCAGTTTTTTGCGTAATCGGATAGAAGGATTGCGCCATTGTTGAGTGATAAGGTGATAAGGTGATAAGGTGATAAGGAGATAATGATAAGAAGAAGGGTGTTGGCAAGGGAATCCAGGAAAGATCAGGAGCGGAGCGGTCGCGTCGCGGTTGCGTCGCGGTTTCAGAGGAAAGTTGAATTTCAGGTTACTGTAGAGCTTTTGGTGTGGTAGATTTAAGAATTTCTGTGTCGATTTACGCGCTTCCTGCATATCTTGTTATCTTGTTTTCAATATATTTGCTTATCAGTGATATGTACATTGAATGATAAGCCACTGATATCCCTCCGAAACACAAAAACAAGCCAACCTGAAACCTGAATCACTCCAAAGTTCGAAAAGATATTCCGAATCCCCGCCCCCTCTCGGAACAGGTTGGTGTCGCTATAAAAGGTGTTCCCCCCGCATCCCCAAAATCATATCACTCCTTCCCCTTCTAACCATGAGAACCATCGCCATCGTCTCCCTTCTTGTCTCCACCTCATCCGCCTTCCTCTTCGGAGGACTCCTCGGAGGAGGCGGCGGTGGAGCTGGATGCTGTGCTCCGCGAGCTCCACCACCACCACCACCAGCTGCTGGAGGTTATGCTGTTGCTCCATCCGCTCCTGCTCCATTGTTCCCATCGGCTCCAGCTCCAGCGTTCCCAGCCGGAGGATACGCTCAACCACAAGGATTCGGAGGAGCTTATGCTGCTCCAGCTGTTGGAGGAGGATTCGGAGGACAGGCTCCAGCTCTTGGAGGAGGTCTCGGAGGAGGATACCAAGCTGCTCCAGCTCTTCAACTCCCAGGACTCGGAGCTCCAGCTTCAGGGCTCGGAGGTCTTGGAGGAGGCCTCGGAGGAGGCTACCAAGCCGCCCCAGCTCTTCAGCTCCCAGGATTCGGAGCCCCAGCTCCGGTTGCTCCAGCTCCAGTTGCTCAAGCTCAAGGAGGATACCAATCCGGACCAGCTCCAGTTGCCCCAGCCCAAGGATATCAAGCTCAGGCCCAGGCTCCAGTCCAATCCGGATACCAAGCCCAAGCCCAAGCTCCAGTCCAAGTCGCCCCAGTCCAGACCGCTCCAGTCCAGGCCCAGAACAACTACCAGGAGGCCGCTCCCGCTCCGGTCCAGGCCCCAGTCCAGGCCTACGAAGCCCAAGCCCCAGTCGCCGTCTCCCAGCCAGCTCCAGCCGTCCAGGCTTCCGGATACCAGGCTGCTGCTCCAGTTGCTCCAGCTCAAGGAGGAGCCTACACCCAGGGACAATAGATCGTTTAGAAGCTAATTTAATCTGATTGCCATTGTTATGACTTGCCACCGCTTTATTCTCACTTGCAATTTGTCTCTTCTTTTTCTAGTTCAAATAAACTTCTTATCTTCTTATCATGTCTCTTCCTCCACCTCTATGGAAGAGATCTCTCTGCCGGCATGTCTGCGTCTCTCCTCGCCACACTATTTTTGTGACTTGTCATCATTCAAAGGGTATATAAACAGAGGGCTTAGGCTTTCTAGCTACCTGAAGATTCTGAAAATGCCCTCCCGATTTTACTGATAAAGTCGCTATCATCACCGGCTCCTCCTATGGAATCGGCAGAGAAACCGCTCTTTTATTCGCCAAGGAAGGTGCCCTGGTTACTGTAACTGGCCGAGACCCATCGAGACTTGAAGGCACTAGACAAGCCCTTCTGAATGCAAACATCCCGGAATCCCAGCAGCAACCAGAGGGGAAATTGTCAATGTTTCGAGTATAGTGGCTTGTCCATTTGGGGTGAGTTGCTTCTGAATCTCCAGAATCTGAATCCTTTCTTTCAGTGGGCTCGAACTCCATACTATCCCGTAGCCAAGGCCGCATTGGACCAGTACACCAGAAGCTGTGCCATTGACCTGATATCCGAAGGCATAAGAGTCAATACGGTGAATCCTGGGGTAGTGAGAACTGGATTCATGGAGCATGCCACTGGGATGTCCGAGGAAGCTTCTGATAAGGTTTGCTTATCATTTTCATCTTATCACTAACCTGATTTCAAGCTTTCAGTTCTACAAAAGCATGGGCGCGGAGCCTACCGTAATCCCTGTCGGATTCGAAGGACGACCTGAACACATCGCCAAGGCAATCGCTTTCCTTGCTGATCGAGACGCTTCGGAGTATATAATCGGACAGAATATCATTGCGGATGGGGGAACTTCCCTGGTTCTCGGATTCCATGCTTATAATGCTAAAAAGAATTGAATAAAGTTTTGCTAAAGTTGACAAAAATGTTTCTGGAGGTATGGGGAATTGAACCCCAGCCCTCTCCCATGCTAAGGGAGCGCTCTACCACTGAGCTATACCCCCATGCGGCAGAGACCGGGCGCCAGGGCCATGATATAAAGGCGCTGTTGACCTAGTTTCTCTCTTTTCCATCTTCCCAGAAAACCCAATTTTCGTTCGGAATTGAGTTGAAAAGATCATTTTCGACTTTTGATGACATTTTTGGGCGTGCACATGCACACCAAACTAAAGATTATTTCACAATGTGATAAGAACTTTTCTGTGTCGCTCTTGTCACACTATTCCCCCAGTCATTCTTCGCCAAAATGTTCCTCAAACTGGTGCTCCTCTCCCTATTCTCCAATGCTGCTTCCCAGTACCTCTACGCCGTCGATGTCTCCGTCCCATTGGGCTATTCCCAAATCCAATGTCTCCAACAAGCAAAGTACAGTAACCTTCTGGTCCGTGGGTTCAAGCCGGATGGAAAGACTGGATTGGTGGACACGGATGGGATTTCTACTTATAAGCTGGTGCAGAATAATAATATGGCGATTGGAGTGAGCATTTATATGGAGCCAGATGCCGGGGCGAAGAATACAGGAGGACAGCAGTTTGACATGTTGTATCAGGCGCTGACGAATGCTGGGATTCATGTGAGACAGGTTTTTGTTCAGGTGAGCTAGTTTTGGGGTGGTGGGTAGGCTTCCAGGCTTCCAGGCTTCCAGGCTTCCAGGCTTCCAGGCTTCTCGGGGCTTCCAGGCTTCCAGGCTTCCAGGCTTCCAGGCTTCCAGGCTTCCAGGCTTCCAGGCTTCCAGGCTTCCAGACTTCCAGGCTTCCAGACTTCCAGGCTTCCAGGCTTCCAGGCTTCCAGGCTTCCAGGCTTCCAGGCTTCTCGGAGCTTCGGGCTTCAGGCTTTAGGTTTTAGGCTTTAGGCGTTTGGCTTCAGGCTTCTAGGTTTTCAGGCTTCCAGGCTTCCCAGGCCTCTCAGACCCCGAGCCTTCATAATCCCAACTTCTCTATTCTTCCAGGTGACCGAAGGCGACCAAACCTGGAACTACGACCACAACGCCAATGTCGACTTCCTCAACAGTCTCTTCCTCCGTGCTCAACAACTCGGCATCCTCATCGGCATCTACACAGGCCCAGCGGACTGGCAGACCATCACAGGCAACGCCGTCACAATGCTCCCGGCCGATGCTCAGTTGTGGTACTACAATGTCTACTGGGATGGTGTCACTGGAGAAACCGTGCCGAGTTTTGATGATTTTGTGGCTTTTGGACCGTTTAAGAGGGCTAATGTAGGGGTGAAACAGTTTGCGACAAAGGAACAAGTCTGTGGATTGACTGTGAATCGAGATGTTTATTTGAAGGCTTGAATAAAGTGTGTTTTGTCCCCCTAATGTTTGAGAGAACTGCAAAATTTCAACTTTCTTTCAACTCTTCCACGTGAATCATTGATTTTTCAAGAAAATTTTGCTCCGTGACGTTTTGTCACTCATTCAAAGTGCGCGTCTAGACGAGTAGCAAAACAGCGGAGCCAAAAGTTTGAAACTTTTATAATAAAACGTGACCTTACCCACTGACCTGACCTGACCTTGGCCCCTTCACCTTATCAGTCCCCTTAACCTTATCGGTTAATCAGTTTGAAACAAAATTTGAATTCATTTCACGATGAACTTAAAAAGTTCTTTCATCCTTCTGTTCGTGGTCAATATGACCAACGCAAACAAACTGAGTAAGTAGGGAAGGGGGAAATCAATCGATAATTTTGCAATGCTTTCAAAATTGGAGGAACACAAATTTTGAGAAAATAACTGAAAGTTGGGGACGTTTTCGAAAAAATCAATATGTTCTGTTTCAGAGTCGCTAAAAAGCGCAACAAGCGAACTGGCCAAACTGGCACGCGTCACCAATGGGTTCACCGTCCAATCGGAGCTCACCAGGGACCCGAAGCTGTTTTCGGCCATCACTTCTGAACTCCTCGGTATCGGATCTCTTCTGGACACTCTACTCGGATTCAATAGTGTAGTACTGCATTGATGTCATTTATCTCATTGTCCTCTTCTCGGTTTGAATAAATCTTTTGAAAACCCCATGTTTTGGTTATCTTTGTTATCACTGATCACTTGTCAGTTGGGTTCTTATCACTAGCTCCTGATTAATTGATTAATTCCATGTGAACTTTTCAACTTTTCAACCAGTGGCGAAACGTCACGGAACCGAAGATTTGGACTTTTTTGGAGAAAAGTGACTTTCTCCACTGATTTGACTTTCACCTTATCAGTAAAAATGATGACAAATCACCTTCTAATCAGTTTGAAACGAATTTTGAAGTAGGGGAGGGGGGAAATCAATAAATCGATATTTTTGCAATGCATTTTCTAAAGACGGAAAAGTCAATCGATAAAATTTGCAAGTTGTAAAAATTTATGAAAATTTATAAGAGAACTAGAAAAAAAATGCCATTTTTCTGAAAATTAACGCCATTTTGGAAAAAACGTGAGAAATAGAGCCAATTCTATGGTTTTATGAAGTTACAAGTTACAAACACTATGAACCGAATTTCTGGAAGAAATTTGGTGGGAATTATTGACTTTTTTGACTTTGAAGCATTGAAAAACCCATTCTCGATAAGGTTGATGAATCGTTATCATGATGATAGTGGATAACAGTCCATAGAGGGTCAAAGTGATGAAGCATAAGTTGTTGATACCTGGAAGACCACCGGGATTTCGGAGCATCGTACTAGAATCCTACCTTGCTCAAAAACTTCCGTAATCACCGAATAACACAAATACACAATCGGTGCCGCAAAAAACCCCAAAGTTATCAGAAACTGCATAAAAATGGCCTTCATAAACTTCTGCTGAATCTGATAAGTGTTCACTGATAGGTGCTGATACTTTATCACAAGTCTTCTGATAGTGATAACGAATAGGAAAACGATTTGGGATACGATTGTGATAAGCATAAAGGTGATAAGGCAGATTGGGATGTTGGTGTCTAGGGAGAAGACGAAGATTGGGGTGGACGGGAGGTCAGGGGAGCAGGGAAGGCTCTGGAAATTATCTAGGTCAAGGTACAATAATCTAGGTCACAGCTACAGTGATCTAGGTCAAAGTACAGTAATCCAGGTCAAAGTACAGTAATCTAGGTCAAGGTACAGTAATCCAGGTCAAAGTACAGTAATCTAGGTCAAAGTACAGTAATCCAGGTCAAAGTACAGTAATCTAGGTCAAAGTACAGTAATCCAGGTCAAAGTACAGTAATCTAGGTCAAGGTACAGTAATCTAGGTCAAAGTACAGTAATCTAGGTCAAGTTACAATAATCTAGGTCAAGCTACAGTAATCTAGGTCAAGCTACAGTAATCCAACCCACCTCTAGCACAACTTTCCTACCGTAATCCTGCTCGGGAATCTGAGAAAATGGGTATGAAAAGAAGGTGAAAGCGAGGAAATAGTTGAATAAAAGGTAGTAGATTCGATACTTTTTCCACTGGAGATCATTGAAAAGACGGTAGTAGCGGTTCTCGAAAACGGCCAACACTGCGATTCCGGTTACTGTAAGTAGGTCAAGTTACAGTAATCTAGGTCAAGCTACAGTAATCTATGTCAAGCTACAGTAATCTAGGTCAAGCTACAGTAATCTAGGTCAAGATACAGTAATCTAGGTCAAGCTACAGTAATCTAGGTCAAGCTACGGTAATCTAGGTCAAGGTACAGTAATCTAGGTCAAACTACAGTAATATATGTCAAGCTACATTGATCTAGGTCAAGGTACAGTAATCTAGGTCAAGCTAAAGTAATCTAGGTCAAGTTACAGTAATCTAGGTCAAGGTACAGTAATCTAGGTCAAACTACAGTAATATATGTCAAGCTACAGTAATCTAGGTCAAGTTACAGTAATCTAGGTCAAGATACAGTAATCTAGGTCAAGCTACAGTAACCTGCCTGTTACCTGCTATTGCAGTGGACCCAATGTAAATCTGCACCGCTACTGGCACTTTCCAACTCGTTAGCAATCCCACTGGTACCCCAGAAAATGTCGGCAGCAGAATAAATGGAATACACAAAAACCCCATAGTCAAGTCGAAAAATACAGTGAGAAAGTGTAGATTCAGCAGGCTTATCTTGACATTTTTCATTTTTTCCGGAGTTTTTGCCAGGATACAGTAGGCGCCGAGTATGTGGAAGGGGACTTCAGTGATAGTGATAATGTGGCAGATAGTGATAAGACCATCGGGAGATGATAAGAAGGTGGAGGGGCAGGGGGACATGGAGAATGTGCTCAATGAGCAGAGCGGCCGCCGGGAAAACAGGAAAAGGCAAATTGGGACAATTGAATTGATGTAATGGGCTGTCTGCAAAACATAATCTTTCTGGGAACTTTTGGGATTCTTTGGATTCAAAAAACACGCAAAATCTGGTCAGCTTTTACCCGTAACCTTTGACCCCATGTGACCTTTGAGATCTAGGGCACTGATATGGATAATCAGTTTCAAAAGAAAGGGAAATTGAAATCATTACTCGATCGTATTCTCTTATTGGCTGGCTGCAAACGACTGGATTCGCGGAAAGACGACTGAATTTCGAGATGTAAGCAGTTTTGTTTAGTTCTGGGGTGTTTGTGCCAGGGGTACCGTGTACCAACTCACAGATGTCCCTCCTGACCACCCGAGGCATTTGGATTCGGGTACCGTGTACTTTGGTTCAGATGCCGCGGGTGGTATTTTGATAAGAACTTCCAAATCCTAATTATTTCGTTTTCCATCTCGTCACGCCGATACTCCGACACCCCACTGGATCTTCGCAACTCGCAGCACGATGGATCGCCAACTTCGCCACTGAATGGATCTTCAATTGCACTCTGAACACCACAATGTAAGCTTTTTCTTCTTGTTCCGGGTGTCTGTGCCAGAGGTACCGTGTACCAACTCACAGATGCCTTCACACCGCCCCAGGCATTTGGATTCTGGTACCGTGTACCGGTTTTCAGATGTCGCGGGTGGGATTCTGAGAAGAGCTCTACTAACTTTCTAATCATTCTTTTTTCCATCTTCCTCGTCACTATTGCTCAACTTCAACAAATCGCCATCTGCTCCACTGGGCCCTCTCGCCCTGTTGCATCAACGAATTGTCAGCTTCACCACGCGCACGGATTTGCTCATCATGTCGCTCTGAAGGATTTCTAAGCAAAAACACTGGAATTTGAAACGTGAGCTTATGTTTTCAAGTTTTGAGGTGTCTGTGTGGTTGGTACCGTGTACCAGCTTCACAAATGCCCCTTTTACCACCCCAGGCATCTGAATTCGGGTACCGTGTACTTTGGTTTGGATGCCGCGGGTGGTAATCCGATAAGAACTTCAAAATCGTAATAATTTTCTTTTCCATCTCAACTCTCATCACGCTGACACTCCGACACTCCACTGGATCTTCACAACTCGCCAGCACGCCGAATCGCCAACTTCGCCACCGTATGGATCTTCCATTGCATTCTGAATTTCAAAGTGTAAGCTGATTTCTCCAGATCCGGGTGTCTGTGCCAGGGGTACCGTGTACCAACTCACAAATGCCTTCACACCGCCCCAGGCATTTGGATTCGGGTACCGTGTACTTTGGTTCAGATGCCGCGGGTGAGATTCTGATAAGTACGTCAAGCTTCTAATCTTTCTTTTTTCATCACTGCTCAATTTCAACAAATCGCCAGCTGCTCTCCTGGATCTTCTTGAATCGCACCGTCAAGGGATCGCTTATCAGCAACTCCACCAAATCGCCATCGTCAACTTCATCACGCGCACGGATCTGCTCATCACGTCGCTCCGACGGATTTCCGAACGAACACACTTTGGATTCCAAAACGTAAGCTCATTTTCCTTGTTCTGGGGTATCTGTGCGGCGGGTACCGTGTACCTGCTGCACAGATACCCCTCTGACCACCCCAGGCATCTGAATTCCGGTACCGTGTACCGGGTTCCAGATGCCGCGGGTGGTACTCTCATAGATACTTCAAGCTTCTAATATCGTTCTTTTCCATCTTAACCATCGTCTTCATCACTTCCGACGGCTTCAGCTTCAACCTGACCAATCGTCAACTTACTGCTCTACTGGATCCTCTCGCCCTACCTCATCAACGAATGGTCAGCTTCACCAATTGCACAAATCTTCTCATCACGTTGCTCCGACGGATTCTCGGAAAAACGCTCTGAAATTTCAAACGTAAGCCCATTTTTTTAGTTCTGGGGTGTCTGTGCCAGGGGTACCGTGTACCAACTCACAGATGCCCCTTCCAACCACCCCAGGCATTTGAATTTGGGTACCGTGTACTTTGGTTCATATGCCGCGGGTGGGATTCTGAAAGGAATTTCAAACTTCTAATCTTTCTGTTCTTCCATATTGGTCGACAACACAACTTCTCTCCGATCAACCGCAACCTTCACACTCTTCTGAATCCTCAGCCATCTTTGCCAATCCGTCCCACTTCGTCGTTTTGGATCCCGGAACTTTAATACATTCGTTACATTTTTATTGACTTTACTGTTAAAAACAAGATTTCAACAAAAATTGCAATAGAAAAAGGGGGCTGAAGATTCCAGGACTGACTTCTGGGATCACAGTAATGGGTTTGGATACTGGCTCAGTTCCAGGAATTGGCAAACGGAATGATTGGAAATGATAACAATTCTTATCACTGACAATCTGAAACTAAAATCTCACTGTTATCTCCGACACTCTTCTGGTACGCTCACGGCCTAGATCTGGTAGTGCTGTCACCTGATTCCTGATCTTACACTTGCAAATCCAAGAAGACAATGCTGTACGATAGGTTTTGATCATTAGCATATTGGGAATAGGGTCTAGAAGCGGGTAGATGGCATTGGCTAGAGTCAGAGCTTTTCCGTAGTACTCATTGCTCCAGTTGAACATGATAGTGATAGTAAGGACTGATATCGGGAGGAAAATGAATAGAAATGGGATAACAGCCTGGGCAACCAATACGTAGAACAATTGGGCTTGAAGGGACTTGTAACTGTAGGACTTTGTGGAATCCTTGGTGAGAGCCCGTACAGAAAAGTGACACTTGAATCCAAAGTAGAATGTTGTGAAGAAGCATGAGAATCCGATGAGGAAGGTGAAGAAGAGGCCGTAATAGACATGAACGTTGGTTTGAAAGTCTAGACGGAAATCGAAAACCGGACCGACATACGGGACAATCTCGCCTAGACCGTACATGACGAACCCGTTGGAAATAGGCGATTCGCCAAAGAAGGTGTAGCTGACAGTGATCCAGAGAAGGCCGGTGATAAGGGGAATGGAGAGCCAGATTAGGAGTTTTAGAGGGTCGGGGGAGGTTAGCTTTTTGTTTCTGGAAGAAGAGTGATAACTGATAAGTGATA
The DNA here is from genome assembly GCA_900536315.3 of Caenorhabditis becei. NCBI lineage: Eukaryota > Metazoa > Nematoda > Chromadorea > Rhabditida > Rhabditidae > Caenorhabditis > Caenorhabditis becei. The sequence continues at coordinate 898,028 of LR538955.1, read as the reverse complement.
AGGGAAGCTCTCACCCGGTGACTACACAGTAGCGGAAGACAAAATGGATGCTGAACATTGCCATTAGCATGGAGAAGGAGCCGATGAAGATGTCTGGAAGTAGGTCCAGAAGGTTTTATAAGCTTCAGGAGAGTCGGAATGGCCAAAACTGACACTTCTGAAGACTGAAGGGGCTTCTGAATCCTTAGGAGGCTTCCTGAAGCTCAGAATGTCTTCTAGGTCAAGTTACAGTACTCTAGAGGACTTTTGAAGCTCATAATGCTTTCTAGAGGTCAGGGCAACTTCAGAAGATTTGTGACATCTTCTGAAGGCCATAAGACACTTTCTCAAAGACTGTGACGTCTTCTAGACCTTTTGGAAGCCTATAGTCGTCTTTTAAACGTTCTAGAAGCATCTGACGTCTTCTAGTGCTAATCTGGAAGCCTTCTGAAAGTCTTCTGGACCTTCTGGAAACTTCTGACGCCTTCTGGAAGGTTCTGATGCCTTCTCAAAGTCTCTGACGTCTTCTGGACTTTCTGAAAGCCCCCGATGTCTTCTGGACCTTCCAGAAGCCTTTGACGTCCTTCTGAACCGTCTAGAAGCTTCTGACGTCTTCTGGACCTTCTAAAAAGCCTCTGACGTCTCCTAGACCTTCTGAAAGCCTTTTGACGTCTTCTAGACCTTTTGGAAGCTTTCTGAAAGTCTTCTGGACCTTCTGGAAGCTTCCGACGTCTTCTAGAGCTAATCTGAAGTGCGCTCCACTGCTAAAGACCCAACTCACAATCCAAAACTTGCACCACACCCCTCGGAAGATCAAACATCGGATCCAGGAACACTAGAAAAGCGGAGAAAGCGCTGAAGACGTACTGAAAGTTCACTCTTCTTATCAGTCTTTCTTATCACTTTCCTGACTTACCGGCTGACAAAAAAAGTCGAAAAAAGCGTAGAAAATTTGAAAAATTGCAAAATACATCATCAGAAACTTATAACCGCCTAGATTTGCTGGAGATCGGAAGGTTATTAGCCAGAATAACAGGGAGTTTATTGAAACTGCTAGGACAGAGGTGATCATTTGAAATAGCCGTTCTTCGGGGAGGTGGCGGATTATCATGGTGATAAGAGTGATAAGAAGGGGAGATAAGAGAGTTGGAGCTTGTGTCTAGAGCATAGTTGGAGATAATGGGCAGTTTTGGAAAGTGGGGGCTGGCACCTAGGCTTGGCTGATGCGAAAACAAGATAATTATCACTATCAGAATCTGCTCATGGAAGCCTGGAAGCCTGGAAGCCTGAAAGCCTGGAAGCCTGAAAGCCTGAAAGCCTGAAAGCCTGGAAGCCTGGAAGCCTGGAAGCCTGGAAGCCTGGAAGCCTGGAAGCCTGGAAGCCTGGAAGCCTGGAAGCCTGGAAGCCCCCATCCCTTAACCTTTTCTTATCAGTTTCTCGAAATGCTTCAAGACATCAAGATCACTCACCCTTTTCAATTTCCACCTGTCCCCCGCATTTTGTTTTTCTTTCAAACTCCAAACTTTCCAGAAAATGCCTTGCCCACCTCTCACCTTCCTCGAATCCCCCAATGGCCTTATCACTATCTGCCACCTTATCACTATCATCGAACTCCCCTTGGACATCCTCGGCGCCTACTGTATCTTGGCAAAAACCCCAAGGAAAATGAAAAATGTCAAGTTGTCCCTGTTGATTCTACACTTTCTAACTATCCAACTGGATGTGACCATTGGATTCCTACTGATCCCTTATCTTATCCTTCCATCCTTATCAGGCTGGCCCCTCAGAATATTAGCAAGCATTGGGGTTCCTATAAGCCTGCAAATCTATATAGGCTTCACTTTCACGGCTTGTAAGTCAAGAATTTATCAAACTGATAACACTGACAATGAATTCCAGTGGTCGGCGCTGGTATTCTAGCGCTTTTCGAAAATCGTTATCACCGATTATTTCCCAATTATCAATGGGAGAAACTTCGAAAGTTTTACCTTTTCGCCAACTATTTCCTAGCCTTGACTTACTGTTTGTACCCATTGTTATGGGTTCCAGAGCAGGAAATTGGAAGGAAACATGCTGAAAAGGTGGGTTATCAATGATAACTTATCACAACAAAAAGTAAAAGAACCTTATCTTTTTATCAGCAAGTCCCATGTGCCACCAACATCCCTGGCATTGAGTTCCAGAACCTCTACGTCCTTGCCACCAGTCCTAACTCCATCGTAACCATTTGCACGTTCACCTTATCAGCCTATTCCCTTCAAATCATTGTCCTATTCCTTATCATTGTCCGCAACCTTATCACCAAGTACAAGAACTTATCTGCGAGCACTTATCAAATCCAGAAAAAGTTTCTGATCGCTATCACTGCCCAATTCTTTGTTACAGCACTTCTAATTCTGTTTCCAGCAGGTTTAGTGGTTTTTTCGGTTCTCACCGATAGCTATAATCAAGGTGAGTTAGCCCTCAAGCAGTCTTATCACCTTATCACTCCAGCTCGAAACAACATGTGTTTTATCATTTTGAGCTTCTACGGCTTTGTCTCCACGATAGTGATGATAACGTTTCATCAGCCGTATCGAGAATGGGTCTTATCAGTCCTATCAGTAAAGAAACGAGAAATTCAAGAGAGAAACTACAGTAATCCAATCGATAGTTCAATGTAGCAGCGTATTCTGTGTGCTGTCAGAATGATCAGGAACTTGATTTCTTTGAGCTCTAAACCACCTGTCCTTACTTTTTCTTTAAAAATGCTCATAAATCCAATTGATCCGTGCTGCAAAATGCCCGTCTCCTGCCCCACCACCTTCTTATCATCCCCCACTGGCCTTATCACTATCTGCCACCTTATCACCATCCTTGAAGTCCCCTTCCACCTCCTCGGTGCCTACTGTATCCTGGCAAAAACCCCCGAGAAAATGAAGAATGTAAAGTTTTCCCTGTTGAATTTACATTGTCTCACTAGTTTCTTGGACTTGACATTTGGTCTTCTACTCGTTCCATTTCTTCTTTTACCTACTCTATCAGGCTATCCCTATGGTCTTTTGGCAAAGTTGAATGTTCCAATAAGTGCGCAAGTCTACATTGGTATCACTTCAATTGCACGTAAGGATCAATACTCTAGCTTGACCTAGATTACTGTATCTTGACCTAGATTACTGTAGATTGACCTAGATTACTGTAGATTAACCTAGATTACGGTAGCTTGACCTAGATTACTGTAGCTTGACCTAGATTACTGTAGTCTAACCTAGATTTCTGTATTTTAACCTACATTACTGTGGCTTGGTCTTGATTACTGTAGCATGGCCTAGATTACTGTAGCTCAACCAAAATTCCTCCCGAATTACAGTAACCGGAGTGGGTATTCTGGCGGTTTTCGAGAATCGCTATTATCAGCTGTTCCAAAATTATCAATGGAAGAAACTGAGAAAAGGCTACTTCCTCGCACATCTAGTTCTGGTTTTGACTTTCCTGGCCTATCCGATGCTGACAGTTCCAGATGCGGATGTTGGAAGGAAGTTTGTGTTGGAGGTAGGTTCAGGCTCGAGGCTTCAGGCTTCAGGCTTCATTTTCCAGAAAATCCCTTGTGCCGCCCATATCCCTGACCTGGACCCCGAGCAAATTTTCGTGTTCAGCCTGAACCCAATAACTGTAGTAGGAATTATCGGTACTGTTGTGACCCTTTTCATTGTCGAAGTGATAATCTTTTTTGTTATCACTCTGAGAAACCTGGCAGCCAGGTCAAAACATTTATCAGCTAGCACTTATGTGATGCAGCGCAAGTTCATGATAGCGTTATCAATGCAGTTTCTGGTGACGATGCTGTTTCTCGGCGTTCCCTTGACGGTTATGCTTTATTCAGGAGTCACCGAGAGATTTGATCAAGGTAGGGCTTTGCTTATCACTTCTTATCACTTTTTATCAGCTCGCAACAACATTTGCTTTATATTCGTCAGCATCTACGGCTTGATATCAACTATTGTCATGCTAACTTTTCACCAGCCTTATCGAGAATGGATCGTTGAAGTGTTATCAGTGATCAAGTGCTTCTGATAAAGAGAATAAATGATTGAAGTCTTATCAGTGTTATCAGTGAAGAGAGATTCAAGATAGGAACTACAGTAACCCAATCGATAATTCAGTGTAGGAGGTTACGATGTATGATGTCAACGAATCAGGAACTTGATTTCTTGAGCTCTAAACCACCTGTTCTCTCCTTTTCCCTTTTAAAACTTCTCACAAATCAGATATAGCATTGCTGCAAAATGCCCGTCTCCTGCCCTCCACCTTCTTATCATCACCCACTGGCCTTATCACTATCTGCCACCTTATCACCATTCTCGAAGTCCCCTTCCACCTCCTTGGCGTCTACTGTATCCTCGCGAAAACCCCCGAGAAAATGAAGAATGTAAAGTTTTCCCTGTTGAATCTACACTGTCTCACTAGTTTCTTGGACTTGTCATTTGGTCTTCTGCTCGTTCCATTCATCCTCCTGCCAACTTTATCAGGTTATCCTTATGGTCTTTTGGTCAAGTTGAACGTCCCAATAATAGCTCAAATCTACATTGGCATCACTTCATGTGCACGTAAGAATCAATTCTAGCTTGACCTAGATTACTGTAACTTGACCTAGATAACTGTAACTTGACCTAGATAACTGTAACTTGACCTAGATAACTGTAACTTGACCTAAATGTCTCCCGGATTACAGTAACCGGTGTGGGTATTCTGGCGGTTTTCGAGAATCGCTATTATCAGCTGTTCCAAAATTATCAATGGAAGAAAGTGAGAAAAGGCTACTTTTTCGCACATATCGTTTTGGCTTCGACTTTTATGGCCTATCCAATGCTGACAGTTCCAGATGCGGAAGTTGGAAGGAAGATTGTGTTAGAGGTAGGTTCAGGCTTTCAGGCTTAATGCTTGAGGCTTTAGGCTTTAGTCTTTAGGCTTCAGGCTTCAAGCTTCAGTCTTCTGGGCTTCAAGCTCCACTTTTCAGAAAATCCCTTGTTCCGCCCATATCCCTGACCTCGACCCTGAAAAGATTTTCGTGTTCAGCCTGGACCCGTTCATTGTAGTAGGAGCAATTGCTAGTTTAGTGGTCTTTCTCGTTATCGAAGTGATAATCTTTTTTGTTCTTACTCTGAAAAAACTGGCAGCTTTATCAAAACACTTATCAGCTAGCACTTATGTAATGCAGAGGAAGTTCATGATAGCGTTATCAATGCAGTTCCTGGTGACCATGCTGTTTCTCGGCGTTCCATTGGCGGTTATGATCTATTCAGGAATCACTGAGAGATTTGATCAAGGTAAGCGATTTGCTTATCACCTCTTATCACCTCTTATCACTTCTTATCAGCTCGCAACAACATCTGCTTCATATTCGTCAGCTTCTACGGTTTCATGTCAACTATTGTCATGCTAACTTTCCACTAACCTTATCGAGAATGGATTCTTGAAGTGTTATCAGTTATCAATTCTTCCTGATAAAGATAGTAAAAATCTTTTATTCACAAATCATCCAGCCAAAATCCAATCATAACCAAAAAGTTGGCAGTTGTCAAAAGGGCCAGTATCCCAGCACATGTGTATTCCAGGGGTGGACCAAGAAACGTTTTCAGCCATTCACTGATCCAAGAGCTTCTAAATTTCAAGTGGGGCATTGCTATTCTTCGGATTTCCGGGATAGCAGTGACGATGGCAATGGCTATTATCATTATCACTAGGTTGATAATGATATAGACACCTAGAAGTGGGATACTGCCGGTTCGAGGGATCTTGTCAGCCATGACTCCGAGGATGAAGGTCATGGTCATGATGTTGGTGAGGCCGACGTTGAGCTGGAAAGGAGGGGATTCGGATTCTGGAGGTCTAGGATTCTAGAATTCTGAAGTTCAGAGGATTCTGGAGATTCAGAGATTCTGAAGATTCAGAGATTCTGAAGATTCAAGGATTCTGAAGATTCAGAGATTCTGAAGATTCAAGGATTCTGAAGATTCAGGGATTCTGAAGATTCAGAGATTCTGAAGATTCAAGGATTCTGAAGATTCAGGGATTCTGAAGATTCAGGGATTCTGAAGATTCAGGGATTCTGCAGCTCTAGGACTCTAGGCCTCTGGTCTTTTGATTGTTCTAGGATTCTGGGCTTCTCGTGATTCTGAAGCCTTCGGATTCTGAAACCCTAACTCACCCTTGACATCTTATCAGCTCCTTTCAAAAACACTCCCACTATCGATACGAAATTGATAATGAATGATGGGAACACAATCATGTAAATGTAATACAACGGATTCCTTCTGATCTTGATCTCAAAAATGGCCAAGTCCAAATTCCCGAAATCATCGTCATATTTCAATGTTTCCACTCGATTCGTCAAGTTTACCATCTTCCATTCTGAGTTTCCCTGGAATCAGTGAAATCAATAAGCTTCTTCTAGAGTAAAGCTCACCATAGTCTTCAACATGTCTGCTTTCATAATCCCCGCGTAGACTTCATTCATGACTTGAACCTCGACACTGTTGAAAATGGGAAGACAGAATCGTAATTGGCAAGTTTGAGTGTCAAATGGGAACATTCCGACGTTCATTGGGCAGTTGGCAGAGACACGGACTGATAGGTAGTCGTAGATCTGGCCGTTGTGGGCGATGACCACGAGACGGTTGTCCTGGTCACGGAAGTCGACTATGTCGTTTCTGAAAAAGGGAATCGGAATAGTGGGGTCTGAAGCTTGAAAGCTTGAGGCCTGGAAGCCTGAAAGCCCCGAGAAGCTCAAAAGCCTAAAAGCCCAGAAGCTTGAAAGCCCAAAAGCTCCGAGAAACCTAGGTGCCCGGTAGCTTCAAGCCTCAACCTCAAGCCTCAAGCTTCTAGCCACAAATATCAGGCTTCAAGCTTCGAACCTCAAGCTTGAAAGCCTAAAAGCTCAGAAGCCTAAAGCCTGGAAACCCGGAAGCCCCCGAGAAGCCTGGAAGCTTCAGGCTTCAAGCCTCAAGCCCAAAAGTCTCAAGCCTCAAGCCCGAACTCCCAACTTACACCCCAAACGCTGACAATGTCGGGCTCCACACCTTCTCCTGCCTTGTCACAATCGTTGTGACATTCTGATAGTTGGACGCATTCCAGGAGAGCCTGGCGTCGTGCCAATACTAAAAATGTATTCTTTTTGTTTTTCGGACCATTGTTCTCACCTCCATAAGCTCCAGAACCACTCCAACTTTCTCTTCAGGCTCCTGGACTTCTACTAGCTTCAGGGAGTAGAGGAATAGAGAGTAGTTGTACCTAGGGGGGTCTTTCGGGTCGAAGCCAACTGGTTTTGTGATATCAACTGTAGTGATAAAGTGATCAGGAATACTCTTATCATTGATAACTTACACCAAGTATATACCGGCGACACTGTTGGATCATATTTTTCAAAAATCGCTTGAGTTAGGTTCTCTTGAACTTCAAGGAACCTCTTGTATTTTGGGACTGAACTTTATTCATTTCATTGGTTGTTATCTTCAAAATAGGCTTACCGTAATACTTTTCATCATAATAAAAACCATAAATACCATAAGAATGAGTCAGAAAAAGTGTGCAAATCAAGAGCATTAGAGTGATTTGAAAGTTACACCAAGTCAAACAAAAGGCAGAAAGTGACGGGAAACTTGATACTAGACCAAATAGGTGTGAGCATTTGTAGGTTAGTGTTTGCAGTTTTTGACCTTTTGAAACCTTGGGGGAGTGGATGTGGGGGCAAGTTGACCTGATGTAGGGCTATAGGCTTCCAGGCTTCCAGGCTTCCAGGCTTCCAGGCTTCCAGGCTTCCAGGCTTCCAGGCTTCCAGGCTTCCAGGCTTCCAGGCTTCTCGGGGCTTTTGGGCCAGGCTTCCAGGCTTCTCGGGGCTTTTGGGCCAGGCTTCCAGGCTTCCAGGCTTCCAGGCTTCTCGGGGCTTCCAGGCCAGGCTCCAATCTTCAAGCCTCCAAGCTTTCAGGGTTCCGGGGGTCCTATCAGCTCATACCTTATCAGTTAATCTTTCAATTTCTTGCTGATTTGCTTATCACCTTCGCCTTCTATATTCTGCAAATGGGGTCTCATATCAATTGAGTTACCCATTCTCCCCCTGGCTTTCATATCTTTCCCCCTTATCACAATATCACTCTATCACCTCCCCAATGCCAACGTGCTCTTCTGAATCCCAATCCCTCGGATCCCTCGACACCTACCGCTTCATCCTCCACCTGCTCACCTCCATCGAACTTCCGATCTTTGCCTTCGGCTCCTACTGTATCCTATTCAAAACCCCCACCGCCATGAAATCCGTCAAGTTCATCATGCTCTCCCTGCACTTTTCCAGTGGGATCACTGATTTCCTTATCAGCTTCATATCAGTTCCCTGGCTGCTATTCCCAGCGCTAGCTGGAGTTCCACTGGGGATCGCTTACAGTCCAAGGCTAGAGTTAATGGCTGTTGTGTTGGGGTTAGGAGGTAAGACTCAAAACCCATATCATTTCCTTATCACCTTTCCTTATCAGTTGTCACCGCCTCAATCCTAACCATCTTCGAAAACCGCTACTTTGTCCTTTTCGGTCATGACACTTGGTGGCAAAAGGCTAGGAAGCCTTATCTACTTACAAATTACTTATATATCCTGGTATATTTTTTACCATCAATGCTATCAATTCCAGATCAAGAAGAAGCTTTGAAAAGTGTCAAAAAGGTGGGCTCGAAAGCTACTTTTTTTGTAACCCCCTTATCACTTGACCTATCACTGATAGGAAAAAGTGACCAACTGCAAACTTGTAGCTTATCATCTCCTCTACAACTTTTCAATTGATCACTTTTTCCTATCACTCATACTTTCCGAGTTATCACCTTATCTTTCAGACCCTCCCCTGCCTCTTGAACCCTATCATTGAAAACCGACCAATCTTGATTTTCTCCCTCCACCCCTTCCTTCCAGTGGCTTCTGTTGCCATTTGCACTATCATATTCACCTTTCAAATATCTACCTTCTTCTTCATCCTCTTCTTCAAAATCCTCCACCGCGGCCGCTCCTTATCAGTGATATCCGCCAGAACTCATGAAATGCAAATGAAGTTTGTGATAGCATTGAGCCTCCAGGTAATCGTTTCTCTTATCAGTTAATCAGCTAATCAAAAGATTTTTTAGACATTGCTCCCCTTCATCGTCTTATCAGCTCCAGTTTCCTATATGATCTTCCTGATCTATTTCAACTTCCACAGTCAAACCCATAACAACCTATTCTTCTGCTTGATTTCCTCACATGGAATCGCCTCGACTATCATTATGATATGGGTTCATAAGCCTTATCGGGAAGTGATAACAGCTCCATTTGAGAGATTATGTGATAGAGGTCAAAAGGTGTATGCTGTAGGGGAAACTATGAACGTGAATAGTATGACAATAAAGATTTGAATCAGGCTTCCCGAGGATTCCAGGCCATCAGGCCAAGCTTCCAGATTTTCAGGCTTTCAGACTTCTCGAGGATTCTGGGCCAGCCTTTGAGGCTTCCAGCTTGTTGCTCTGCTCTCCTGCTCCGACACACTATTTTCTCTTGTACACAGTTCCTCCGCCTCACAGGCAATCTATATCAGTTTACAACAGCCGAAGGCATCTCTGCTCGCCGGCTTCCACACATTCCTCAACCATGAAACAGTCCCCCGCAGGCTCACAATCATCTTTTATCATTCCTCGCCAAACCTCACATTTTCAATGTGTCTTCTATCTGTCATCATTTTCTCGTTTCCTAGTTCTGCACAATGCTCTCTGAATCCAACCTGATGTTCTTTCCAGATGGAGCTCTTCATCCTTCTATTCGTCTCCCTCCTCGGTTCTCTCCAAAGCTTATCCCTTCGCGAAGGCTGCGCTCTTTCGGATATACACAACTGCATGGCGCAATCCGTAGCCCTCGAGTTCTTTCTGACTCGTGCCAACCAAGACACCCCATTGAACAGTCTGCCGATGCCACAAAGAAAAGAAATTGCCACAACTTGTGCAAACGTTGTAGTGAGTTGAATAATTATTACCTTATCCTTGTAGTTTACTTTTTCCAGAAGTGCCATAGAAACGCCTCATCATCTTGCGGCTTCCCGGTATTGCCCGAAGTTGCCGAGCTGGAGAACGTTTGCGCTACAATTTCTTTGGACTGAACAATTTCGACTATTCTTTGTATGCATCTTCTGAATCATTTGAAGAGAAAAATAAAGTTTCTGATGGACTGAATTTGTGAATAATAAAATCATAATATGAAACAGAATGCATTCATTCAAAAAAAAGCAATCGTCCGAAAGCAATATTGGTGGGATTGAGCACTTTGTCAAACTATCCACATTGCCTTTGTGCCCGGTCAAAACTAGTGGTTTGAAGCTTTCGACTCACAGAGCAAATCAATCTCGTCAATTTTACAACGTTAACTTGGGTCCAGCTTTTTCTGTTGATAAGGTTTTACACTTTGCATGTTGACTCAATTTCTAGCTAATTTGAAAGAGCATTGTCGATTTACAATAGAAAACTGGGCTCAGCTCAATTATTTTTGTGCTGAAAATCTGAAAACAGTGTCACTGCCATTTTCAGTTGTTAAATTGGTATAGTTGCTCACATAAAGTTATCGTAAGCATCTTTTGATAGCAGATTTGCACTCATCAAAGTATCCTCCTTCACCCTAGACTTTAAAGATCCTTTGCAATCATCCCAGCTTCCAGAATGCTCAAAACCCTCCTCCTACTGGTCCTCTTCTCTACTTGGCACCTTGCCAACTCCACCTCCAACCAAAAACTCTGCCAAGTCTCCACGATCCTATCCACCCTAGTCAACTGCGAACCCAATGCCAGAAGACTCGAATTCTGTCCGTATCTCACGAAAGTCTCGGATCTGAAGCCACCACCGAGAGAATTGTGTGCGGGGTTCAAGTTTGCGGTGAGAAATAGGGTCATTTCCTTTGAAAAATATAAATGAAGGGGGTTTTTAGGATTGCCTGGACCAAATGGATTGTGTGATTGCTCAAATCGACTTCCATATCATTGATAAGGTCGTGAAGGCTTGCGGAGAGAAATATGGGATTTATAATTGAATTTTTCAAATTTATAATAAAACTTGTTTGTCGTTTATTATCAGTGTTATCATCATTATCACTTTCTTCCGAACAACGCTCCAAGCACATTGTTAGCAATTCTCTCACCAGTGTCTGCAAAAAATCGACATTTTTCAATTTTGATTTTTTTTTTTGACAAACTTGGCCGGTTATTGCCTCCACCACGTCCACCTCCATTGTTGTTATTTGGGCCTGAAAAATGAGAGAATTGAAAAAAATTTAAAAAAAAATTTTTTTTTTTTGAAAAAGTACCTTGATTTCCACCACGACCTCCTCCATTGTTGGGGCCTGAAAGTTTGAGGAAAAATTTGTTTATTTGAGTTTTATGATATTTACTTTGGTTACCTCCACGTCCTCCTCCATTATTGTTGTTTCCTAAAAAAGAAAAAAAATAAATTTTCAAATTTTCAAAAAAAAAAGTTTTTTATGAATTTGTAAAGAAATTTACCTCCTTGATTTCCTCCTCTTCCCCCTCCATTATTATTATTATTATTATTATTGTTATTTCCTCCAAATCCACCTAAAAAATCAATAAATCAATAATCCTAAATTCCCAAAAAAAATTCTACCATTTCCACCACGTCCTCCACCATTATTGTTGTTGTTTCCACCGAATCCACCTGAAAAAATAATTTTTTAAATTTTCAAAAAAATTTCTTTCAAATACCTTGGTTTCCACCATTTCCACCACGTCCACCTCCATTGAAGCCGCCTAAAAAAATAAAAATAATTTTTTTTATTAATTTAAAAAACTGTTCACCATTTCCATTGAATCCACCATTATTTCCACCAAACCCGCCTAAAAAATAAAATTTGAAAATTTGAAAAAAAATTAATCAAACCATTTCCATTGCCATTGAATCCACCGCCATTGCCATTGAAGCCACCTGAAAATTGAAAATAATTTTTTTTCAATTTTTTGATAATTCCAAAAATTATTTCGAACAATTTTCAAAGTTCTGCTGAAATTTAGAATTTCTGAAAATTTTTCAAAAATTTGAAAATAAATTTTTTTTTCAATTTTTCCCATTTTTTGTCTTTTTTGTTTTTTTTTCTCATTTCTCTTACCATTTCCTCCAAATCCGCCCCTTCCACCTCCATTTCCCCATTGACTTGGTCCTTGATTCCATCCTCCTGGACCTCCTGGTGGCGGTGGACCACCGTGCCATCCGGGTCCCCATTGGGAGAGGACCACCGAGAAGAGAATGGTGAGGAGGAGAAGTGTGAGTTTGTACATTCCTGATAAGTGATAAGGAGATTAGTGATAAGGAAGCTGATAGCTGATAAGGATCAAAAGTCACGAACTGAAGCTGAACTGGATGATCTTTCATTGAAGACTAATCCCTTATGATAAACCGACAAACTTTGTGATAGTTGGTGATAAGACTGATGAGACTGATAAAATGAAACAAAGACCCGCGCGACCTGAATTCCCCGTCTTTTATAGGGTTTTCTCTACCTTCTACTCTCTTCAACTTGATTCTTGCATTGAGTGTCTCGAAACTATTTGAAGGTTACCCTAGAACTGATAAGGAGACAAGTGATAAGAGAGAAATTGAAAATGCGGCAGAAGGGGACAAGGAAAGAAGTAGAAATTATCAAATCTTTATTGTCCGACAATTCAAATTACTCGTTTCTACTTCTCCAGAATACACCCTTTGACTTCTGAAGCCAATTCTTTGAAATGAAGCTGTTATCACTTCCCGATAAGGCTTATGCACAAAAATCATGATAACAGTTGAAGCAAGGCCATGGGTGGACATTAGACAGTAGAACATGTTGTTGAAGGACTGATTGTGATAGTTGATGATTATCACTAACATGGAAAGGCTGGCAGGGATGACGATGACTGTGAATGGGAGGATTGTCTGGAAGAAGAAAGCTGAGGAAGCCTGAAGGCCCAAAACCCCCTTCCCCCGCTCACCTGCAAACTCAACGCTACCACAAACTTATTTTGCATCTCATGAGTCCTTGCTGATATCACTGATAAATTGCGACTTCTATGCATGATTTTCATGAAGAGAATGATAAAAAATGATATGATTTCGGTGGTGAGAATAGTTGTGCAAATGCCGACGCAGAAGACTGGAATCATGGAGTCGGTGGTTAGGATGAAGAGGGTGCGGTTTTCGATAGAGTGGTCGATTTGGCAGGGCAGGTTCTGGAAGATAGGAGAGTGAAACCTAGAAGCCTAGAAGCCTGGTAGCCTGATTGCCCGAAAGTCTGAATCTTCAGAATCTCTTCAGAATCCCTTTTTCAAAGTTACGTGCAAACGACAACTTTAAAAGTTTCTACGTCATCACACTCAATTGAATTTCTCGCGCCCTCGTCACCTGTTTCACTATTTCGAATGCTTCATCTTGATCTGGAACCACTTGAAAAGAAGGTAGAAAGTAGACCAGGGCGTAGAAATAGTTGAAGATTAGTACTGGTTTCCGGACTCTTTTCCACCAAGTCTCTCTACCGAACAGGACAAAGTAACGGTTTTCAAAAACGGTCAAAATTGAGACAGCGACAATTGCCAGCCCGGAAGTGACACTGAATAGGCAGACTCTTGGAAGATTAGCAATTCCCATTGGAATCCCGGCTAGAACTGGAAGATAAAGCCAGGGAACTGATATGAAGCTGATAAGGAAATCAGTGATCCCACTGGAAACGTGCAGGGAGAGCATGATGAACTTGACGGATTTCATGGCGGAGGGGGTTTTGAATAGGATACAGTAGGAGCCGAAGGCAAAGATCGGGAGTTCTATGGAGGTGAGCAGGTGGAGGATGAAACGGTAGGTGTCGAGGGATCCGAGGGATTGGGATTCAGAAGAGCACGTTGGCATTGGGGAGGTGATAGAGTGATATTGTGATAAGGGGAATGTGCGGTTCACTAGAAAAAGAGAAGTGGAGGGGGAATTCAATTGAAGTGATAAGTGATAAAACTGATAAGACAGCTGGGGGGACAGAACGTTGAGAACAAATCATAAAGATCACGTTGAAGCATGAAAGGCTAGAAATCTTGACCCAGAATCTTAAAGAAGCCTAAACTTGGCCCAAAAGCTCAGAAGCCGGGCCCGGAATCTTGGAGAAGCCTGGAAGCCTGGAAACCTTAAAGCCCGGAAGCCCAAAAGCCAGGCCCGGAAGCCCCGAAAAGCCTGGAAGCCTGGAAGCCAGAACTTAGAGCCCAGAGCCCACTAAAACACTAAAAACCCCCTCCTCCCAAGTTTGGGCCTAATCTGACCTTACACACTTTTTGACCCTATTCATACCCTGAACTTTTCTCGGAATCCCACAAGCCCCTCAAAAACGGTGTTTTTCCCCTGAATTCCAGACAAAACCGGAAGTTGAAAAGCTTCAAAAAACCGGATGTTATTCTTCAAAAACCCCACCCCCGGAATTCAAATTCCACTCAATTCTTGAATTCCCGCCGTCAAGAATCTCAATGGACCTATTTGCGGTTGTGAAACGAAATCCAATTAACTCCGCGGATTCTGACAAGACGCCTGACATGTCTTGATCCTCGATCCCTTGGTTTTTCCGAGCACTCATTCATCACTCGGGCTCTTTGGACCAGCTGTCTTATGTCTTTTCTTATGATCCCACAAGTTCAAAATGTGTTTTGGGGTTCTGGTGATCATGATCCTTTACTTCTTCCGTCACTCTTTTCAAATTTGTTCCAGTTCAAAAAGTTTCGAATTCGCGCCATTTTCCAGTTCAGAACACTTGACATTTACGCCCTTTTTCCACTTGAAAAAGTTGCTCAAACTCTCAAATTTGTTCCATTTGCGCGTTTTGCATCTCTTCGTCCAGGTAGCCTTCTGAACCTTCAGAATCGTCTATATTACTGTAGCTTGACCTAGATTACTGTAGCTTGACCTAGATTACTGTAGCTTGACCTAGATCACTTTGACTTCACCAAGTCTTCAGAATCTTTTGTATCTTCTGAACCTTCTGAATCTCCAGAATCTCCAGAATCTTCCCTCAGATGATCACCCCACTGCTCCTCATCTCCTGCCTTGCCGGCCTCCTGCTCGCTTCCTCCGATTCTCAACAATCCGAATGCCCTCTATCGGATCTTCTGTTCGCTGTGGCCGTCTGTAATCCGAGAACTGCAAAGCTTCGCGAGTTTGTGATGCAGTGGCCGAATACCAAGTTGAACACGCTTCCCAGAGATATAAGGAGGGAGATTGTGGATTTGTGTGATGATGTTGTGGTGGGTAGCTTTCCGGCTTATTCTGAGTCAATTTTGGGTCATTTTAAGCCAAATTCTGTCGACTTTCAGCGTTTTTGATCATTTTCAGCTAAATTTTGGCCAATTTTGGTCCATTTCAAATAACTCTAATATCTGTTTTTCCAGGAATGCCTATCCAAAGTGAAATGCCGAAAGACCCAGGAACAAGGCGCCGGATTCAAGAAGACTTGTAGTATGATTAAGGTGGATTGATGTTGGAGATAGTGATGAAACAATAAAGTGTTTTTCTTGTTTTGGGTTGGGTCTCGCAGCGAAAATTGGAGATACCGAGTTTCAGGCTTCTCGGGGAAGGCTTCTAGGCTTTCGGGCCAGGCTTCCAGGCTTCCAGACTGGCTTCTGAGCTCGAAAACATGTATTTTATGATGTGTTTTATCAAAAATCTAATAATTAGTCAATAAAGACAGTGATAAGAGCTATGCACATTTCATAATCTTCTTCACTTGCTCCACATTCTCCTCATAGTTCTCCACAGCCTTGCTTCCACACAACTCCTCCATCACCTGCTTCACACAATTCTTCTTTTCCATCAATCTGACACAACTTGGACCCACGGCCTTGTCATGGAAGTCAAGCCCATCCATGCACTTGTACTTGGAGAGATCCGGCTTTTCTTGCTTCAACTTCCTGGCGCAAAGGACGTATTCTGTGTTGGCAAGCTCGAACACTTTGCAGCCGGCGGCAACTTGTTGGAAGGTTGGGCCAAGGTAGCAGGAGGATTTGGCGCATTCCTGTGAGAACTGATAAGGTGATAAGGGCTTATCAACCAACCTCTGCAGCCTTACAAGTACTGATAAGTTCCAGAATCTTTGGATCATTGAGCTGGAACGTCTCCATATCAATCTTCTTCGCCTTGACACCAACATCATCCATCACTGGCTTGCATTGAAGCCCTTCCACTTGGTAATGGAATCCCTTGCAAGTTCCGATATTAGGAGCAACTGATAAGAGATTCAGGAACTTGGGGTACTTGGTGGAGAGGAAGTCATTGAGGGTTGCGGAACAGTTGGCTTTGGCAAAGTCCAAGAAGCATTGTTGGCCGGAGGTGTAGGCGAGGCGTTTTTTGGAGAGATCCTTCTGGAATTCAGGGGTTCGTTAGGGATTCTGGAGATTCTGGAGCTTCAAGGATTCTGGAATTCAGAAGACTCAGAAGATTCAGAAGATTCTGGAATTCTGGGGATTCTGGAGATTCTAGGAATTCTGGAATTCCAGAGCCCTCGGATTCAGGAGATTCAGAAGATTCAGAAGATTCAGAATTTCTAAGGATTCTGGAATTCTGGAGTTTCAAGCATTCTGGAGCTTCAAGGATTCTGGAGCTTCAAGGATTCTGGAATTCCGAAGATTCCAAAGATTCAGAAGATTTAGAAGATTCAGAATATTCTGAAGATTCAGAACTTCTGGAATTCAGAGATTTTCATGGATCTGGAGCTTGGATTCTAGGAAATCTGGAATTCTAAGGATTCTAGAGATTCTGGAGCCTCTTACCGAAAAGTAATCATAGTCCTTGGTGCATCCCTCCTTTTCATAAACTTTCGCGAAAAACTTTGGCAAACAAGTGTGCACATCAGCTGCCAGCATTTCCAATTGCTCGCAGGACTCTGCCAACCTTCCATTCACTTCCTTGGCTTCTTTGCAGTTCAGGTTGTTCAAGCAATTCTGGAGTTCATGGCTTCAGAAGGCTGAAGATTCAGATTCAGATGACCTACCGTAGTCTTCTCACAAAGAACACTCATATTCTTGAACACCTCCACTGGTGGCTTTCTTCCCTTGTAAATGCTGAGGTAGCGGTTGAGTTCGACAACTTTCGGGTTACACATCCCATAGGCGACGACATTGTCGAGAAATGTGCAGTTTTGGAGCTCGGTGGGCTCTGTGAGCTCCGCGGAGCCAAGAACTACCAGGAGCCCAAGAGAAAGTAGTGATAAGAAGAAGCTTGGCATAGTTACCTGAAAATCAGTGGTTCAGGCTTAAAGTCTAGGCTTCAAGGAGACTTTAGGCCTTCAGGCTTTCAGGCCTTAAGGCCAGACCTAAACTTCAGGCTTCAGGCTTCAGGCCTAGCAAAAAACTCAAAAAGAAACGGAAAGAAACAGAAAGACACACTGAACCATTGGTTTTATACATGTTTCTCTCAAGGTGACAACTGTTCAGGCGAGTGATAAGAGTGATAAGAGACAAGGAAGTGATAAGAGGTGGAACAACTGTTCTTATTGATCTTCATCAGTTATCAGTTTATCAGTTCGACTCAATATTCTCGGTTTCGATCCATTGATAGTGCTGACCAGAAGATGAAAGGGCTGGTCCCGACGTCATCGTTCAGAAATGAGTCTTCTCTCTTGTTCCTGTTTCAAACTAGATTCGAGATTGAGGTCAAACTTTTCTGTCAGTCATCCTCCAAGCCATGTGTTCTGGCAGTTGTTTAGACGAGTTTCTCAGAAAAGAACAGCTGTTCTTCGAATGTTTAGAGGTCCCGAAAAATAGGAAAAAGTTCAGAAAACCAAAGTTTCAGGCTTCAGGACTTTGAAGACAATATAGACTTTATTCACTCCAAAATCAACACTTTATCCACAAAAACCTATTCAAGTCCATCTCCGCAGCCGAAAACCTTTTTTACGTCTTCGACCTTCTGCTCCCAATCCTCCACAGCCTTCTCTCCGCACTTTTCCTCCAGAATCCTTTTGACACATGCGGGCTTCTGAACATATCTGTGGCACGTTGAATAACGATCCTTGTCGTGGAAGTCATGGTCTTTGAGACATTCGAAGTGGGACAGATCCGTTTTGTGCTGGGTGAGTTGACGGATGCACTGATGAAAATCAGTGTTGGCTAATTGGAACACCTTGCAGCCAGTGATCATATCATCGTGAGAGTACCCAAGGGTGCAGGTGCCCTTGACGCATTCCTATAAGGTGATAAAACCTCATCTGATAACTTATCACTAACCTCAGCCGCCTTGCACGACTTCATCACAGTAAGAATGTCGGTGTCATTGATCTGGAACGTCTCCATATTCAACGACTTCTCCTTGAGCTTCAAGTCCTGAATTGCTGGAACACATTGAGCACCTTCCAGTTGATAATGAATGACTCGGCATTCTTTCTCAGTCTTTGGAACTGATAAGAATTGGAGGAACTTATCAAAGTTGAAGTTGAGGAAGTGGTTGGCGGGTTTGGAGCAATGGGTTTTGGTAAAGTCGAGAAAGCACTGTTTGCCGGAAATGTAGGCTTGGCGTTTGATGGTGAGGTTCTTCTGGAGAAGGATTCTGGAGCCATAGGAATCTGGAACTCACGATAGTCCAGTCATAGTCCGCTGTGCAACCTTGTCCCTCATAGACCGCTTTGTAGAACTTTGGCATACAATCTTGGACGCCGGCGAATCGAAGTTCCAGTTGATCACACGCATTCTGGTATTCAGAAGCAATATCTTGAATCTCTTTGCATTGATATTTGGCAAAACAGGCCTGAAAAAGTGACAATCAAGCCCGCTGAAAAGGCTCAAACTCACTTCTGTCCGCTTACAATAGATCAAAATGTTCTGGTAATCATGGCGAGTCGGAACCGTCCATTCATCAAACTTATGATAGTTCTCGAAACATTGTTTCGCAGCCTCTCCGTACTGCTCACGTGTGCAGTTTTGGAGGTGTGAAGAGCTCGAAACCAGGGGGACAAGGAGGAGAAGAAGAGCGATGTTCATTCTCCGAGCCGAACTTTTGGAAGAGTGAGCCAGCCGAAAGTTTACTGGGAAACAAAGAACTAGAGAGTTTGACAGCTGGTGCTAATGGGAAACAGCTGTTCTTTAGGAGAAATGAGAAAAAAAAAGTGCTGAATGTTCATTCCAGGCTTCCAGGCTTCTCGGGGATTTCGGGCCCCGCTTCAAGGTATTCAGGCCTTACTTTCAGGCTTCCAGGCGGGACTGATTGCTTTTTGAATGTTGGCCGCACACATTTCTCATTTTGCATTTCTAGAAAGAACAGTTGTTCCCCCCATGAACAACAGCTGTTGGCTCTTTGTCCTTTCTAAACTTTCAAGTTTCTCGCCGGCTCATTCTTTCAAAAGTCCAGAAGAATGCTCTTTTTCCTGCTCTTCTTCCCCTTGATTTTATGTTCTCCGGAGCTCCAAACCTGCACAGATGAGCAGGTTGGAGATGATCTACAACTCTGCAACACAAGGGAGCTGAAAATGGGGACGAGGACTAAATGTATGTATTGCTTTTTCAATGAACATTGAGAATTTTGTCTTTTTCCTCAATTCACATGAAGAACAGCTGTTTCCGATAAGAACCAGCTGTTGAATTGAAACTTCTGGATGTGCCAAAAGCGGGTTCAACGGGATTTATGAATGATAAGGTGGATAAGGAGTGAGTTGGTGATAACAGCGGGGAGGACGGTGAACTTGGAGGTATGGAGCATGATAACAACTGATAAGAGTGATAAGAATAGGGAACTGGCGAAAAAACAGGAAATTAGTCTGTCAGAGCCGCTGTTGAGAGTTAGACGGTGTACCCAGAAGGGGTTTTGTTGGTTTGCAGGGCATTTTGAAGGAATCTGTAATCAGTTATGTCTCCTGTTATCAATTGATCTTATCACCTATCAGTGCCTTTCGATAAGGCTTGATAATGATCAAACTTGGCAATGGATCAATAACCGGGAATACTGAAATAGTGAAGGAGATGATGATTCCGCAGATTTCAGAATTGGAATTTGACGAATTCTTATTCAGAAGTGGCACCAAAAGGACTATGGTACATGGGATATGCATAAGAACAACTGGGATTAAGGTCTGGAACACTAGGGCCAGGAAGAGCTGGTTTTGAAGGTTTTTGTAATGGGAAGACCTTGAAGCTTGTGAGCTAAGGACCTGAAGAGCTTTGTGGCATTTGAAACCGAAAATTGACATTGTTGTGAAGGAAAAAGCCTGGAAACGGTTGAAATGGAAAAAAAATGGTCATAGTTGGGTCTTACCACGAAAAGCGCCATTAACAGTAGGCCTGTGAGATTGCCCACACTGGCTTCCTTATCAGTGCTCAAGAACAGACTGAACCCGAAATAGCCTATCCTTTCTATTGGAACTCCCTGATAACCTGATAACTCATTGATAATGAATCCGTCTTTTCTGGGCTCTCTGTGCAGGAAATTGTGGACTATTGTTGCCCAGACAAAGCCGAATATTAGAGCAGACCCGAGCCAGAGAAGAATCCGAATGCCGCAGTCATTGGTGAGCTTACGGTTGCCTTTGATGACGTGGTAGCGGAATATAAAGTGAACGGCGAAGTTTCCGAGGGAGAGGCCGAAGCAGAAGCACCAGAAGACTGGAATTAGGGGGATGGGTCTTGAAAGGAAAAGAGGGGTACTGTAGTTGGGGCTTCAAAGTTTGACCTAATAGAAAAACCTTCAAGGAAGAGTTTCAAAATTTTCAAATAAATTTTTTGAAATAGAAAAAGGTGTCAAAAACAAATCTTTAATCAATCAAAATTACTGAACATTTTTTTGAAAAGATGAAAAAAATCATCAAAAGTTATTGATCCGATATGGGGGCCTAAAATGTTTGACCTGATAGAAAATCTTCAAGAATATTTTTTTTAATTAGAAATAAATTTTTTTGAAAAGAAAAAGATGTGAAAAACAAATCTTCAGTTGATTAAAATTGCGGAAAAAAATTTTAAATTGGTGAAAAAAATCGTTGAAAAAATTTGATCCCATTTTAGGGTCTCCAAAGTTTGACCTACAAAAAACCTTTCAAGTAGGTTTTTTCAAAATTTGAAATAATTTTTTTTAGATATAAAAAGAGGTGAAAAACAAATCTTCAGTTTGTTAAAATTGCTGAAAAATTTTTTGAAAAGGTGAAAAAAATCATCAAAAGATATTATCCAATATTGGGGTCTCCAAAGTTTGACCTACTAAAAACCTTTCGAGTAGATTTCTTAAAAATTTGAAATAAATTTTTTCCGCTAGAAAAATGTGTCAAAAACATTTCTTTAGTTGGTCAAAATCACTGATAAAATAGTTGAAAAGGTGAAAAAATCACTGAAAATTAGAAAAATCATTTTTGTGTCATTTAGCTACAGTAACCCTCTAGACTTCTCTCCCCAAGTCTCCTGGAAGACTTATGATGTAATCATTTTTATCAATTTTTATCAATCCTTATCACTCCTTATCAACTCACGCATTCCGGGATAAATCACCCATTGCGGCACGATCACATTCTCCGGATTACAAATGGCCAGCCAAAACGTCGATTTTGTGACCACCTCGATTTTCAGCAAAAAGTCAGTGATAGCATAAGCCATTTCAAAAACTGATATGTGAATCATCAAAAACTTATAGGCCCCTAGGCCTTTCGGGGATTTGTTAATGATCAGGTGGATTAGAAGGGAGTTCATGAAGATGGCGAGGATCGCGGTGAAGCGTTGGTAGATCTTTTGGGAGGCGTCCATTGATAAGTGATAAGACTGATAAGACTGATAACAAAACAACAGCTGATAGACGGGTTCATTTTATATCAGTAACAACGGAAATTGCATAGAAAATTGAGAATTGAGTACACAAAGATCAGGAAGAAGCTTCTAGACAGTCTATTTTGTGACTGATCTGTTATGTAACAAGGTGATAAGAATATCTTATCACTGATTACTCTGTCTGATCTGTTTTATCTTTGATTTGCTGTTATCAGCAAAAACACAAAACTCGGCGCCGTAAAAGGGGAAGACACATCACTATAGCCATTGGATCGAAAAATGGAAATGCTGCGAGAGCGATGACGTTGAGGACGTAGATTTCACTGGAATTGATTATCGGTTATCACTAATAAATAAGCTTATCAGCTTTTTTGTGGCTTTTATAAGCTTGAAAATGAGCCAAGAACGGGCTCAAAAGCTAAAGTTAGAGCCAAGTTACAGAGGGATTTCGGTGCATCGTACTTTCCATCATAAATTGGCTCAAAATGGCTCTTTTGAGCTCGTTCTTGGCTCATTTTATAGATTTGATGATGCTCCATATGCTCAGCTCAAAAATGAGCCAAGAACGGGCTCAAAAGGTCAAGTTAGAGCCAAGTTACAACGGGATTTCGGAGCATCGTACTTTTCACGATAACTTGGCTCAAAATGCTCCGTTTGAGCTCGTTCTTGGCTCATTTTGAAGCCGGGATTTCGGAGCATCGAACCTGCCAGAGCTCCGTAAATCTAGTCAAGAGCCCGTAAATCTACACAGAAAGCTCGTAAATCTACATGAAGCTCCGTAAATCTACACTAAACCTCCGTAAATCCACCCCAGCTCCCCGTAAATCTACCCCAGCTCCCCGTAAATCTACCCCAGCTCGCCGTAAATCCACCCCAGCTCCCCGTAAATCCACCCTAACTTCTTCTTCTTCTTTTCCCGTCACACCTCCTCCCCCTCCACCATAAAACACAACTTCTCTTCCTGTGCTTTGACCTTCCCAAGCTACACACTATATGATTCAAGTTTCCGCCACTGATCAACGATCTCAAGCCTACAACACATGGCTTCTTCTTCTCCCCTTCCTGATCAATCTCCAAACTATACCCATTCGGCCAAGGCGTCGTAATCGAAAAGGTGTGTGTAACAAATGCAAACGAACGCAATTAATTGGAAATTCTGTAGTGTGAAATGAATCTGATCAGCTGGGAAAGCCAGCCAACGAAAAACCTGATTGCGCAATCAGGTACCGGAGTATAAAAGCAAAAGGTTTCAGAGAAGTTGACATTGAAAGATGAACTCCTCTACCATTCAATTCGCTCTTCTTCTCATTCTCGTCGCCTTCATGGCCTACACCGAGGCATGCATCGGAGGCGGAAGCCAGTGCTGCCAGGCTGCTCAGCCGGATTGCGGAAATCCATGGTAAGACTAGAAGATTGGCTGGAAATGGCCTGGAAAAGGCCTGAAATGCCCTAGATTGGCCTAAATGGGTCTAGATCGGTCTAGATTAGCCTAGTTGAGCCTAGATTGGTCTAGATTCCCCTAAATAGGTCAGGATGAGTCTAAACTGGCCTAGTTTGACTAAAACTGGTCTAGTTGCGCTTAGATTGGCCTAGATTGGTCTAGCTTGACGTATTTCAGCTCAGATAGGCCAAGTTCGATCTAGCTTGCCCTAAATTGGCTTCTGTTGGCCTGAAACAGCCCAGTTTAGCCTAGATTGACCTATTCCAGCCTAGATTGGCCTATTCCAACCCAGATTAGCCTAATTCAGCCTAGATTGGCCTATTTCAGCCTAGATTGGCCTATTCCAGCCTAGATTGGCCTATTTCAGCCTAGATTAGCCTATTTCAGCCTGGGTTGGACTATTTCAGCCTAGATTGTCCCAATTTGGACTAGATTGGCCTAGTTTGACCTAGCTTGGTCCAACTTGACCCAGTTTAGCCTGGATTGGCCTAGATTGGCCTAGTTCAGCATAGACAGCTCAGATTCGCTTCAATTCACCTAAATTTTCCAAAAGTGAACCAAGTTTGGCTTAAAATTGACCTAAATTGCCCCAGCTTGACCCAACTTGACCCAGTTTTGCCTGGTTTGGCCTAGATTGGCCTGACAAGCCTAGATAAGCCTAATCTGGCCTGAAATCGAACCATTTTAGCCTAATTGACCTTATTTTCTCTTCTTCAGCGGTGGCGCACGCTTCGGAAATCTCTTTGGAAAGAAGTAAGCTGACTCCTTGCTCTGCCGACCTTGTCTGTATAATTGTGCTCAAGCCTTATCAATAAATCATTTCATCAGCATACATATCAGTCATTTGACACATTCATCACCGTCTTCTTTTTCTTCTTCTCTTTCCCCAGAATCCTTCTCCTCAACGCTGGAAGACACATCACAATAGCGAGAGGATCGAAAAACGGGAAAGCTGCTAGAGCGATGACTCCGGTGTAGTTGACGCCTCTGGAAATGTTATCAGTTGGGTGTTGATCAGCTTATCAATCCTTATCACCTCCCCAAATCCAAGTTGAATGCAGGAGCATACCAGCTTAGGAGACATGGCGCAAAACTGACACAAATCGGGATCACTGTCTGGACTGATAAGGCTTTCATGAGGCTCTTCTGAAGATTCGCAGTTCGACGACTCATTTGGAATGATGAGTCATTGAGGTCATTCATGATCTGATAAGATTACTAATGAGATATCAGCTGATAAGAAGATAAGCTCACCAAGTACCCAAGACCAACGAAAATCCCAATAGAAACTGCTGAAATTGACGTCAGAAGCGTTGTCCCTGCCCATCCCCGAGCTACAGTATCCCGGGAACCTTCTCCATAAAGGGTGGCAAACATGTTCATGTCAAATGGGTCTACACCATAAACTTTTTGGAAATCGGCTTGGATATAGGTTAGGACTTCGGAATTGGTGGATTCGAGGAGGTGGCAGACCTGGAAGGAGCAACTGATTTCAAGTTCGGGGTCACTATCAGGGCTTCAGGCTTATCAGGCTTATCAGGCGTCAGAGTTTAGAATCCCTTATCACTGCTAAGAACTCTTATCACTACCCTTACTAGACGCCAGGGCACACTATCAGGGCTTCAGGCTTATCAGGTTTATCAGGGCAGCTCTATCAGTCTCCATGCTTTAGGATTCAGAAGCTCTGATTCTAATCAGTGATAAGAAATTCAGAATCCTTTATCACTGATTGGCTTGCCTGGGCCCACTATTACAATTTCAGGTTTATCAGGCTTCATGGCTCAGGTTTCAGCATTCACTTTATCACTGATTGGCCCTCTTATCAGTACCCTTACGAGGGAACCTTTTAAGTTAAGGTCCAAACTTTGCGAAAAAAATTACATAGGGTGAAAGAGGATCCTCTGGTGAGTACAAATCTACTTTCAGAATCTGCTGAGGAGACCTCTAAGTGGGTCAACTTCCAATTTGAAAGCTCAAAATTGCACTGAAAATGACGTGAAAACGGTGAATGGTCATTTTCAGTGCAATTTTAAGCTTTCAAATTGGTATTTGACCTACTGAGAGGTCTCCTCAGCAGATTTTGAAAGTAGATTCGTACTCACCAGAGGATCCTCTTTCACCCTATATAATTTTTTTCTCAAAGTTTGGACCTTGACTTAAAAGGTTCCCTTGTTACCCTGGGCACATTATCAGAGCTTCAGGCTTATCAGGCTTCAGGTTTCAGGATTCAGAAGCTCTGATTCTAATCAGTGATAAGAAACTCAGAATCCCTTATCACTGATTGTCCATCTTATCACAGCCCTTACCTTGTGGTTGGGCTCACTATTAGAGCTTCAGGCTCATCAGGCTTTAGAGCTCAGGATTCAGAATTCAGAATCCCTTATCACTGACTGACCTTCTCATCAGTGATAAGGAATTCAGATCCCCTTATCACTGTTAAACCCTTTTATCACCACGTTTACCATGTTCCAAAACGTAAAATACACCACACACAGCAGCCCCGAAGCCGTCAAGTAAACCGGAAAGAATCCCTGTGTCAGCACACTCTTCCTTATCACCAGATATCGATAACCAAAGTGACTGATAAGAATTGCATAGCTACATGATATCAGTGAGCATCTAACTGATAAGATTTTCAAATTCCAAGGGGATTTCTGGTAGAACCAGCCATTACTAAGGAAAAGGAAGAAACAGTAGCGATAGCCGTGGATTCCCTGAAATGCTCTAAATGATAAGAGATCGTTATCAGTGATAAACTGACAATTGGCACCAGGATATCAGTGATAGAGTAGATCACATTGAAAATCGCAAAATACAGTAGAAGAAATCGATAATTCCCGAAGTTTGAAGCCTTTTCAGTGAAGATCAGGTAGACAAAAATGGGATTTACAAGAATTGCCAAGTAGCCAAAGGTTTTGGGAAGGTAGTGATGAAACCAGCCGATGTACATTGATAAAGTGATAAGCTGATAAGAGATTGAATTCCCCAGGTCACTAATAAAGCGAAAACAAGTCAAAACACAAAAAAAACTTTATTTTTCATATTTCAAAACCATAAAAATAGATCCACGTAGTATTCGAGCCTTCTGATTCTCTGTGGATCTTCTGAATCTGATGAATGGCTGGACGTTGAGGGATTCTGAAGGATTCTGAATCTCCAGAGGGATTCAGAAGAGGTCCAACTCACGATCCTTATGCTTCCGACTCCTGGGATGAAAATTGGGGGTCGTTGATTCGACACTGATTATCAGTAGAGCCATTGTGATAAGGATAAGGGAGATGTGCATTTGGCAATGATTTGGGAACACACTGGGCTTATATATCCGTTTTTCGGCCTAGTTGTAGTTGACGTGGTTTATCAGTGATAAGGTTTTATCATAAATAGAATGATGAGACAGAGATAATCTGCAGGAATGCGGGATAAGTGTTATCACTATCACTGATAAGGAATTTCAACACTTGTTCTCTGGTTTTCAAGTGATAAGCTTCATATATACAATGTTATCATTATCAGTTTATCAGTGATCAATCGAACTGCTCCTTATCAAACA
Source organism: Caenorhabditis becei (assembly GCA_900536315.3). Classification (NCBI taxonomy): domain Eukaryota; kingdom Metazoa; phylum Nematoda; class Chromadorea; order Rhabditida; family Rhabditidae; genus Caenorhabditis; species Caenorhabditis becei. The sequence goes on along the minus strand of LR538955.1, from coordinate 871,288 downwards.
AATACTCCCCGAGTCCTGGACCAGCTCTCTTGATGTTAGCGACATGGCGAGCGAACTCGTTGATGGAGCGGACCTTCAATCTTATCAGTTTCTTATCACTATATCTTATCAGTGACCCACCTGCTCTTCCAAATACTTCTCCTGAATGTAATTGGTCAACTGCGCGTCATTCTTGGCCTCCGCTACCCCATGAAGCTTCAGCAATGACTCGTTATTGAACTTTTCCAGTGCCAGCGCCTTCTCAAACGCATTCAACACACTTCCCCACTCCTCATTCTCGGGTTTCTGGATATTCTGAAGCTTCACCCGACCTCCACGGACATTCTGAATCCTCATCAGCTCCATCGCATGCTCACGCTCCTCATCTGACTGTTCTTTGAAGAATTTCGCAATGTTCGGAAGTGCCACGTCATCACGGTCAAAGTGGGCTGACATGGAGAGGTAGACGTAGGAAGCGTAGAGCTCGATGTTGATCTGAGGTAAAAGCCACGTTTCAAATCTGAATTAGGGATTACTGTACCTGTTTGTTCACCGCCGCCTCCACGTCATCATGGTAGTTTTGACGAGCCAGAGACATTATAGCTGGGTTTTGGTGCTTATCACCTTATCACTGGGGTATTTATGAATGTTGAATAGGGGTGGAGCCTTGTTAAAGGACGTTGATCAGTGAACAATGTTTGCAACTGATCTCTATCAGTAGAACATTAGGTGTTTACCAAATTTCGGTGGGAAAATAAGAAGGAGACTGACGAATTAGCGGAAGAATGGGAAAGGAGATGAACTTCAGAAGTTAACGGGCTTAGAATCCTGAATGCTGAAACGTGGATCCTAAAAGCCTGAAACTTGAGCCCAGAAGCCTGAAGGCCAGGCCCAGGAATCCTTGAGAAACGTGAAAGTAGGACCTAAAAAACTTGAAGCTGCCCCCCCTCCCTCCTGGAAGCCTGGAAGCCTGGAAGCCTGGAAGCCTGGAAGCCTGGAAGCCTGGAAGCCTGGAAGCCTGGAAGCCTGGAAGCCTAGGCCCGAAAGCCCTGAGAAGCCCGGAATCATTTCCTCTCAATCTCCCCTCTTTTCCCTTGTTTTTTCTAGAAACTGATGTCTTCCAGTCATCAGACAATCACATGATTCCCCTCACCGCCTTTCCAACTGTCAACACGTCTATTTGTGGGCATACGTGCACATCGATTCCACTGATAAGGAGGGCTACGTGCCGAGTTATCAGTGGGTGTTGACGGTTTGAAATGGCGGGTGTTTGGGAGTCGGTGGGCACTTGCAGAGTATTGATTGATTGGTCTAGAAGGTTCGGAAGCTTCCAGGCTTCCGGGCCGGGCTTTCAGACTTCCAGGCTTCCAGGCTTTCAGTCTTCTCGGGGCTTTCGGGTCCAGCTTTAAGACTTTTAGGCCTTACTTTCAGGCTTCCGAACCCCTTACCCCCTCAATACGCCGCCGACGCTCTATTGGAATCTGACATCCACGACGCTGGAGTCACTGGATTCTTCCAAACTGAAACAATTCCTCATCAGTACCCTTATCTCCTCTTATCACTAACACATCAAAGTCCTTCTAAAATCCTTGATACACATTATAGCAATACACGGCTCCAGGGACGGGTAGATTGCTACAGTGACCCCAGAGATATTGGCAAACTTTCCAATGTCTATTGATAAGAGAGGCGTGGTGATGATAAGACCAACTGTCATGTACATGAGGAAGAATGGAAGAAGGGTCTAGAAGCAACTGATAAATTGATAATTGATTGATAAGGTCGAACTTGAAAAGCTAAAGTGTAGAATAGCTGCTTCTGAAGGTCGATTTTCCGTTCACTCATCAGATTTTCCTTTCTTTGAAGGTCCCGATAGATTGAATAGCCACAATAGAGAATCACCGAAAAACAAGAACCCTTAACAAGTGATAACGTTTTTTATCAGCTGATAAGAACTGACTATAATCGCATCCATGCCAGCTATTGAAATCAAGCTATCTCTATTCCAAAGCTCCACGCCAGCTCCATCTGGGAACCAGTAGACTAGAGCGGAGAATCCGATGGAATCTAGGTCATCGTGGTAGGTTTCAAGGACGTTTAGTCTGAATTCAGAAGTAGAAAGATTTAGAATCCGATTCACCTGAAGCTCGCCAACTTTGAAGTGTCACTTTCCATCCCATAATATACCAGCAGAAACCAAGTGATGAAGGCTATGGGGCATGGGATAAGGATTTTAAGGTACTGATAACCTGATAAGGAGTAGTGGGGTCTGAAATTGGCATTAGCAGTTATCAGTTATCAATCAAGGCTTACCTACAAACCACCAAGTACCTATATACAAATTGAGCAGCTAGCAGGGAAATACAAAGAGCGAATGAGCCGCAGTAGAGAGCTAAGTGTTTTTTATCAGTTGTTATCACTGAAACTATGAGAGATAGAGAAAAGTGATCAATTGCAAAGTTGTAGAGAAAGTTTTGTTCTACAACTTTGCAATTGATCATTTTTTCCTATCTCTGATAGCTTATCAGTTATGACAGTTAGAAGTCATACAAATGATAAATCGGCCAAGATAAGTGTGATGTTTCAAGCTGCTATTGACCATTATTGCGAAGACAGGGACTTTTGTGTGCATCATCTGAAAATTGGCATTCTGAAGGTTGGAAGCCTGGAAGCCTGAAGCCTGGAAGCCTGAAGCCTGAAGCCTGAAGCCTGAAGCCTGAAGCCTGAAGCCCAAACCCCCTGTTTTCTTACCGGCAACACCGCAATCTCCACCCATGCATAAACCAATGAATACAAAGAGAACATCGCCATAATATACCGATAACTTCCAAATTTTACACTGGCCTTCAGCCATATCAGTGATAAAAGTGCCATATTGTTAAGTTGGGCAAGGATAAAGCAAATGTATTGAATTTTGTGAAGATGGGTGATGAGGTAGTCGGTGAGCATTGTGATAAGGAAATTGAGATTCATTTGGTTATTTATAGGAAATTGAGGTGGAGAGGAAGAAGAAAAAACTATGATTTGTGGTGATCCCGTTCAAAATGATGTTGTGTCTAGTGACTAACTTTGTTATTCTTCTTATAACTGACTACTCTGAGCTCCTCCCCTTCTCTTATCAGTCCTCCAAATCAGCAAACGATTCCTTAACAACGGAAGGCACATCACTATAGCCAATGGGTCGAAGAACGGGAATGCGGGTAACGCTATCACATTGATATCAGTGATTGCACTGAAGAGTTCTCATCAGTTATCACAGGAGGAAAGATGAGCCCAGAATGAGCTCAAAAGGATCATTTTGCGCCAAGTTCTAGCCAAAAGTACGATGCTCCGAAATCCCGCCGTAACTTTGCTCAAAATGCCTCTTTTGAGCCCGAACTTGGCTCATTTTGGAGTCAATTTTGAGCCGAAAATATGGACAATTAAAAAGCTCAGAACTGAGCCAAGGACGAGCTCAAAAGAGCCATTTTGAGCCAGTTATTGCCAAAAGTACGATGCTCCAAAATCACGCCGTAACTTGGCTCAAAATGCCTCTTCTGAACTCGTTCTTGGCTCATTTTAAGCCGGGATTTCGGAGCATCGTACTGAACCCCTTACCTTCCCAAATCCAAGTTGAATGCCGGGGCATACCAGACTAGAAGGCAAGGTGTGAAACTGATAAGGAATGGTATCACTGTCTGAACGATTAGCGCTTTCAGAAGGTTCCGCTGGAGTTTTTCGGTTTCTCCACTTATTTTGAAAGTGACACGGTTCAATTGAGCCATTATCTGATGAAGACGGTGTTATCACTTATTACTTATCAGTAACTCACTGAATATCCCAAAGTGATAAAGATCATGATAGCGATTCCTGACTCAATAGTTATCAGAGCAGTTCCAATCCATGAAGTTATCACTGTTTGGTCAGATCCTTCCTGGAAATGTTATCAGTTATTAAGGATTCTTATCAGTTAGCCGCTGACGTTGTACAATGTGCCACACATGTTTAACTCAAAGGGGTCCATTCTGTAAGTGATAAGAAATGGTTTTCGGAGATAGATTTTCTTATCATCTAGAGCTTGTCCTGCTAGATAACAGACCTGGAACTTTATCATTCACTGATAAGGTATCAGTTCATCCTACCGTATACCAGAAGGTGAAAAACAGTCCACAAAGCAATATAGAGCCAAACATGAAAATAGGGAACTTGGGACCTGTGAATTCAGTGTTTCTTATCACTAGATATCTATAAAGGAAGTGACTGATAAGAATCGCATAGCTGCATGATATCAGTGAGCATCTGACTATTATCATATCACGGTTGAAGTCTGAAGGTTCCATGAACGGACCATCAGTGATAAAGATGGAGAAACAGTAGCGGTAGTTGAAGATACCCTGGAACTCTTATCACTGATAAGAGTCTCTGATAAGAGACCTGCCACTGGAACCAAGATATCAATGATAGAGTAGATAACATTGAAGATTGCGAAATACAAAAGAAGAAATCGATAATTGCCAAATTTCCTGGACTTCCCAGTGAAGATAAGGTAGATGAATATGGGGTTGACTAGGAAAGCAATGAAACCGAAAACTTTTGGGATGTAGTAGAGGGGCCAGTTGATGTACATTGTTATCAGTGATAAGAAGTGGTGGGTGTCTAGGTTGACCCTAGGGGAGGATGTTGGCTCAAAACAAAAGATACGCTCAATGAACCTCGATACAGGAGTTCATAGAAGTTGTTTGAGGTCTTCAGAAAGGGGGCTGGGATTCAGAAGGATCTCCTGGCCTTCAGAAGATCCTTCATGGATTCAGAAGGCTCTTCTATCCTTCAGAAGACTCTCCTGGCCTTCAGAAGACCCTTCATGGATTCAGAAGGCTCTCCTGGCCTTCAGAAGGCTCTCCTGGCCTTCAGAAGGCTTTCCTGACCTTCAGAAGACTCTCTTAGTCTTCAGAAAACTTTCCAGAGATTCATATCTTTGTACAAGTAGAGAAACTCTTCATATAATAACCCGTTCAAACATGAATCAATCAATAAAGCTTCGCCGTCGATGACAACACCACTGGAACATTATGAATCTCCATCTGACTCCGCTCCCTCGAGGCTTTCCAGCAAATCACTCGCTGACGCAGAACCGGCAAACACATCACAATGGCGACGGGGTCGAACCAGGGGAATGCTGATAAGGCGATGGCGTTGGCGTTGTTGATTTCACTGGAAAATGGGATTTTGGAGTGTCGTAGGGTTTGGATTTGAAAATGCTTGAGAATAAGCCAAGAACGGGCTCTAAAAAGCCATTTTGAGCCAAGTTACGACGGGATTTCGGAGCATCGTACCTTTTGCGATAGCTCGGCTCAAAATGGCTCTTTCGAGCTTGTTCTTGGTTCAACTTTTAGTTTTTACAATGCTCCATAATCTCAGCTCAAAATTAAGCCAAGAACGGGCTCAAAAGAGCCATTTTGAGCCAAGATATGGCGGGATTTCGGAGCATCGTACTTTTTGCGATAACTCGGCTCAAAATGAACGTTTTGATCTTGTTCTTGGCTCATTTTCAAGCTGAGACAAATCTTACCTTCCAAGTTCAATATTGAATGCGGGTGCATACCAGGAAAGCATACAAGGGACAAAGCTGACCAGGATTGGGATGACTGTCTGGACAATAAGGGCTTTTAGAAGGTCCCGTTGGAGCTTTCGGGTTCTGGAGCTTAGCTTGACACCGATTATGTTGAGTTTTTTCATAATCTGAAACAAGAGTGATGAGGTACTGATAAGAAACTGATAAGGGTTGTTAGCAATTGACTAAGGCTTGAGATTGATAACGTAACTCACCAAGTACCCTAGAACCACATAGATTATCACTGATACCACTGATAACACTGTCAACGCCACTATCCCCACCCATGACGAGTTCACAGTTGGAGCACTCCCTTCATTGAATAACCCAGCCAGAATATTCAAGTCCCTGGGGTCAGTGACATTGTAGAATTTGAAATAGTCTTCTTTGAGGTAGTCTAGCTTCTCCTGATTCATAAACCCGATTCGTTGGCAGACCTGAAAAGAAATTGGCGCTTTCACTGAAAAAATAAGCCAAGAACGGGCTCAAAATGACCACTGTGAGCCAAGTTACAACGGGATTTCGGAGCATCGTACTTTTTGTTATAACTAGGCTCAAAATGGTGTTTTTGAGCTTGTTCTTGGCTCATTTTCAAGCTGGATTTTTGGAGTGTCGTAAAGTCCAATTTGACAGCTCAGAATTGAGCCAAGAACGGGCTCAAAAGCGTCATTTTGCGCCAAGATACAGCGGGATTTCGGAGCATCGTACTTTCCACCATAACTCGGTTCAAAATGGCCATTTTCAGCTTTTTTTGTTTCATTTTGAAGCTGGGATTTCGGAGTGTCGTACCTTAAACCAAAGCAAAAAGTACAACATGCAAAGTGTGAAGCTGGTGCTCATAAAGCTGATAAAGTAGTGTTCGACGAATTGACTGCCTTGTACGACGAGATATCGATAGAGGAAGTGGCTGGTGTGAATTGCATAGCTACAGGAGATCAGGGAGCAGCGGACGATTAAGAGGTTCAGGTTGAGGGTGGAGGGGGGCATGAAGTAGCCGTTGATGATGAAGATGGAGAAGCAGTAGCGGTAGTTGTGGATTCCCTGAAAGTTTAGGCAAATTGGGTCAACGTTGGCCTAGCTCAAAACTCACAATCGGCACTAGAATATCCGTAATCGAGTAGATCACATTGAATGTTGCGAAATACAACAGCAAAAATCGATAATTCCCAAACTTGACAAATCGTCCCGAGAAGATCAAGTACACAAAGATTGGATTGACGATGAAGGCGATTGCTCCGAAGAATTTGGGAAACCAGTGAAGAGCCCAGTTTATGTACATGCGAGTGTGTATAGTCAGGCTGCTGGCAATGAGGATGTTAGCGGGTGGGGGTCCGCCGGGGGGAATTGTCTGGTTCCTGTGATAAGTGATAACAAACTTGACAGGGATGTTTGGAATTGCGTCAAACCTCCATAGAAGATTTGATGAGGTTGGAAGCGTGCTCCATTAAACTCTAGCTTCTTGGTTCCCAGCCGAGGTATGACCAAAAGTACGATGCCCCAAAATCCCGCAATAACTTGGCTCAAAATGGCTCTTTCGAGCTTGTCCTCGGCTCAATTTTGAGCCGGAATTATGGAGCATTCTCAGAGCTATGAATGAGCTCAAGCCGACCATTTTGACCCAAGTAATGGCTAAAAGTACGACGCTCCGAAATCCCACAATAACTTGGCTCAAAATGGCTCTTTTGAGCTCGTTCTTGGCTCAATTTTGAGCCGGGATTATGGAGCATCGTACTAAATTGCTTACCTTTCCAAGTTCACATTGAATACAGGGGCATATCTGTTCAAAAAACAAGAGCCATAGCTTCAAGCGCCATGGAGCATCTGGTGAGGAGCATGAGAGAATTCAAAGGTTGGAAGCGCGCTCCATGGAACTTTCAGATTCTGAACTGCACTTTTGATTTATCGGTGACCTCTTCCAACACTTTCACAAATCACACAGTCATGTCCCGTTCTCTGCGCTACCGGTTTTCTGCCTACGTGACTTTTGCGACGCCGTCATCGGCCATGTGTTTTTTGTGTGTCCGGACAGTTCACTTTGTGATTTTTGTAGGCGTCAAGGACCCCCTGAAGGATATATATAGGTTTCGTCTAATTGGTGATCTTATCAGTGATCTTATCATGGCCGAGTGGTGTGCTAGCAACCTTCGCAATTGCTCTGGCTGGAAGCTCTCTGGATTCGAGCTATCGACGACTTCAGATGAGAATGCGAAGCTTTTGGATGCATGTGTTCGACAGCTGATATCAATGACTGATTGTGAATCCCTCGGGGGATTTGAGAAGTGTTGTGAGAAACTGGAAGCGTCGGATCCCAATGGAGGTATAATACATTCCTCCCATCTCTCATCCAATTCTGTTTTCAGTAATGTCCCAAGCCTTCCTCCTCGGTCTATCCGCTGCTCTAGTCGGCAAGGATGCTGCCATAGACCCAACGTTCTCCAAGAAGCTTGACAAACTGGAGGTTGACGCTGAAAAGTTGGGGAATGACTGGGAGAAGCGGCACGCGAAAGCTGTGCTTCTATGGGGAAGAGGAAAGCACCTCGAGGCTACTAGTGTCTGGGATTGCATTCTGGATGACTACCCGAACGACTTGATTGCTATCCGATGTGCTCATAATGCTCATTTCTTCAATGGCAACGCGAAAGGTCTGCTGGCTTCCATTGAAAAAGTGATTTTTAAAATTGACCCTACAACTCCATGCTACAGCTTCCTCCATGGAATGTATGCATTCGCTCTTGAAGAAGCTGAAAAGTACGTGGACGCCGAGAAGTCCGCACTCCACGCCTTATCCCTGAACCGATACGATTGCTGGGCGGCTCACGCAGTTGCTCATGTCATGGAGATGAACGGAAGACATCGGGAAGGCCTGGAGTTTATGTACAAGACTGAAGAGGATTGGAAGAAGGGATGGATGCTCAGGTGTCATAACTACTGGCACACGGCTCTGTTCCACGTGGAATTCGGGGAATATGACTCTGCACTGGAGATATTCGATCGAGAGGTGAATCAGAGATTCAATGAAACAGAGATGCTGTTGGACATGACGGATGCTATTTCAATGTTGTGGAGGTTGGAGTTGGAGGGTGTGGATGTTGGGAAAAAGCGGTGGGGGAAGATCCTGAAGCTCAAGGATCACACTGAGAATCACTCGATTGTGTTTAATGATGTGCATGTGGGACTGGCGCTTTATCGACAAGCGGATCAGGAGACGGAGCGGAAGTTGAGAAGATCCCTGGAGGAGTACTCGAAGTAAGTTCCAGCTTACAAGACTAGGCTAACTCTTGGCAGGGGGGATTTTCATAGGAAACTGATCTGAAGCGTTCGAGAGCCAGTTTTTAGGCCTTGTGAGCCATTGAAATGAGTGAAAGGTGATTTCAAGCCTGAAAACTGGCTTCTGAGCGTCTTTCCCTCTGAATTTCGACTAAAACCCTCTCCTGCCAAGTTTGCGCCAATGACCCTAACCTTAACAGCTCCTAATCTCTCCCTATTTCCAGCTCCCTCCTTGATGATAACGCCCTTATCAGCAAATCAGTCGGCCTTCCCCTTTACGACGGAATGCTCCACTTTGCCAAAGGGAACTACGACCTGGCCCTCGAGACAATGTACCCGATCCGTAAAGACGTTGTGAAGATCGGAGGATCCACTGCTCAACGAGATCTCTTCACCCAGACACTCATCCACTCGAGCATCTTGAGCAGACAACCTGAGAATTGGAACTTGGCTCCGGAGCTGTTGATGGAGAGGGAGGCATCCAAGTTCAACTCGCATTTGGGACAGAGATTGGCTGATAAGTATCGGATTGTTCATTCCTTGAGTTGAATAAAGTTCTTTATCATGTTATCAGTTGAATCAGAATAATTCTTCTAGTTGCGCTCTAGCCAGTCGGTCAGTCGGTATGCAAATTTTGCCCCCGGTTTTCCATAAAAACGGCAGGGAAAGAGAGGGAAAATGTGAAAGATGGACAAAGTTTGTGATTCTGGCCCTGGCCTTCCTGAGAATCCATCTCGAAAGATTTCGCAATTCGTATTCTGGAATCAGACACGAATATTCATCTTGTTCCTCTCGTGAGTTATCAGCCTTATCTTCCTTATCACCTGACTATTTTCCAGTTTGACATGCCTTACCTTAACCCAAATCAACTCGCAAATCTTCACATTCACAGTGATTTGTATGAATGATCTTGTGGAGGTGCACATGTTGGCTAATTTTACAGGTAGCTTATCAGTAGTCTTATCAGTTAATCAATATCTTATCAGAGCCTCATTGGATAGAGGGAAACAAGGAGAAGTCAGTGCTATTTGCCGCCGGAGCCATTGGAGCAGTCCTAGGACTCATTCCATCAGTTCCACTGATCCATAGGCTCGGGGTCAGGTTGACCTTATCACTCTGCGGCTTCTGCTCCACAATCGGAACATTCTTCCTCCCATTCGCTGTCCCTATCAGTTTCCACCTAGTTCTCCTATGCCGGGTACTTCAAGGAGTTGGCGTCAGTGCACTTCTCACCGTCCTGGGTGTCATTCCAACTTCCTGGTCTCCGAATTCAGAGTACGGTACCTATTTGGCTATATTGTCTTGTGCGTGGCAGGTACTCCAAAACTTTTGAAGCCAATTATTCAAATGTGAGCTTTCAGTTGAGCAACATAATCTTCATGCCTGTCTCCGGAATCCTTTGTGATTCCTCACTGGGTTGGAGGTCCATTTATTATCTTTTCGGGATAATAACAGGAATCTTCTTTCTGGTTTTCTACTTTTTCTACACAGATGCTCCAAACTTGCACAAGTGAGCTCTTGAACTGATAACTGATAACTGTAATCTTTCAGCAACGTGTCTGAAAAGGAGCTCTCTAACATCACCCACGGAAAGCCTGAGCCGAAAGCTCGCGAGCCGGTCCCTTATCTTCTTATCTGTACTGATTGGTGTGTCCTGGCTGCTTGGCTGAGTTTCCTCGGCGGAAATCTTGGCTTCATCATTCTCCTGTTCTACGGCCCCACTTATCTCAATGAAGTCCTCCACTTCAACATCAAAGAAACCGGCTACATCAATGCCCTACCCTACGTCTTCTCCGTAATCTACAAGTTCTCAATCGGAAAGTTATCTGATAAGGTTACATTCGCCACTGATAAGACTATCTACACCTTCTGGCTCTTCTCCTCAATCTCTGGATTAGGAATCGGTTATGTTATCATGGCTATCACCTCTGATAGACTGGTGGCATTCGGGGCATTCGCCTTTGCCATTATCACCTCAGGGTGTATTATCATGGGAACAGTGAAATGTCTCCAGATGAGATGCCAGCAACATGTTCACTTTGCTGTGAGTGCTGTCTCCTTTCTGACCTATTGTGTCCAATTTGTTTCCCCCCTAGGTGTTGGGTTATTGTGCCCTGATAACACTCCAGAACAGGTACAGTAATCCTAGAGACCCCCAAAAGCTCAAAACTTGGCTTTCAGTGGTCCCGTCTGTTCCTTATCACCGTTCTTATCATGATTCTCACGAACGCCCCATTTCACTGGCTAACAACTCCGAAAGCTGCAGATTACACGAAAAAGAAAGTTCCAGAAAGAAAAGATTCAGTGACACAAAGTGTGTAGTATATGAACATTTTTGCAACATTTTTTCTTCTTTGTTCGTTTTTTTGTTCTGAACAGCCAAAACTGATAATCCGTTCAAAATGCAAATGTTCCATTATAAAAAGGTAAACTAAACTGAACGGAAATTGCATTGTGATGGGAAGGAAAGTTTCCCAATTTGTATTCTGGCACAAGACACGAATCTTCATCCTCTTCCTTTCGTGAGTTATCATTCTTATCTTCTTTATCACCTAATCATTTTCCAGCTTGACATGCCTCACCTTAACCCAAATCAACTCGCAAATCTTCACATTCACAGTGATTTGTATGAATGATCTTGTGGAGGATCACAGGTTGGCTAACTTTACAGGTAGGTTATCAGTCTTGTTATCAGTTAATCAATAGTTTATCAGAACCTCATTGGATAGAGGGGAACACGGAGAAGTCAGTACTCTTCGCCGCCGGAGCCATTGGAGCAGTCCTAGGACTCATTCCATCAGTTCCACTGATCCATAGGCTCGGTGTCAGGTTAACCTTATCACTATGCGGCTTTTGCTCTACAATCGGGACATTCTTCCTCCCATTCGCTGTCCCTATCAGTTTCCACCTAGTTCTCCTCTGCCGAGTACTACAAGGAGTCGGTGTCAGTGCACTTTTAACTGTCCTTGGGCTGATCCCAACTTCCTGGTCGCCGAAATCCGAATCCAGTACCTATCTGGCAATACTTTCATGTGCATGGCAGGTACACCCAAACTATTGAGGCCAAATTTTCAAATGTGAGCTTTCAGTTGAGCAACATAATCTTCATGCCCGTCTCCGGAATCCTTTGTGATTCCTCACTGGGTTGGAGGTCGATATATTATCTTTTCGGGATAATAACAGGAGTTTTCTTCCTGGTTTTCTACTTTTTCTACACAGATGCTCCAAATTTGCACAAGTGAGCTTCTGAACTGATAACTGATAACTGTAAACTTCCAGAAATGTCTCTGAAAAGGAGCTCTCCAACATAACCCACGGAAAGCCCGAGCCTAAACCTCGCGAGCCGGTCCCTTATCTTCTTATCTGTTCTGATTGGTGTGTCCTGGCTGCATGGGTCAGTTTCCTCGGAGCTAACCTTGGATTCATAATTCTCCTGTTCTACGGACCCACTTATCTCAGCGAAGTCCTACACTTCAATGTCAGAGAAACTGGGTTTATCAATGCATTCCCCTACTTCATCTCCGTAATCTACAAGTTCTCAGTCGGAAAGTTATCTGATAAGGTTACATTTGCCACTGATAAGACCATCTACACCTTTTGGATGTTCTCCTCTATTGGCGGACTTGGGTTGGGATACGTTATCATGGCTATCACTACTGATAGGAGAGTGGCTTTCGGGGCATTCACTTTTGCAATAGTCACTGCTGGCTGTTTTGTGATGGGAACAGTGAAATGTCTCCAGATGAGATGTCAGCAACATGTTCACTTTGCTGTGAGTGCTGTATCCTTTCTGACCTACTGTGTACAATTTGTTTCCCCACTGGGAGTCGGGTTACTGTGCCCTGATGGGACCCCGGAACAGGTACAGTAACCCTAAAAACCCTTCCCAAGACTGATTTCAGTGGTCCCGCCTGTTTCTTATCATTCCTGTTATCATGGTTATCAGTAATGCCCCATTTCATTGGTTATCAACAACAGATCCAGCTGATTATACAAAGAAGAGCGATCGAACAGAGAAATGCTAATTCGAAGAAGCTGTGATTGACACCTTGACCACTGACACCTGAAACTCATTCTTCTTATCACTGATAACTCTTATCACTCACATTCTTGATCCCCAGAAGATTTTTAACAGTGTGTCGGTATTGAGAAGACATCAGTAAGCAAATAAAGCAGTGAGATGCGGATTGTATAATGGCAAATGAGAATTTGAAGTTTTTCAGGATATCCAAGAAGATGCTAAACTTGTCTTATTAGTAAAACTATCAGTGATAGGGAAAAGTGATCAATTGCAAAGTTGTAGAAGAGATGATAAGCTACAACTTTGCAATTGATCACTTTTCCCTATCACTGATGGATTCAGAGATAAGCCGTTATCAGTAACTCACTCCGTTGACCTATCCCTCGGAAGAGCTTCTAGAAGAATCCAATTGATCGGATCCATGGAAGTAGTGATAAGAAACACCAGAGTCATAGCCAACACCAACTTTGTTGTGTTATCTTTCTTATCACCTTCAGATCTTCTCAAGTTCTTCTGACGTTTTCTAGCTTTTCTCAAGGCAAAGATCAATAGAATTGTCAAAATGATATAGATTCCGATTTGACTGAATATCAGCACTGTACTAATGTTTTCAGTGATTTCATAAAGATAAGCTTCTGACTGATAATAAGATAAGCGATACTGATCCGGTAGAGTCTTTGTTACATCCACTAGATCACAGGAAGTCCCATTTTCCCGTTTGTACATAGAAAAAATGGCTAGAAAAGGGAAAGAGACCCAGCCAAAACTGATAAGGACCACTATCACGATAGCAATGATAACGTTCTTAACACTCATGATAGTCTGAACAACTCCACTCAACGGGAAAAGCAATGCGATGGTACGGTAGAAGGCCATCATTACCACTAGCCAGATGGAAGTGAAGAATGAGGAACTTGATAAGCAATTGATAACTTGGAGGGTGATTGTCATACTGTAGCTATCATACTCATAACAGTAATCAGTGCGGTTATAGGTTAAGATGTCATAGAGATTAGATCCACTGATAGACGCCGCTGATAGCAAGTCACAGATTGATAGGGTTATCATTATGATAAAGACTGCAAATCCACGAAGCTCCTTTCTTGTCAGAATGATAAGATGGAAGATATTGATAAGAAAAGCTAGGACTGATAAGCAAATGTTCACTTTGGCCTGATAATAGACTTTATCATAGCCGGAACGAAGTTCGGATTGGAGATAGTCGAGATACTCGGAATCATAGTAGTATTCGTAGTAATATTCATATTCATAGTCGGAATTGTTGGTAGATGTTTGATTTGGTGACATAAATGTGATAAATGTGAGTAAGAATGAGAAAAATGACTTTATGAACGAGCAGAAAAGGGGGAAATTTGATTACTTTGTGATATCAGTTGTTGATAAGCGATTTGTAGCACCTGCTCCAAGGTTTTTGAACCTATGAACCTTGGGATTAATACATTGTGAAGGAAGAACGGCTCATTGAGCTCATTGGAACGTCCAGACTCTGAGAAGTTTGCTTTTTGGGCTTTCGCTTGCAGAGGAAGCAGAGGAATCCTGAAATGTTTTGTTATCAGCTTATCTCTAAGAGATAGAAAAAAGTGATCAATTGCAAACTTGTAGAACAAGTGATAAGCTACAAGTTTGCAGTTGATCACTTTTTGATAGCTCCTGATAGGAGTGAGTTATCAGTTGATGAAGTGAGCAGATAATTCTGGGTTCCATATCTGGATTACGGTAGGAGATAGGGAAAAGTGATCAATTGCAAACTTGTAGAGGAGCTAATAAGCTACAAGTTTGCAGTTGGTCACTTTTTGATAGCTGTTGATAGGAGCGAGTTATCAGTTGATAAAGTGAATAGATCAATCTGAGTTCCACATCTGGGTTACGATAGGGGATAGGAAAAAATGATCAACTGCAAACTTGTAGTTTATCACCTCTTCTACAACTTTGCAATTGATCACTTTTTCCTATCTCTTATAGTTCTCCTGATAACACTCACTGATAATAGTCTTCCTGTAGTTCTTGATGATAAACATTGTTGGCAGCGAGTCGATTGCCAAGTAGATAGTGACACTTGTCGCGAAGGAATGCCCCAGAAGATCATTCCCTTGTTCTATAAAAGTGAACAAAAACACGAAAGATCCAGGAATCTGCATCAGAATGATCGGGATCAGTGATTGAGCCGCCAGTGCGTAGAACAGTTGAGCTTGGATGTTTCGATACTGGGAAGAGCAAGTTGTCAGGGAGATAAGGGATTTGATAAAGGTGTAGCACTTGATAACAAATACTATCATGATGGTCTCGGAGATCACCTGAATCTCATCAGCTTATCACACTTTTATCAGTTCACTTACAGTACAAGAAGTCATTATAGACCATCCTATCACATTCTTCCAATTTGTAACTTTTGTACCATCCTCTAGAATTGGGAAAAAGTAAGTTCCAATGAATCCGACTTGCTCTGGTGATAAGTGATAAGCCGGGAGCACATCCCTGCTCAATTTCCGATCCACATACTCATTCCGGGTCAGTGAGAAGTGACAACAAGAGCCCCATACAAGGGCGAAGATCAGGGGGCTCCCCATCCAAATAAGTATGTTCCGTGGGTGTTTGACACATAATCGAGAGTTTCTGATTATCAGCTTATCAGTAGGGAATCAAAAGTTCCAAGAACTAACTTACCCACTCAAAACAAGGTATCGGTAAACAAATTGGATGCCGAAAATAGCTAGAGAAGTGCCAAAGGAGATGCAGTAGAGTACTGATAAGGGATAAGTGATAAGATAGTTATCAGTGACTTACAAGCCGCTACTTGCAAAAGACCTTGTGGGAGGACTGATCTTTCAGGAAGTACCAGGACAAACCAAGAGGATCCGTGGCTGTAAAAGTCCTGAAATTTGACTACGACACTCCGAAATAACGCTTCGATCCCTCACTGGCATTGTCGATAGCTCTACCATACAGAAAAAGAGCTCGAAAACCGAAATATAGACCATTAGGTACTTGTAAAGACCTATTTGCTTCGGAGATCTGTGTAGAATCAATTGGATCAAAATGACGTTGAGGATGATGGAAGTTCCAGTTGAAGCACGCTGGATTACGTCTAGAGTTGGTTGATAAGAGTTGGAGGGCATGATTTCTTATCAGAATAGACTGGATTATATTATCATGGTGGCGTTTTTATATACATTTGTATCGGTTCTGAAATAGTCCCTGAAGGATTGGTTACGTAGGTGTTACGTCGGAAAACAAGTTTTGGTACTGGAGTTTGGGCCAGCACTCTGGTGCCTGTGGAAGCCTGGAAGCCTGGAAGCCTGGAAGCCTGGAAGCCTGGAAGCCTGGAAGCCTGGAAGCCTGGAAGCCCCTGGAAGCCTGGAAGCCTGGAAGCCTGGAAGCCTGGAAGCCTGGAAGCCTGGAAGCCTGGAAGCCTGGAAGCCTGGAAACCTAGATATCAATCAACTGATTAACTGATAACATCATTTATCGAGTTCGATTAAAATCTGATAAGCAAAAACTACAGAAATCATGGATCAACTGATAAAACTGATAAGACAATCAATGAATCGAGCTCGAGTGATGATGTCCCGGATGTCCGACCACCGACACCGTAGTCGTCGTTCTGGTCTGCACGCCACGGATCTTCTTGAATCGGAAGATCTTGGAGACGCCGGCACGGATGGTGGTGTTCATGAAGAGGTAGATGATGGCCGGGCATCCGTGGCCGAGTTGCCACGAGATGTGGCCGATGACAATGACGAAATCGGCGACGGGGAAGAATTGCATGTAGACGTAGACCATGGCGGCGACAAAGTTTACGAGGCAGATGAGGGTGGATTGGAGGAAGATCTGAAGCACTTATCAGTTGTTATCAGTGATAAGCATCAGAATGAAAATCTAGGTCAAGCTACAGTAATCTAGGGTAAGCTCCAGTAATATAGGTCAAGCTACAGTAATCTATGTTAAGGTACAGTAATCTATGTCAAGCTACAGTAATCTAGGTCAAGGTACAGTAATCTAGGCAAAGATACAGTAATCTACGTCTAGCTACAGTAATCTAGGTCAAGCTACAGTAATCTAGGTCAAGGTACAGTAATCTATGTTAAGGTACAGTAATCTATGTCAAGCTACAGTAATCTAGGTCAAGGTACAGTAATCTAGGCAAAGATACAGTAATCTACGTCTAGCTACAGTAATCTAGGTCAAGCTACAGTAATCTAGGTCAAGGTACAGTGATCTAGGCAAAGATACAGTAATCTACGTCTAGCTACAGTAATCTAGGTCAAGTTACAGTAATCTAGTTCAAGCTACAGTAATCTAGGTCAAGGTACAGTAGTCTAGGTCAAGTTACAGTAATCTAGATCACGGTACCTGGGTATGAGACTTCTTATTCGTAGATTCCAGTCTCTTTCTGAATTGCTTAGCGATAGCGGCACAAAAGTATCCGTAGAGGAGGCAGGTGGCGACGACGATAAAGAGATTGTTAGCGGTGTGAGGGTAGTTTTGGTACTCGAGGGTCTTGTCTGGAAAAGGCAACTTGGAGGTCGGGTTACTGTAGGTCACAAACTTTCATAAATGAATGGGTCGAAGAACCAGGCCTGATATCTCGAGGTGAAAAGCAATGGCGGGGTGACAAGGACGAAGAAAAGGCCATAACCGATGGGAAGCATCAGCACACCAACTGTTCTACCTCCAGAGAAGTATTTCTTGACCAGGGTGGGGAATAGGATGTCCAGGACTCGATTCAACACGAGAATCAGGCAAATCAGACATGCCGAGCACCAGAGCCCCAGGCCAAATGATCCAGTGACAAAGATTACGGTTGGGTGAGAGCAGTAGACTGCTCCTTCGATCAGAAGGATTCCAGTCTCCACAGAGTTAACAGCAATGGCGCAAAGATCCACGAAGCCCAGGAGGAACATGATTTTGAAGCAGGAAAGACGGATGTTTTCCTTTTGGAGCATGACGACGAGACATGGGATGTAGACGATCATAATGACAGTTCCGTAGATGACGTCGATGTAGCCGAGGATCGGACGAGGAGTGCCTTCATTAGCGGTCCATTCCTCAGGGGTGGCGTACTTGTCGCTGGAAGATTGGAGCATTTGGAGCATTGGGAGCAAGTAAATTGAGCACAGAAGCCCGTAAAAGCCCGTAAATCCACACTAAGCCCCCGTAAATCGACATGAAGCCCCGTAAATCCACATGTAGCTTCGTAAATCTACACTAGAGCTCCGTAAATCTACATGAAGCTCCGTATATTTACACTAGCTTCCCGTAAATCCACCCGGTTCTCCGTGAATCTACACTAGAACCCCGTAAACCTACATGAGGCCCCCGTAAATCTACCCTAAGAGCCCGTAAATCCACACTAGCACCCCGTAAATCTACCCTAACTCACCTGCAATTGAAGTTCGAAATCGCGTTGACATCCCCACCGACCGCCAGTAGCCACTCCATCCTTATCACTTACTATCAGCTCTACTATCAGTGATAAGTCAAAAGTGATGAATCTCACTCTCCTTCTCCCTTTTTATCCAAATCCTCACTACCGTACCCCGGTTCTCTGAAATCCGCCAAATCTCTTTCTCTTTTTTTGTTCGAAAATGCCGTCAATTGATAAGAAAAAGCTTATCAGTTAGGACAATAGAACGATAGTAATCTCGAGTACGCATCGGATTAGCGACGTAAATGAGAAGAATAGACGGATTTATTGGATCTATAGGAGAATAGGCGGATTTCGGTGTGATCAGAGCTGTGATTCATGGAATCATTGGAATAGCGCTGGTTTTTTGAACAATTGGATTGAAAAACAGAAGGAAATTTGAAAAAGAAGCCCGTAAATTTACACTGATAACCTCTAGACTGATAAGCCTGATAAAAAAGGAGCACAAGCCTTGATATGACCCTATTTTTATGCACCAGACTTTAAGGCTAGACAGGGAAGTATTTCATGGTTCAATCATTGTCTTGTTCTGAGAACTTATATAAAACAGGGCGAAATTCGGTTTGTTTTGACGTTTGACCAGCGGGTGTCAAGAATCAACAATCATGAGGGGAATGGGTGGTAAATCTACATTAGAAATTAAGGGTCTTGCCACGACAATGGTTTCTGGCTCATTTATGGTTCCTGAGCAAAGTTTTGGCAGTTTTTTTGATGAAAATGTGTACAAAAGCCTGTCTTCAATCATTTCTAACCAAATTCCAGAAGTTTCCACCAATTTTCAGTACAAAAACATGAGTTGTTGGGTATTTTGCCGCTTCTTACTAAAAACACCTCATTTTCACTGGAAATCGGTGGAAACTGCTGAAAATTGAATGGAAATTATTGAATTTTTCATAATTTTACCTTTTTCATCAGAAAAAGTGACAAAACTTTTTCCAGAAGCCGTACTTCTGTCGAAAACCCATTTTCGTGGCGAGACCCAAGAGGTGGCTCGTTGCGAAACGGCTTTAATAGACCCAGTAAATTTGCACTAGCTTCTTTTGTAAGTCTACACATCCATAATCCCAAAAGCAATCATAGAACAGGTGGAACTAGCCGCAAACAACCAATTTTGCAACTTTTATTCAATGAGGAGCAAAATTTGACAAAGAGGTCATCCAATTTGAGGTGCACCTGTTGGAGAAGCTTCTGTTGACATGGGTTTACCTCCGGATCCTTCAGAAGGTCCGGTTCCAGAAGCTTCTACTCCAGACCCTTCAAAATCTCCATTGCAAAGGTGCTCATTACAAAACTGATAAACAGGCGTCTCCCCTGGTATTTTCAGCTCTTCGGGAGCTTCATCGCTGAAGTTCATACACCCACGGACATCCCTAAATTTGTCTTTGAGGATGTAGCAGAGATGGCCTGAAAGTTATCAACTGATAAGGAGACGTGATAAGACTTACTCACCCAAGCAATACTTCAACCTATCAGGCCTATCATAACTGACACCGTTCACCTGATAACACAAGATATTGCCCAGGGGAACTTGATGAGAAGCTTTCAAATTGCAGAAATCTGCCGTATTGCAACGGCAGCTCAATTGAGTGTCGAACAAGTAGCACATGTTTACAGTATCCAGGTCAATGTTATCTGAGAGTTCTTCTGATAAGGACTGATAAAGATTGATAGAAGCTCACACTCATCATCAGAACACCCACGGCTAACTTCTCCCGTTGGGATGAGGTCTCCAAAGTCATTTTGTTTCTGGAAATCCAGTTATCTTGCAGTCAGAATTCGAATCTTTACATAGATGGCCTTATAGGTACAAATGTGTCCAAAACAGAAATCGTCTTCTGAAATTCCGCCGGAATAGCATTTGAGAACAGGTGGAACAACGAGCTCGACGTCAGAAGGGAAGGAGAAGGATTCATCGTTGCAATTGTCGGAATCGCCTGGAAATGGCAAAGCTACCGTAATCTGCGTTGAGCAGTGGGTTACGGTAGCTGCGGACTTGCCAACGCTACGGTAATCCTGGGTAGAGTACGGTGGCCTAGAAGTCCGAGGTGTGGTGTTTGCAGACCTACAGTAACACAGGCTCAAAGTTACAGTAATTTAGGTCAAGCTACAGTAATCTAGGTCAAGATACAGTAATCTAGGTCAAGTTACAGTAATCCAGGTGGTCAAGCTACAGTAATCTAGGTCAAGCTACAGTAATCTAGGTCAAGCTACAGTAATCTAGGTCAAGATACAGTATTCTAGGTCAAGATACAGCAATCTAGGTCAAGCTACAGTAATCTAGGTCGAGGTACAATAATGTAGGTCAAACTCTAGTACCATAGGTCAAGCTACAGTAATCTAGGTCAAGCTACCGTAATCTAGGTCACCGCTCAAAGTCCAATCTGATTTTTCAAAGCCACCCATCACGAAAACAGGAATCACTATCTTTCTTTAAAAATCGGCCCGAATAGTGACGTACACAAACACGAAACGCGTCCTTTCCGATTCGTCTGGCATCGCTGATCTGTCAGATCGGAGCGGGTCGCCACGCACGTCTGCAAAGAGAAAGATCTGTTTCTTATCAAGTTTTTCTGTGTTCACCTGTTCATCGATAGCTCCTCCGGCAACAATCCAAGAGATCCGGCAGTAGGTTGCGCCGTCGCAAATGTCATGGCACCCGCCTCTGCAATGCTCTTGTATCACTGATAACTTGATAACTATGAGAGATAAGGAAAAGTGATCAACTGATGAGTTGTAGAGGAGATGATAAGCTGCAACTTCTCAGTTGATCACTTTCTTCTATCACTGATATGAAGCGAGATATCACAGTTTTTGAAAGTGCGCTCTACCGAACTAATGAGACAGACGCCAAAAAAACAACTCGACCAATCCGATCATCAATTAGGCGCATTTGCCAAGTGGAAGAAAATTGTTAAATTAGGCCAAATTAAGTACGACACTCCAAAATAACGCATCAACTTTTGATCGCTCAAACGACAAATCCCTTACCCATAGTAACTGTTACAAAGACATTGTAAACTTTGTCCTTTTTGGATCAGGAAAAACGCCGAGATCAAGTTGTAATACAGCTTCAGATGCATTCTGAGAGAAATTGGAAAATAAAAAAAAAGGGATTGAAAGTGTCAGTTGCCATGGTTTTTGCCAGGATTTAATCAACTTTTTCGCTCAACTTTCCACCTGTTGATCTTATGATCTTCTTGTATATATTGGAATCTTCCGAAAGCAGCACTTCTGATCATCTGATTCCAATCCGATCTACCTGATCCCCTTGTTGATTCTTATCCAATTTCCCCCACTGATAAAGGCCGAAAAATATCAAAACAAATATGTTAAATACGCCCATTTGGCCAAGAACAAGCTTCAGGTTTTTTGCAGGAAGCAGCTGTTTGGAGGAGAAGACGTCATTTAGGGAGAGACACGCGCAGAAGAACGTCCTTGACTAAGGGGGAAGAGGAAGAGGAAGCTTGTTCAATTGGAGATGGTGTTTTAGAGACCATTGGTTCTGTGAACCTGGGGTGACGTAAGGTGTTAGTCATTGAAGTCTAGGGTTGGTTTTTGGGCTTGTGGGCTTGTAGGTTTGCAGGCTTCGAGGCTTCGAGGCTTCGAGGCTTCCAGGCTTCTCGGGGATTCCGGGCCGACATCTGGGCTTCCAGGTCTAGATTTCAGGCTTCCAGGCTTCTCGGGGTTTCTGCGCCAGCTTCTAGGCTTTCGGGCCTAGATTTCAGGTTTCCAGGCTTCCAGGCCCGGCCTAGATTTCAAATTCCCTTTTCCTCTCCCCTCCTCCCCCCGCCAACCCATTGTTCTCTGTTCCACATTATCATTTATCACTTGCCGCTTGACCTACCTCCTCCTATCCTTTTTTTGTTATCACCAACCCATATCTCCTCTCTTATCACCCTCCCCTTCTCTGGTTAGCAACTAGATCTGCCATAACAATGCATGTTTACATTTACATGCCAACTATCCAGCAGAATCTAAACTTGTTATCCTGGCGACAATCTCTCGACGCTTTTTGCCTTTTCTCACTTTTTCCAAGCTTTCAGGCTTCAATCTTGACCCACCGCTTGCCCTAGATCAGTTGCCAATTCCCCCTTATCACCTCTCTTCCTCTTATCACCAGTTCCATATCTCTTCCTCTTCAAAATCACATTATCTACCGTACCTCAGGTTATCCCTTTTCACTTTCCATCCTCTTATCACTGTCCCCTTATCACTGATCTGATCCTTTCCATAACTTCCCTTCCTAACCTAAAACATTCCTCCTCTTTTGCTGGAGACAAAGAAGCGGCTTGTCGTCTCGTCGTGGTTTTTCCATGTCCACTCTTCATCCCCACTTTCTCTCCTCCAGGCTTGTTTTCCGACGCGTTCCTCCCGTTAGCATAGCCTAATTTTGTCCTTTTTTGGGTATTGTAAGATTACTGTTAGAATCCTTGTGAAGATTAGTATCTAAAACTGAAGAAAAGTGGGTTTTCCCGCCGATTTCTCGTCTTTTTTTCATGTCAAAGTTTCAGTTTTACACATGAGAAAGAGTGAATAAAAGGCATCCAAGATTTCATTTTTGGTGTTTTTTGACCAAAATTAGTGATTTCGAGCTCAAATTTCATTGATAAAAGGTGCAATCGATTGGAAATTATCTCCTCTACAACTTTCTAGTTGATAACTTTTTGCTATCTTCACTCCTTATCAAGTTTTCAGTCATTCTGCCAAGATCACATCTATTTTTGACTATTTTCAAACTTTGACTGATAACTTGATAAGAAGGGGAGATATCAAAAAGTGATCAACTAAAAAGTTATAGAGGACAAAATTTCCAATCGATTGCGCATCTTATCAGTCAATTTTAAGGTTGAAATCACTGATTTCAAGCTGTTTGAAAATTAGGTAAAACTTGGACAAGATCCTTTTTTTTCAATTCAACTCTTCCCCAGACACCCCTGAGACCGAAATCATAAAAATTCCTTGTGATTTTTGTAGCCTTCTTAGCTTCATCTTCTCTTTTTCCGTTTTCTTGTTTCATTGGCCTCCATCTCTCTCTGCTTTATCTCTCATCTAACCGCCCGTAGATCAGTCACCAGAATGACGAGTCACTTGAAGAATTTCCCCTGTTTGTTTTGTCTCTCAATTTTCGCCAATTCCCCTCATCTTTCTGATTTATCTTTCCTTATCAGTTTTCTTATCAGACATGCCATCCCACACGTTCACAGTGAATTCAGAAGAGTATGCGCCGGCTGGATATGAGGAGGATTGGTGTGTAAAGGTAAGTGGTCAATGATTAGAAATCGGCTTATCAGCTTATCACTAGGTCCCACGAACGAGTCGAGAAAACCAACAACTCAAATATGGCCACGTGGAAGATGACAATGTCGACATTGCCTACCTAAACTTCCCAGTTCTCAGAGCCAGTCTTGTCTTCACTTTCTTATCACTCACCGCGTTTATCAGTAAGTCATCTTATCACCTTATCAGTTGCACCCTTATCACTTTCCAGTAGCAGTCTGCTCAGCAATCTCCACAGATTACAAGCCGTTCACTGAAGACGAACTCACTGACAACTCGATTATCATTGAATACGGGTCTAGGGTGTTTCGATGTAAAGTAGGTTCTTATCAGTTGTTATCAGAAGCTTATCAGTGATTTCAGACACTGTTAAAGTTGCCTGAAAACGGGCTACCTTCGATTTTGAATCTGCTGGAGCTGAATGTCTGGGGGAATGTGATATTCCGGCTGGCGACGTGTTTGACAATTGCGATTCGGTTTTTTCATAGTTTGGTTTTCAGGTAAGACTATGGGGTTGTGGGCTTTTGGGCTTTCAGGCTTTCGGGCTCAAGGCCTGAAGCTCCAGCTTCTAAGCTTCTTCGCTTCTAGTCATCAGGCTTTCAGATTTTCAGGCTTCCAGGCTTCCAAGCTTCTAGGTTTTTGGGCTTTTGGGCTTCCAGGCTATCGGGCTCAAGGCCTGAAGCTCAACGCTTCCAGGCTTCTAGACTTCCAGGCTTCCATTCGAGGCTTCTAGTCTTCTAGGCTTCAGTTTTGAGGTTGGGGGCTTGAGGCTTGAAGTTTCTAGGCTTCTAGGCTCCCGGGCTTTTGGGCTTTTAGGCATTTGGGCTTCCGGGCTTTCGGGCTTCGGGCTTTCAGTCTTAAAAAACAGATTTTCCAGAAACCTCCTTCTCAACGGCTTCTGGCGCGACGTCCCTAACCCGATCTTCCGCTGGTTCTCCGACCTCATGCCAATGGTGACCCTCATCGAAACAATGGCCCTAGCCATGTTCAGCATCATCACAATGCACTCGGATTTCAAAGAAATCAATCATTTCTGCAAGTCAGCTTTTGCTATTGCCGCAGTCGTCAATATGTTCATACCGACGGCGTTTCACTTCTTGTTGTCCATGAATAGCACTAAGGTGAGAGTGATAAGGGGCAATCAGTGATAAGGAGAAAGTTCAGATGTCCGAAACATTGATAGTGTTCACTAGAGCAGTGTGCTCCGCGGTATTTGGGTATTGTGCTCCACAATACTTTCAGTTTCATATGAGCTGGACAAAGGATTCATTGTGTCATTCTTACAGTGAGTTTGGGCTTATGGGCTTCTAGGCTTTAAGCTTTATGTCTCTAGACTTCTGGTCTTCAGGCTCTCAAGCTCAAGGCTTCCAGGCTTCCGGGCTTTTGGGCTTCTAGGCTCCATACCTCCAACCTCCCCCATTTTCAGTCCCCCGCGATTTCGCCCTCATGGAGTACAGCATCCTTATCACCTATATCACCTTCCATCTCCTGGCCCTCAAGGACCTTTCCGGCCTTCAATTCATCTGTTATCCACGCTCCTGTAGTGGAGAATGCGAGCCATTGGCACCGGAAAACTACGAGAAAGGCGGGAAATACGAGTACTGCAGAGCTTTCGAATTCAATCAGTGGCGATTGAGGAATACTTTTAAGTTGTGATCGTTGATAAATGATAATGATAAACGATATCACGAGTTTCAATTTCAATTCCATAAATCTCATCTCTTATCACCTTATCACCCACTAGAGAATCCAGAACACTGAATGTGCCAGTCTGACAGACAGAGAACAACGGATATTACCCTAACTTCCGCTGCTCCTCCTACTCTCTTGTTATCAGTAATAGTTTATCAGTGATAGCTTATCACCTCCTTATCACTTTATCATGTACATCCACTGGACCCATCACTACCTTCCCAAAGCTTTCGGAATCTTATCATTCGTCGCTAATCCAGTTTTCATTTACCTCATTCTAACCGAGAATAAGTCATGTTCAATCGGAAAGTACCGGTTTTTACTGTTTTTCTTTGCGATTTTCGACATGATCTACTCGACAGTGGAGCTTTTTGTGCCAGTGGTAAGGGGGTGATAAGGAAGTGATAAGGAAGTGATAAGGAGGTTCAGGGGATACATGGCACTGGATCAGCGTTTATCATTTGCTTGACAGATGGACCGTTTTATGGGAAAGATGTGAGTGGGGGGATGGGGGGATGGGGAAGGCTTATGGGCATGAGGCTTCAGGCTTCTGGGCTTCAGGCTTCAGGCTTGTAGGCTTGTAGGCTTATGGGCTTCAGGCTTCAGGCTTCAGGCTTCAGGCTTCAGGCTTCAGGCTTCAGGCTTCAGGTTTCAGGCTTCAGGCTCATGGGCTTCCGGGCTTTTGGGCTTCAGGCTTAGTTCCCGGCTTCTGGAGGATTGCGAGCTTCCGGGCTTCTTCAGGATTCCGAGCTTTTGGCCTTTTGGGCTTGTGGGCTTTTGGGCTTTCGGGCTTTTGGGCTTTTAGGCTCCCAGCTTCAGGCCAGGCTCATAGGCCTCAATTTCCAGCGCCTCCGCCTTGCCCAAATCGCCGTCTCCCTCCGTTGCGGATGCATCTCCCTCTCCTATGGAATCCTCATCATCCACTTCATCTACCGCTACATTGCCTTGTTTTTGTGAGCCCCTCCTGTTTACGGAACCCCCTCAAATATATATTTTCAGCCCCCGATTCATCAACACCGTCCTACTTCCCTGGGGGATGGTGTGTATCTTTGCCTTCTTCTTGGCTCATGGCATCGCGTGGAGCGGTGTTTGTGAGCTGTTTTTGTACGGGGATGATGAGATGAGGGAGTATGTG
Source organism: Caenorhabditis becei (assembly GCA_900536315.3). Taxonomy (NCBI): domain Eukaryota; kingdom Metazoa; phylum Nematoda; class Chromadorea; order Rhabditida; family Rhabditidae; genus Caenorhabditis; species Caenorhabditis becei. The sequence goes on along the minus strand of LR538955.1, from coordinate 844,881 downwards.
AAGAAGGCGTTCCAGGAGGATTATGGTGTGGATTCGTATGAGATTGCGTTTTTGGGAGCGCTTTATATGGTAAGAGGGGATTCCAGGATTGAGGATTGAGGCTTGAAGCTCGAAGCCTGAAGTTTGAAGCCTGAAGTTTGAGTCGTGAAGCTTGAGGCTTCTCAGGGCTTCCGGGCCAAGTTCCAGGCTTCCAGGCTTCCAGGCTTCCAGGCTTCCAGGCTTCCAGGCTTCCAGGCTTCCAGGCTTCCAGGCTTCCAGGCTTCTCAGGGCTTGCGGGTCCAGCTTCAAAGCTTCAGGCCTCCAAGCCTCCGAGCCTCTAGGCTTCCAGGCTTCCAAGCCTCCAAGCTTCAGGCCTTCAAATTTTAAACTTCAAGCCTTCCAACAAAGACTACATACCCAGAAACTAACCCCAGACTGTTCTAGGAAGGAAGTGACGCTGTGAAACGTCGGAGTTGGGCCGGAATTCTGATTCTGACCGGAATTTCAATTTACGCGGTATCTCTCTATGTTACGCTGGGGTACAAGGTGGGTGTGAAGGCTTCAGGTTTCCAGGCTCCAGGCTTCAGAATCTCCGTCTTCCAGATCGTCCAAAAGCTCCGTAACAACCCAGCTCTCTCAAAAACCACCCAAAACATGCACAAACAACTCTTCAAAGCCCTCGCCGTCCAGACCTTCATCCCAATTGTCATCAGCTTCTCCCCTTGCATGGTCGCTTGGTACGGGCCTGTCCTTTTCCTGGAACTCGGCATGTGGAACAACTATCTCGGTGTTATCGCCTTATCAGCATTCCCATTCCTGGACCCCTTGGCCATTATCTTCTTGCTTCCAAACTACCGTAACCGACTGATAGGCTCCATGCCAGCACCTCAACAATCGCTGGTTGCATTGGTGACACAGTCGTTTAGAGGAACTACTACACTGATGTGATTCACTGATAACTCTGATCACTTGGCCTCTTTTCTTATCACTTCTGATTTGATGGAATGAAATGTGCATTGTAGTTGTTGTTTTGCCGATGATTCAGAATCCCGCCATCAGACTTCTGAATTCTGAATCCCCCAGAGTGTAGTCTCCCACATGAGTAGGTCGAAAATTCAAGACTACAATCATGAATTTGAAGTCTTGTTATGAGAAATCCATATAAAAACACCCGTCTGACTGATAAATTCTTATCACTGATAAGTTATGATCTATATCAACTGGTACCATCACTATGTTCCACGAATCTTTGGAGTGTTCAGCTTCCTTATCAACCCGATTTTTATCTATTTGGTGATAATGAAATCCAAGAGCCAAATGGGAAAGTACAAGTATCTGCTGATCTTTTTCGCGCTTTTCGATATGGTTTACTCGGTGGCAGAGCAGTTGACGCCGATTGTAAGTGGTATAACTTGAAAACCATGAGAGATAGGGAAAAGTGATAAACTGATAACTTGTAGTTTATCACCTCTTCTACAACTTATCAGTTAATCACTTTTTGTTATCACTCACCCTTATCTTCTTATCAGGGCGTAATCTACACCGGCCACGGATTCGTAACCTACATAGTTGGTGGTCCATGGTTTGATGACGTGGACGCTGGACAACATGCCGTTTCTTCAAGATGTTGCTTTATCTCTTTGAGCTATGCAATTCTAGTCATTCACTTTGTGTACCGGTATTTGCTGCTTTTCAAGTGAGTTTGGGCTGGTTTCAAGCCTGAACCTTCCAATTTTCAGCCCCGACTGGGTCCGAATCTTCTTCGAGCCTCTCGGAATCCTTATCACCACCGTTTACTTTATCTTCCACGGCGTTTCCTGGTCCTATGTCTGTGACAAATGCCTAGCCGCCAACCCAGAAATCCGTGATATCATACGGCCTGCTTTCCAGGAGCAGTTGGGCGTGAATTCTGATACAATTCCGATTCTGACAGGCCAGTATATGGTGAGCATTATCAGTGATAAGGATTAGTAATAACTTAACTTCAGAACGCCAGTGACTATGTTGTCTACAAAAGTTGGTTCGGTATTGGCTTCCTGACGGTCTTTTCGAGTTACTGTATGACAGTGTACTTTGTCTTGGGGTATAAGGTACAGCTGTCTTATCACCTTATCACCTTATCACTTTATCATTTCAGATTTTGACAAAGATCAGTAAAAGCTGCAATTTGAGCAAAGTGAGCTTGCAACTCCACAGGCAGCTCTTCAAAGCGCTAGTTGTCCAGACCTGTATCCCAATTTTCGCTTCCTTCCTGCCAACCACTATCGCCTGGTATGCTCCAATTTTCTCTATCAATCTGTCATGGTAATCAGTCACTGAAAGCCTTATCACTGATAAGCAATTCAGGTGGAACAACTACGTGTGTATCATCGCTCTAGCCGCTTTCCCGTTCATCGACCCGATCGCCGTCATTTGCTTCATTCCCAACTACAAAAACACGATTCTCGGTTGGCTGAAAATACGGAAAATTGAGGTGCGGACGACGCCGTCGGTGACGGAGAGGACGTCGCAGTCACAAACAACTACGAAGAGGACGTTCTCGAGAACTCGTTGAGATTATAATCATAATAAAGAATTTGGCATTTATGGGGGCTCCGGGGAGCTAATCAGAGAGTCTTTATCAGCTGTTTATCAGTTTATCAATCATCACAACAATGTCCAAAACAAGAGCACAGAAGACAACAACACTGGCAGCAGAGGCACATGGCTAGGCAGCTCTCACAGCAGGAAGGCTCATGGTGGTGGCAGTCGGGTTGGGGTTGGCAGCTGGAAGGATTCAGAAGGATTCTGGGGATTCAGAATCGTTCAAAATGTCAACTAAGTCTCACGGATTCAGAAGACGTCTGGGAGAAGCTACAGAAGCTTCAAAAAAGCTCCTTGGTCTTAATTTGGGTGATTCAGAGCCCTCTGAAACTCCAGAAGACATCACAAAAGCTTCATGACCCTTAGGGAATTTGAGGGATTCAAGGGATTCAGAAAACGTCACAGGATGATTCAGAAGCCTTCAAAAGGCTTCCTAACTTTAACAGAGTCTCTTGAATTCCTAATCTTTCATTTCTGGGTCACTGTGAGATTCCGAGCCTTCAGAATCATTAGATGACGTCAAGATTGAATTTAAAGCTTTAAAACAAGATTCTGAGTCTTCTGAATCTCCAGAATACATCCGAGGATAATTCAGAAGCCTTTAGAAGCTTCAGAAAGCTTCCTAGCCTTAGTTTGAGTCACTGTGATATTCTGAAGCTTCTGGATCTTCAGATGACCTCAAGATTGGATTTAAAGCTTCAGGACAAGATTCTGAGCCTTCTGAATCTCCCGGAGCTCCGGAATCCTCCAGAATCCTCAAAAACTCACACAATAACCGGTGGTGGCGGTCCTGTTGGATAGGGCTGTGTTGTGCAGACATTTTGGCAATATGGGTCGTAGTAAGCGGCCATTTCTTCAGGCTAGAATCACGAAAATGTCCTGGAAAACGGCAACTTTTAAGAGGGGGCATTCCTTGGGTAAACAGTCATAAAATCACAGTTGACATTGAAGAATTGAATGAATGGATGACGGAGAATTGATGATGAGTCATGATGGGTAAGGGAGAATCGTAGTTTGAAAGGTGTTATTTGCTTTTTCAATTTTTGCAATCTGGGGGGATTTAGTGGATTTGATTGACTCACCGGAAGCTCAGAACTCCAAGTTTTCTGAAAAAAAAACATGACACCCCAAAAACAAGTACATAGATTCACATTTGAAGGGTTCAGTGGAGCGCACTTGCATCTTCCAGAGCTCCTTGTCTAGTTTGGCCAGTTTAGGTGGATGTCGCAAGTTCCAGAATGCTCCACCAATTCTACATATCCCGCCATATCTGTATTGACAAGACGCCAAAATTTTCAAAAATCTGATCATCTGATTCAATTCAAACCTCAGACACTTTCAGGCAATCCACAAGACTGACAAGGGAGGTGCGTGAGGTTAGCATGTTATATTTGGCTGAAACTTCACAGAAGGGTAGGGATTGACCTGAATAGTAAAGATCCAATAGCGTTTCCGCCGGAGATTCTCCTGAGGCCGGTTACATGCCAAAAACCGCACCCGGAAGCCTGTTTTTAGGCCTGATTTCCCACAGAAATGAGTAATTTTTCACGTAAAGTGCAATCAATGGAGAATTCAAGCCTAAAAACAGGCTTCCGGGTGCGGTTTTTGGCATGTAAACGGCCTCAGGAGAATCTCCGGCGAAAACGCTATTGGATCTTTACTATTCAGGTCAATCCCTACCCTTCTGCCAAGTTTCAGCCAAATATAACATGCTAACCTCACGCACCTCCCTTGTGAGGTCAAACTCCCAGCTCCAAATCCAGAAGATGTCAATGTTCCAACGTGCAGATTTTGTGAAAATTGATGCTGATAAGAATGATAAGCGTTCTGTGATAACGAACATGACCAAATTCGAATTAGAAATAAAGATTCCATCCATCTGAAACCATATTTTTTCAATTTCAGCTTCTCTCCCCCAATGACTCAACCTTGACCAAACTACTCCAAGCCAATTCCTTTGTTATCACTGATAACTTATCAGACCCAGTTATGTTTTTATTGTGGCCATTCTCTGAATTTGGCCAAATCTCATAAAGCTCTATTTGTTCATAGAAGTCAGAATTCAAGTTTTGTGCCAGAATGTTACCTGGCATTCGTTACTGATAAGGGTTAACTGATAAAGGATTGATAAGGAATTGATAAGCACCTGATAAATCTTATTGATCTCCAGAATCCCTAGCCTTATCACACTTTCAGACTGACTCAGAAGCCGTTCCAGGTTCCCAACCCCTATGCATCACCCCAACTTTTTTTTCCAATTTCCCTGTTTTCCCACCCAAATCTTTTTGCCTTCCAGACAGCGCCTAATCACAAAATCCTGTTTTCCCCTGCAGGTCAGAAGCCTGGAGTTATTCCTTATCACTGATAAGACCCATATGGACGTTATGGACTTCATTGTGACAATCGTCTGCGGTTTCGGTGTCATTTGCGCGATGGTGACTATTTACTTGAATGCCAAGTTCGTTTTGCAGATAGTGATGTGAGTGATAAAAGATAAGAGATGAGAGACTGATGAGGCAACAAAGAATTCCAGGAAAAAGTCAAAAAGAGTCGAGGAAATGACCCTATTCTACTATCGCTTCGTCCTAGACATTTGCTACGGCCTAATCTGTGAGTTTCCCTTCAAATTGTCCTTTATCACTCCTTCCAGTACTCCTCTACATTGTCTTTGTCCTGTTATCGATAAGATATCCCGACTTCATGGACCCCTTCCGCCCTCTTATCATCTACATGGCCCTTCCCTGGTCCAACACCGGCGCTACCCGCTCAATAATCGCAGTTTTCATCGCAATGGAGCGAGTTTTAATCGTCTTCTCGCCAGTGAAATATCAACTGATAAGACCGAGATTCCCCAACTGGCTGATTCTACTGATAGCGATAACATTCGGCTTGACAGAATGGCCAGTTCTCTTTACCTTCTGCGATTACGAAATGTACATCCCACCGGCTTGCCGGGTATTTGGTTGTGCCATCAATCGATGCTTTTACGACTATTGGACTGGCCACAAGACCATAATCTTCTCGGCCATCACTACCTTATCACTCTTCTTATCAGTGAAGTTATTCTTGTGGAACAGCTTCAAACAGTCGCATCAGAAGCTGTCAAGAGCTAATCGTCTAGCCCTCCTGGACACATTGTTAGTGGTGATTTTCGATTTTATGCCAGCTTTTCTAGGCTATGAATTCCCAACTTTACCGATATTCAACTTTACAGTGAGTACAGTAATCCCTACAGTAAACCCTACAGTAACCAAGGGGATTTCTTTCAGCTCGTTGGCCCCTATATCCCTATCAGCAAAGTGATGGGCTGTGCAATCGAAGCTGTGGTGACCTGTGCGATACTTTTTCCAAAAGGGAAAACTAGTGTGATGTTCCCGAAGAAAAGCTCTTCATGGTGGCATTCGAGGAGCACAACAGAAGGCAAAAAGTCTATTCGAGGTTGATAAAGCTTTCATTCTTTGATTTTGTACTGATAAGTGATAAGTGATAAGAAGCTCAAACAGCAGTAGTAGACACTAGAGTATTCACACTTGTTGTTGCTGTTGACTGGATCCTTGGATCCCGAAAAAGGCCTAAGAATCGATCCCGAAGGACTGGAAGGCAGATGACAATGGCGATGGGGTCGAGGAATGGGAATGCGGAGAAGGTGACGACGCCGATGTGGTTGAAGGTTCTAAACCTTATCATTTCACTGATAACTGATAACCTTATCACCTGCCCATATCCATACAGAAAGCCGGTGAGAACCAGCTGAGAAAACATGGCAGATAGCTGATAAAAATTGGGATGACTGTCTGGACGATGAGGGTTTTTAGAAGTTGCATTTGCATTTTTTGGGTGCTCGCGCTCAAAGCGATTTCTCTTATCATTGACATGATCTGTAAGTGATAAGGCAGTGATGAGACAGTGATAAGACACTGATTAGAGGAACCTTGTATCCTAGAACGACATAGCAGACCACTGATACTGTAGAAGCCGCCACAAAGATCACAATTGAAGTGTAGGAGGCTAGAATGTTCTCGAAGGAGTGCTCATTGTAGATGATAAAAATGATATTGACATTTGAAGAGTTATCACCATAATAATCAAGGAAATCGTCTTTGATGTAATCATTGACTTGTACTTGGGAAGTTAGCCATTCACAAGTCTTAATGGGTTACTATAGGTAGTTCAAATTGTTTCGGTCACTCACCCCACTCCAAATTGCAAAATACAAGAGACAAAGTGCAAATGAGCTTGCCATGAAGCTCAGGAACTTGCTATCAGTGTAATCACTCCCTTTGATGATAAGATAACGATAGATAAAGTGACTGATAAGGACTGCATAGCTACAAGCCACCATGGAGCATCTGGCGGTGAGCATGAAGTGATTGAACGGGGAGCTCTCGTAGAATGCGCCATCGACGAGGAACACGAAGAAACAGTAGCGGTAGCCTTTGAGTTCCTGATAAGGAATTGATAAGGGAATGATAAGAGATAGGGGCTTACAATTGGCACAAGGATGTCTAAAATCGAGTAGATCACATTGAAAGTTGCGAAATACAGTAGGAGATAACGGTAATTGCCAAAAGTTGAGATTTTTTCTTTGAAAACGAGAAAAACGAAAAATGGATTGACTATTATGGCTAAACAGCCGAAAATTCGGGGAAGATAGTGATGGACCCAGTCGATGTACATCTATCAGTGAAGTGATAAGAACTGATAAGCAAGTGAAGTCCCTTTGGAGCTAAAATCGTATAGATAGGCTGTTTTGGAGAATCTGAAATGGCATTTGTCTAGACCATAACATAATTTAGGTCCCTAGGGTCAATTCGGGTACGGAATGTGTGCTAGAACTGATAAAAACTAATATTGACACTACCCGGAGCTAGGTCACTACCCACTTCTCCCCCGCGGCGCCCTCTTCCTTATCACCGGCCCCCAGGCGACCTCCTTTCGCATGGGGGTATAGCTCAGTGGTAGAGCGCTCCCTTAGCATGGGAGAGGGCTGGGGTTCAATTCCCCATACCTCCAGAAATGTTTTTGCAGTTTTACTTGATAACAACTATACGATTTTGAGCCCTATGGGGGCTCCTTGCTTATCACTTCACTGATAAGATGTACATCGACTGGGTTCATCACTATCTTCCCCGGATTTTTGGCCTTCTTGCCATAATAGTCAATCCATTTTTCGTTTTTCTGGTTTTCAAAGAGAAGATCTCAACATTCGGCAATTATCGCTATCTCCTACTGTATTTCGCAACTTTCAATGTGATCTACTCGATTCTGGATATCCTTGTGCCAATTGTAAGCCCCTATCTCTTATCATTTCCTTATCAATTACTTATCAGGAACTCAAAGGCTACCGCTACTGTTTCTTCGTCTTCCTCGTCGATGGCGCATTCTACGAGAGCTCCCCGTTCAATCACTTTATGCTCACCGCCAGATGCTCCCTGGTCGGCTTCAGCTATGCAATCCTTATCAGTCACTTTATCTATCGTTATCTCATTATCAAGGGCAGTGATTACACTGATAAGAAGTTCAGGAGATTTATGGCGTTATCATTTGCACTTTGTCTTTTGTATTTTGCAATTTGGTTTGCAGTAAGTCATCGAAATTTGACCTAGGTACAGTAACCCATTGAGACTTGTGAATGGCTCACCCCTAGTGATAAGGTCAATGATTACATCAAAGACGATTTCCTTGATTATTATGGTGATAACTCTTCAAATGTCAATATCATTTTTATCATCTACAATGAGCACTCCTTTGAGAACATTCTAGCCTCCTACTCTGCTATTCTGATCCTTGTGGTGTTTTCTACCTTATCAGTGGCCCTATACCTAGTTCTTGGATACAAGGTACCTCTTATCAGTCTATCAGTCATTATCACTTGATTAAGATAATGTCAACTCTTCGAAATGTCTCCTCATCTCTAAGCATTTGCACCACGAAAATGCAAATGCAACTGTTGAAAACCCTCATCGTCCAGACAGTCATCCCAATTTTTATCAGCTATCTGCCATGTTTTCTCAGCTGGTTCTCACCGGCTTTTTGTATGGATATGGGAAGGTGATAAGAGATCAGTTATCAGTAAAATGATAAAGTTCAGACCCTTCAACAAGTTCAACGTCGTCACCTTCTCCGCATTCCCATTTCTCGACCCCATTGCCATTGTCATCTGCCTTCCAGTGTTAAGGAATCGCTTCTTATCACTCTTCTTATCACAGAAATCAGTGGATATTGCCACAACTTCAAATCCATTCACTCAAGTTTCCAGTGTCTAGCTAGCTGATAAGCTTCTTATCACTCAAGCTCAACCACAGCTCTCGAAGCAATTATCCACCTCCAAAACCCATAATTCACGTCCTGCCAATTCCGAATATCAATCCCTCAAACCCCGAAACCAATAACAAGACCTGCTTTGCCTAGTTCCCTTGACAACAGCTCCAGCTCTTCCAATTTCCTACTATACGAGCTCTTCTTTGACCCCATTTCCAAAATCCTTATCACTTTCCCTTATCACCTCTTATCACCATGACCAATCAATTCAATGGAGAGCTGTTCAAGGAGAAGCTTGAAAAGATTCAAAGCTCTCCATGGGTGTTAAAGGGGTCAAAGTTGGACCAGGAGGCGGTGGCTGATAAGGTGAGTTGTGCTGGTGGCCTAGGATTCCGTATACATGGCCTAGAATCCCCTGGCGGTCTAGATTTCCTTCTGCATGGCCTAGAAACCCCTGGTGGCCTAGATTTCCTTCTACATGGCCTAGAAACCCCTGGTGGCCTAGATTTCCTTCTGCATGACCTAGAATCCCTTGGTGGCCTAGGATTCCGTCTACATGGCCTAGAAACCCTTGATGGCCTAGAATTCCGTCTACATGGCCTAGAAATCCCTGGTGGCCTAGAAATCCAACCCTAACTTCCCATTTTCAGCCAGGAATCATCAACAAGAAAGCCAGTGATCCATTGGAAGTGCTCATTGATAAGGCAAATTTTTCTTATCACCTTATCACCTTATCACTATCTTTCAGGCTTTGACACCTCGACCAATCGCTCCAGAGCTTCTCGCCGAGTTGGAGACATCCATGAAGATCCTCGAGGCGCCAACTGATAAAACTGATAACTGATAAGACTGATAATCCATCTCCAATTCCAATAAACATTCCGCTCCAAACACACTCGAAACGTTTCCGATTCCATCCGGTTACCCTGGCAACGGTTCCGCCAGAAGTCCCTCCGCTATCCCTTATCTTTCATCGTTTATCAATACGTAGCAGCTTTCGACCTCCAAATTCTCCAAATCCGCTACATTCCATGTCCAGTATTACTACTTCTATTACTTTTCTCCACTGAAGTTATTATTTTCTGAGAATGCCTCAATTCGCCTAAAAATTGGCCTGAAACTCACTCAAAATTGGCCTAAAACGGCGACCTAATTCAGCTTAAAATTGGCCTAAAATGTGGGGCCTAAAATTGGCCTAAATTAGCCAAAAATGGCCTAGAAGATTGGTCAAATCAGCCTAAAACTGACCTAAAAACTTGGGCCTAAAGTTAGCCTAAGTTTGGTTCTGAAATTGGGTTCTGAAACTCAAATCAGTCTAAAATTGGCCTGAAAACTTGGGCCCAAACGGACCTGAAATTGGCCTAAAAAGGCGATCTGAATTAGTCCAGATTGGCCTCAAAATTGACCTAAAATTGATATAAATGATTGGCTTAAACAAGCCTAAAAATGGCCTAAAATAGGCCTAACCTATTGGCCTATCATCGGCCTGTTTTTTCAGCCTAAATTGGCCTAAATAGGCCTAAAGTGACCCCCATAACTCTGGTCCAACTTGGGCCCAACTTTTTGGCGCGCTTTCCCAATTTCAAATCTTATCTTTCCCCCCTCTCCCGAATCAAAACATTTCCGTCTCTCTCAATTCCCATCCATTTAGCCAGCTTATTCACCCCTTTGATAGTTGCCGCTTCAATTTTCGAAAAAAGTGGGCGGGTGTACTGTACATCGAATGTAAACATTTAGCAGGTGCGCCTCGGGGCAAATGGCAAAAAGGCCATTTGGCCAAAGTGCAGGGCACTCTCTCTCTCTCTCTCTTTTCAATCATTTCGAAACTATCTCCTGACCCATTTCATCATTTTCTCTTGCTCACAGACTCCCTTTTATCAGCTCTTATCACTCCTAATCACTGAATTTCAGGGTAATAATGTCCGATCCATTGATCCAAGACGAACCTTCCGATGGAGAAGAGTCCAAGGCAAATGGTCCAGTGACTTTTGGAAGCAATGCTACTGAGATCAAGACGACTGTTCAAGAAGCTCAAGGCCCGGATTCTGAATCCCTGAAGGAGAAAATGTCGAAGGCGACCGATCCGGCGATGAAGCGCCTCTACACCACGATCCTGGGAGGTCCCGACGCTCCAAAGCGGAAAAGAACGAAATCCGAAGAGGAAAAGGAGGATTCTGAAGGCGATGAGGATGAGGAGGAGGAGGAAGAGGAGGAAAAGCCAATGGAGACGGCTCCAAAGCCACAGAAAAAGAAGAGAAGAGTTGTTGAGGATCTCACGGTGAGGAAGTAGCTCTAGAATAAGTAGGGGGTGGCCTAGAAAAACCAAAGGGTGGCCTAGGTTTCTCAATAGTTCCGTTGGTGGCCTAGCAGTTCCTGAAATGAGAGAGTGACCCTGGAAACCACTGCTGGACTGGCCTTGAATCCCGTTTTGGTGGCCTGGAAATCCCAAAAGTTAGGTGACCTAGGTTTTTCATTTGGTGACCTAGGATTCCCATGCTCTTAAAGCTATTAGACGGCCTTGAAGCTTTGAGAGTTGCAAGTTCGACAGCTGGTGAGAGATGATTTACAACTCTTGCTGATGCGCGGAATTGTCACAGAACAGCTGTTTTGGTGGAAGGAAGCTTGAGGGGCATGGTAGACTGCTCAGAAGCTCATCTAAGTCAAGGGACTCATTGTCAATTTTTAAAGGTTACAGATGGCCTAGAAATCTAAAGATAGTCTTGATGGCCTAGGATTCCTTCTGGGTGGCCTAGAAGAATTGAACTTTCCAAATGAGCTTGTGGCCTAAAAAGTTATGGAAAGGAAAACCTAGTCCGCCGTGGCCTAGACATTCTTCATGACCTAGAATAACAACCACATGGCCTAGAAACCCAAAGGCGGTCTTGATTGTTGCGAAAGGGGTTCTCGAAAGTGTGGTAGAATGCGTTAGAGGGAGAGAGCGAGTGAGAGAGAGAGGAACCAAGATACTACACGAGTTAGAGTGACAACCATTTATTGAGGTAAAGGGAAATCACAATACAAGTGCGAGCGGAGCTCGCCGGTGAAAGCGGAACTGATGTTAGATTGGTCTTCTGGTCCTGATAGGCGATGCCACGTCAACGCGGTCAGTCCAAGGGCGCTGAGTTGGAGGCAGGGCGAGCGGCAGTAGTTGACCTCGGGCAGTTCACGTGAGGAGTAGCGGCGTGAGGAGTTGTCCTTGGTGTTGGTGAGGCAGCTTGGCTTGAGTAGGCGACGTGACAGAAGGTCCAATTGAAGAGATGGATCCTTTCATTCCTTCCGATCGTAGATCCAGTTGCGAGATGGTTCCGGAGGGGCCATAGATTCGCGACACTCCGGGGGGCCGGCGGCGGCGAGAGAGATGTTGACGACGTCGTGTTGATGTCGCTTTGAGCTCCGTTCCGGGATGGGTCTTGTCCGATTCCGTTGTTGATACGGTCGGTTTTGTGTGTCATTGTTTGACTTGGTAGTATCAGACTTTTTCATGTCTTTTCTAACCGTCGTGGATCTCTCTGAGACCGGAGCCCGGCGAGCGAGACAGAAGCAGTGTTCACGCAAAGCATCTGACTCGCATCACTGATAGGCGGTACTGTAGTGGTCGGAACAGAGATGGCAGAGGAAACAGTGTTCACGCAAAGTTTCATGTCAACCCGAATGTTCGACGGTGCTCGGTTTGGCAAATCTCATACTGTGCTTTCCGCATTTCTTCTGAGGTATCAATCCGATCACTCATTCTTACAGCTCTTCTGGCTTTTGGTGTGGGTTTCTGTGTCTGTCGTATTCTGACGGTCAGCACTTCATTCCGCATTTTGCTTCGAATCAGGTGATTTTCGATCACTTCAGATTCTCTGCTTTCAATACTTTCAATTACTCCTCTTATCATTTCTTTGACTCTTCAATTCTTCATGATGAAATTCACGAAACAGTATTGTCCATCGAACAGTCTCTTGAGATCTGTCTTCAACTCACAAACTGATTCATTAGTAATCTGGTATTGGGTACGTAAGACTCTACTGTATTTCAAGCTTCTAACACTTTTGTTCGAGTGGTCATTCTGATTCTCTACTAGAAGTGTGCTCACGATTTGGTTTTGTTTGTCTGGTCTGAATCTCTCTTGGATTTCTGCCAGGTTTCATTTCATTCAAACAGTTCTTTCCGACTGTCCTTTTGAACCGTTCTGCAGCGGTTCTGCCGTCTGTTCGGTTTCTCTTTCCGAGCAGTGTCAGTAGTCACGTAATTGGACTTGTTCTTTCCAAACGTACGTTCTGAATCATGGCTTCAATGATTATGTGGTCTGGTCGGTATGGCAAGTCACGATGCTCGACCGAGAAATGAACCCGGTACGCGTGGCAAGCGAGTATTTTACCACTGAACCACCGATGCTTCCAGTTCTGACGTGTACGAGCAAGAACAAACTGTACCGAACAGTATGCGTACATACAGTATCAAACAGTATTTCGGTTCCGAATTGACCAGCTGTCCCTCTAGGATGCTGGAATTCTTTTGTGGACCGTACATTTACGTTTTCCTTTTCGGAGCCTCCTACGGCTTGGCAGGTTTCTGTTACCCTGACCTTATCTTTTGTGGTTGGCACCTACACACCCTTTATCAGTCAAGTTTTCGTGATTCTTCGAATGATATGTCGAGATAACTTGATCAGGGTTCTCTCTTCATGACAATATCATTTTACTCCTCACCTCCACCTGGGTCTGACTCGGAGCTTTCGGTTGGTTGAGAATTGCGGTGCACTATCCCGTGAGACTACTGGAGACTCATCGAAGATCACAATCTCTAGGTTTAGCATGTTTACCCATTCATGCAAACCTCTCTTCATATTTCCCCAAGTTCCTGCGTGATTACTCTGATCCAGTTGGAACGGGACTCTTACTTTTCATCCATATCGAAGGCATTAGTCTTGGGTCAAAGACATCTGATCGGTATGCTGAAGTTCTCTCTCTTCAAACAAGTCGCGACAGTTTCACCTTGGTGCCATCCGGATTGTTGAAGCCTTTTCTTCAAAGACTAATCTCGGCCTGGATTCACCTTTTGCCACTCCTAATAAGATGGATTTGTTTCCTCTTGAGTGGACTTTCTTTTGGGACTCCGTTGTCCGGGAATTCGGCTCCGTTGCCTCCTTCCGAGTTTTCCAGTAGTTCCTTGTATTCACAAGATTCTGAATCACGTGTTCTGCTGATGAATCATAACAGTAGTGTACATTATTCTGCTCTGGACTGATAACAATAGCTCTTGGCACTCGGTCCGGCCCATTCTGAACTAGGGTTTGCTATCTGAATGATCACAGAATTCTGAATACTCTCTCTGTCTGATTCCTTATGCAAGATACATTGCTTTTACCCGTGGGGTTATCCGACGGCTCCATTGTTCACGCGACCTTCCACGTGTCATGGGAAGCAAGCTTCTCTCGCCTGACCTTTCGCAGGGATGCCACGTGTCACGGGCGACTA
>LR538955.1:816207-829448 GCA_900536315.3 Caenorhabditis becei | reverse complement strand
AATTGAAGAGATGGATCCTTTCATTCCTTCCGATCGTAGATCCAGTTGCGAGATGGTTCCGGAGGGGCCATAGATTCGCGACATTGATAGCTTAGGATTCCTCCTGGGTGACCTAGAAATACAAAAACAAAAAATGGTCCTCAACTTCCCGAAGGAGTTTGGTGGCCTAGAACCCCAGGGAAAACCTAGTCCGCCGTGGCCTAGATATTCTCCAAGACCTAGAATCCCATCCACATGGTCTAGAAATCCAAATTTGGCCTTGATGGCCTGGATTCCCCTTGAAGCTTTTCCCGTTGGTGGCCTAGAAGTCTTGAACTCCCTAAAAAAGCTCGGTGGCCTAGAATCCAAAAGACAGGAAAACCTAGTCCCCCGGCCGAGAATCCCATCCACATGGCCTAGAAACCAATCATCCTCTTTCCAGGCCGAAAAGATGGAAATCGCCAAGGGCATCCTTATCAACGACTGGGAACTGCTAAAAGGCGACCTGAAGCAAGCAGCTGCTCGTGTCTGCTACCGCGGAGGCTTCGATCTCTTCAAGTGGCATGATGCGGAGAAGGTTCTCATCAGTTATCACTTCTTATCACTATCAATCTTCCAGGTCGTCCGTCTGATCCGTCAGATGCGCCGTCAGTACAATGTTAAGAGAATCCCGGGACAAGGCTGGACTAATCCGAGTTAGGCGCTTGCTGTTGATAGAGCCAATTGATAAGTGATTTGTTTTGAAATTGATAAGCGTTATCATTATCAGTAACTTTATCAGTATCAGATAAAATCCTTTTGTTAAATTAAAAATTCGTCGAAATCCTCCGTATCTTTGATGTCCATGCAGGGCTGACATCTGATCGCTTCCAGACTGCAATTTTGTTATCAGTGATAATATCAGCTTATCACTAACACAACAATGTCTCCCTGAAATCCCTGATACAAAACATTGCAACACAAGGCTCCAGAGAAGGGTAGAAGGCTACAGTAACCCCAGCGATGTTGGCAAATCTTCCGATTTCTAGTGATAAGAGAGGCGAAGTGATAACAAAGCCTACAGTCATATACATCAGGAAAAAAGGAAGAAGTGTCTGGAAACAATCAATAAATTGAAAAATGATTGATAAGAGTGAACTTGAAATGTCAATGTGAAAAACAGTTGTCTATGCAAGTCCATTCTTCGTTCACTCATCATATTCTCCTTTTGCTGAAGGTCCCGGTAGATTGATAAGCCGCAGAAGATGATGATAAGGATACAAAGGATCTGAGCTATCAGTGATTATCAATGAGGTCTCTTATCCCTTCTTACAATGATAAGATCAAACCCTATCACTGATTTGAGCGCTTTGAAATTCCATTTTCCATTGGGAAGCCAGTAGGAGATCACAGCGAATCCGATTTTTTGGACGTTTTGAGAGTATGTTTCAAGGATTTCGGCTCGGGAATTGATAAGGATTGATAAGGAATGATAAGGATGTCTTATCACTAACTTTAGATCTTCCATCTTATCATTTTCATCTTCTATCCCAGAATAGACAAAATAGAACCAGAGCACGAAAACAATGAAGCAAGGCCAGAGAACATTGAGGCATTTGTAGCCGGCGATGAATCTGGAGTGTTCTGGGCTGGAACGTTATCTTATCAGCTTATCAGTTGATAAAAGGCTCACCGACAAACCACCAAGTATCGGTAGACAAATTGAGCAGCTAGAAGGGCAATACATAAGCCGAATGAACCGCAGTAGAGAGCTAAACTTTATCAGTTGTTATCACTGAAACCATGAGAGATAGAGATAAATGATCAATTGCAAACTTGTAGCTTATCATCTCCTCTACAACTTATCAGTTGATCACTTACCCGTATCTCTGATAGTTTTACTGATAAGACAAGCAAAAGGGCTTACCAACTAAAAAAGGACCCAATTCCGTGAAATCCTTCAATGGGCCATTGATAAGGATACAAAAAGCAGGGACTTTCACGTGCATTATCTGGAAAATCATCTGATCACTTCAGCTTAACCTAAATCGCTGTAGCTTGACCTAGATTACTGTAACTTGACCTAGATTACTGTAGCTTGACCTAGATTACTGTAGCTTGACCTAGATTACTTTAGCTTGACCTAGATTAGTGTAGCTTGACCTAGATTAGTGTAGCTTGACCTAGATTACTGTAGTTTGACCTAGATTACTGTAACTTGACCTAGATTACTGTAGCTTGACTTAGATTACTGTAGCTTAACCTAGATTACTGTAACTTGACCTAGATTACTGTAGGTTGACCTAGATTACTGTAGCTTGACCTAGATTACTGTATCTTGACCTAGATTACTGTATCTTGACCTAGAATACTGTAGCTTGACCTAGATTACTGTAGCTTGACCTAGATTACTGTAGCTTGACCTAGATTACTGTAGCTTGACCTAGATTACTGTATATTGACCTAGATTACTGTAGCTTGACCTAGATTACTGTAGCTTGACCTAGATTACTGTAGCTTGACCTAGATTACTGTAGTTTGACCCAGATTACTGTAGCTTGACCTAGATTACTGTAGCTTGACCTAGATTACTGTAGTTTGACCTAGATTACTGTAGCTTGACCTAGATTACTGTAGCTTGATCTAGATTACTGTAGCTTCTTACCGGTAGTGTGATAATCTCAATCCATGAATAAACTAATGAATAAATGGAAAATATGGCCATAATATATCGATAACTCCCAAATTTATCAGAAGCCTTCTTCCAAATGATAAGGAGAAGGAGGAAATTGTTGAATTGTGAGATTGAAAAACAGAAATATTGGATTTGGTGGAGATGGGTGATAAGAAAGAAGTCAGGCATAGGAATAGGTTATCAGTGATAACAAATTGGGTATTTTGTTATCACTAGATGGGTGAACGGAAGTGATAAGGAAATGCTTTGTTTATCTGCCTGATGTGATGCCAATGGATACAAATTTTTCTTCTTTCTGACGTAGCAATACAAAAAACACGAAAATTGGTGCGAACTGATAAGATCAGAATGAGTAATTCTTATCAGTGACCTTATCACTAGAAAAGTCTTCTTCTTAAAACCGGAAGACACAGCGCAACAGCCAATGGATCGAAAAACGGGAAAGCTGATAAGGCGATAACACTGATGTCATTGATAAAATGAGGGACTTTGATGTTGAAAGCAGGGCCGTACCAACTGATAAGACAAGGGGAGAAGCTGACAATGATAGGGATGGCTGTTTGGATGGTTAGGGCCTTCAGAAGGTCTTTTTGGAGTTGGGCGGTTTTAAGGCTCAGAATTCCAGTTAACAAGTTCAATTTTCTGATTATCAGTGTTCCCATTATCACGTAGAATATCACTGATAACAAGGAGATAACAGTCATAGAATTGGTAGAGAGCCAGGCGTAGGCCACGGATTCTGGAGTGCCTTCCTGGAAAGTGTGCTATCAGTGATAAGGGCTTATCAGTTAACTTACACTATAGAGAAAAGAGCATAGATTCATGTCAAATGGATCTTCACCAAAAGTTTTGAGAAAATCTTCATGGATATAGGATTTCTTCTCTTGATTCGAGTTGGCGATGGTTGTTCCAATCTGAAAAGAGTTCCAGTACGATGCTCCAAAATCCCGGTGCAGCAAATGGCGTGTTTGGGTGTCTAGATTACTGTAGTTTGACCTAGATTACTGTAGTTTGACCTAGATTACTGTAGCTTGACCTAGATTACTGTAGCTTGACCTAGATTACTGTAGCTTGACCTAGATTACTGTAGTTTGACCTAGATTACTGTAGTTTGACCTAGATTACTGTAGTTTGACCTAGATTACTGTAGTTTGACTTAGATTACTGTAGCTTGACCTAGATTACTGTAGCTTGACCTAGATTACTGTAATTTGACCTAGATTACTGTAGCTTTTCCCAGAAGATCACCTTATACCAAGAACCGAAAAACAGCCCGCATAGCGCCACTGATAACAGCATGAACACCTTGAATCTCTTGCCTGTGAGTTTGCTCTTCCTTATCACTAGCCATCTATACAAAAAGTGACTGATAAGAATTGCATAGCTACACGATATCAGTCCACATCTGGCCGCCAGAACTCGGACCCCCAATTGGGAATTTTTGAGAAAATAACCGCCGGATATGAAAACGGAAAAACAATAGCGATAGCTGTGAATGTTCTGGAAGATTTGTTATGTTATCAGTACTACTGATAAGCTGATAAGCTCACAATTGGCAGGAGACAATCAAAAGCTGAATAGGTCAAGTTGAAAGTTGCGAAATACAAGAGAAGAAATCGATAATTGCCGAATTTGTTGGATTTTCCAGAGAAAATCAGATAGATAAATATGGGATTTACGAGGAAAGCCAGGAAACCAAAGATTTTCGGGAAATAGTGAATTGGGGTCATAGTGATAAGACTGATAACAAAACCTGGAACTGATACGCTCAAAAATAGGCTGTTTTCCCTAGAGGAGCTTCTAGAATGTTCAGAAATCAGTGTAAAAGTTCATTTTAGTGAGTTCCCCAGAGCCCATTTTTCTGATAACGACTCAAAAGTTGGTTTCCTGACTCTCTGACGCCATTTTTTGCTTTCGGAACCTTTTGAAGCTCTTCACGAATCCTGAAACACCATCTTATCACTTTCTTATCAGTGATAAGCCTTACCTATCAGAGCTTCCCTATACGGCTGGATAACAATGATACTTGGCAATGGATCGATCACTGGGAAGATGGAAATGGCAAATGTTTGCATTTGCCCGTAGATTTCACTGGTTTCACCGAAAAAACAAGTCAAAATGACTAGGAAACATGGGAGATACATTAGAATTACAGGAATAAAGGTTTGAAGGACTAGGGAGAAGAATAGCTGACGTTGGAGGTTTCTGGACTTTTTTGATAAGGATGATACGGATGATAAGGCTGAGTAGCATTCGATACCAAAATAGAACATTATCATGGAGGAGGAGAGCTGAAAAAATTGAGAAGAATGAGAAATTTGCGAAAAAACGCTCAACTACAAGGGACTTTTGGGAATTTACTGATAACTGATAAGCTATGAGAGATAGGGGAAAGTGATCAATTGCAAACTTGTTGATTTCAGTTTTCTCTGAAACTTTGCAATTGATCAGTTTTTCCTATCTCTCATAGTTTTAGTGATAAAGTGCTTTGAAATGTATCATCACTTGAGTAAAAGCTTTTTGGGGTTTTACTGATAACTTGATAAGGAGTGAAGATAGCGAGAAGTGATAAATTGCAAACTTATAGAGGAGGTTAAGATCTACAACTTTGTAGTTGATAACTTTCCCCTATTTCTCATAGTTTCCATGATAAGCTGATAAGAAAAGTTATCAACTTACAAGTAGTGAAGTCATGAGAAAGAGACCCAATAACCCGAACCAATTCATATTTTTGCCATATTTTGTCTTTTTAAAAAACCGGAACCCAAAATATATCACTTTATCAATAGGAACTCCTTGGAATCGTTCGATTTCACTGCTAAATGTCATTTTTTTTTGGTTTTTTTTAAATTCAGCTCACCTGATAAACTCATCAAGTTCCTTTTGTCGATTTTCAAAAATCGAAATCACAATTGCCCATGAAAGCCCGTAAATCTGTGCGGAACTGATAAAAATGGAGATTTTGTAGTTTGTAGTCCATTTTTTATTTCCAATGACTACCAAATAGCGGAAAACAAAGTGAACTGCAAAGTTGCCCAAGGAGATTCCATAGCAGTAGATCCAGAACGCTGATAAGTGATAAGTGATAGCTTATCACTGATGAAAAACCTACTCAGACCCGGAAGCCATGTCCATTCCGGAATAAAGACCCTACTCGCATCAAAAGCAGCCAGCGTCGAATCTCCCTTGGTTATCATTTGGACTTCCAACAAAAAATCGATAAAACTATACGATATTTCAAAAACTGATATGTACATCATAAGATAACGATAAGCACCTAGACCTTTTGGTGATTTGTGGATTATCAGATGGAGAAGGATGGAGTTGGTGATAACTGATAAGATAACAGTGAAGCGGAGGGACATAGCTGAATGAGTGAAGGGGTTTCAGAGGAATGGAGATAAGGAATGTTCCGGAAATGAGAAAAAGTAAAGGGGATGGAGGAGTGACCTTATCAGCTTATCAGTTGTACCGGAAGAGGTTCAGAACGATCAGTATTGAGGGGCATTGAATTCCAGGCTTCCAGGCTTCCAGGCTTTCAGGTTTCCAGGCTTCCAGGCTTCCAGGCTTCCAGGCTTCCAGGCTTCCAGGCTTCCAGGCTTCCAGGCTTCCAGGCTTCCAGGCTTCGAGGCAAGGATTCCAGGTTCAAAGATTCTGACGCCCTACCGAAAATCGATCATTTCCCGACGTCATTGGTCAAAGAAATATTGGCAAAGTGATCCTTTGTTGTTGTGATGTGATAAAATGTCAGTGATAAGGAGATGGGGGAGTGATAACAGTGTAAAGTAGCCAAAAATCAACCCATCGCCTTCTTTCGGAACTTTCATTCTTGACGATTTCTCCTTTCTTATTCTCGAACCAAGAATTCGAAAGTTGTGATGAACTTCTTCAAGGTAAGTATATCATATATGAATTCTGAATCTTCAGAATCCCTCAGAATTCTTCAAAACCCTCCATTTCCAGACCCTCATCCTCATCTCCTTCCTCCTAGCCACCGTCCTCTCTGCTCCAAGTAAGTCCCAACTCCCCTCCAGACCCCATCAGACCCCCTTTTTCCAGAAAAATGCGGTGAAAACGAGGTGTTTCGTGAGTGCGGCACTGCCTGCGAAGCCAACTGTGCCGATGGTCATGTCATGTTCTGCACCCTCCAGTGCATCGTCAACGTGTGTCAGTGCAAAGAAGGATTCTTCCGGAACAAGGACAAGAAGTGTGTTCCGAGAAGCAAGTGCTGATAATTGGACCCCCTATACAAATCCAATTACCAATAAATGTTCATAAATTCAATTCTCCTGCTTTTCCTTCAAGCCATTATGCCATAAATGAACCTAGGTACACATGTAAATTTCGTAATAATTTTCGTAATAATAAGTTCGTAATAAATTTTTTTTTTCAAAATTCTTGAAAATTGAGCCGAAAAGTACGTTTTCGTACTCCTTCAAAGCCATTTTCTCCTTTTTTCGTTTTTTTTTTTTTGAGAAACCAATTATTTTCGGCTTTGCGCCCTCTCCTTCTTGGCCATTTTTCCCATTTTTCATGGGTTTTTTTTGGTTTGGCCTTTGGTTTTTGATGTTTTTTGGGGTTTTTAAGGGAAATTTAGGCTTTTCTAGGCTTTCTCAGGCTCGGTTTAGGCGTTGCCATGTCTAAATTTGGTTATTTTTGATTTTTTTTGAGTCATTTTGGGCTCCAGGGGCTTATTTTGTACCGGAGAAAGGATTCAGACTTTTCAGGCTAAATTTAGGCTTTTCTAGGCTTTTACAGGCTGATTTTAGACTTTTCTAGGCTTTTACAGACTTGATATAGTCCTGTCTATGTCAAAACTCGGGTTTCATGGTTTTGAGACATTTTGGGCTCCAGGAGCTTATTTTGAGCCATATGAGGGCTTTAACCCAAATTTAGGCTTGTTTCAGGCTTTCAGGCTTAATTTAAGCTTTTCATGTCAAAAATAGCCCTTTTTGGTAGAATTTGAGCTGATTTGAGCTTCCTCTGCTTATTTTAGGTCAGCTAAGATTTTCAGGCTGTACACAGGCCCTACTAGACCAAATTCAGGTTCAGGTTCAAGCCTGAAACATGCTTTCAAGCTTTTCAGATCAAAATTTGACGTTTCTGGTCAATTTTGAGTCAAATTTGAGCTTCCTGAGCTTGTTCTAGGCCGAGTTGGGGGCCTGTGAGCCCTATCCTATTTCTTCTTTTTTCTTGCCGTTTTTCTAGACAAAATACTCTCGAAAACAAGAAAAAAAAACAAGTTTTCGTTTTCCGCCTCTCTAAAAATGAGGCCAATTCCCCGACAGAGAAATTTCTCATTCAACATCGTCAAAAAGCTATGAATTTGTGAAAGAACCACCCACATAAAAGTGAAGAAATAAGGGGGGACTTGTGCTCTTTTCTTGCTCTCATTTGAACCATGATTTAGAGAAAGGAAGGAGGAGGGGGGAAGAGTCCTTTGTGGCCACCACTTCGTCTTCTTCGTCTTCTTCCCGGGGATTCTTCTGCTACATCTATCATTGGCCCGCCAATGTTTCCACTAGCTCCTTTTATTCAAAAACTGACATTTGAATTTGGAATTTGAAATTCGGAATTAGAATTGACTGAAAATTTTGGTTCCTGGTTGAGGTATCCTTTTTGAAAATAGATTTGGCCTGAGGAAGCCTGAACAGTTCTTCAGGGAGGCTTCCAGGCTTCTCGGGGCTTCCGGAACTGGATTCAGGCTTCTAGGCTTTCAGGCTTTCAGGCTTCTGGGCCTCAGACCTCAGATTCCGGCCCTCTTCTCCCAGTCTTCCAGGCCAAATCCCAACTTTTGAACTTTTTCCCCTCCAAGCTTGCAAAAACGCCCTCACATGTTGTAACCCGTCTTCCCGAATATGCAAATTAGATAAGCGCACTTCCGGTGGGCCTTTCTCCCATTTCTCTCGTGTCTCTCGCATCTTCACACTCTCTCGTGGCCACGCCCATCTCTTAAAAGGTCCCCCCTTTTCATATTCATATGCGGGGTAAAGCCGGCAAACTTGTTAGAAGGGGTTTGAGGGCTTTACCCTTTGATCTGGGGTCTTATCACTAAAGGGACTCTTATCACTATCAGTCCTTATCAAAAATAGAGGAAATTGAAGAAATCCGGTCAAAAATAATGAAAAATTGTCATTTTTCACCTATTTTTCCCGATTTTTCCCAATTTTTCATTAAAAAACCCTCATTTTCCAGCTATTTTTCTCATTTTTCTCATTTTCCTTGTTTTCGCCACCCCGAAACTCTATATTCTTTGTTTTCGGTTGGGTTCCTCATGCTCTGGGGGTGGGTCCCGAAAAAACAAGTCCACAAATCAAGTCGGTCAATTTTGTTGGGCGATGCGAGTTTCGGAAGCTGAGTAGTACTAGTTTCTGAGTTCTCAGTGGGGCGCACTTGCTAAAATTGGAAAATTATGGTTAAAATGCAAAATTTGGTGTATTTTGGCTCAAAACGGTTGGTTTGAGGTCGAAAACAATTTTTTTTTATTTCAAATTTTTTTTCAGTTTTTTTGAATTGAAAAACAAGTTTTTCTAGCTAAAAATGTGCTAAAAATGCTCACAAAAAATCAGAAAATTTTTAAAAAAAATTTTAAATTTAGAAAAAAAAAATTTTTTTTCAAAAATTTTTTTCAACCAATTTTTCTCAATTTCACCTTAAACTTTTCCATTTTCCCCCAATTTTTTAAAATTTTCATTCCAGATGCTCCCCCTTTTCCTCCTGCTCACCATTTTCCCAATTTCTACCTTTTCCCTCGACTGTTTCACTTGTGGAGTCTTTCTTTCGGCTCCGGAGCCCTTGTGCCGTGGAGAAATTCGTAATAACTCGTGTGCGCCTGAAAATTTGGGATGTTTATCGATTATTGGCAATAAGGCGGTGAGTCTTGAAGCGAAAATGAGGAAAAAATGAAAAATTGAAAACTTTTTTTTTCAGGACGGAACTTATTATGTCGAGAAAAGATGCGCGGAGAAAACCGATGATTTAACGGAAGGATGTATTAATATTGGAATAAGAGGGTAATTTTTAAAAGATATGGAAAAAAAAATTTTTTTTGAAAAATTTTTTTTCAATATTCATTCTTTTTCCTATGCTAATTCTGACTCCTTTTCTCTATTTTTAGCCAAAATTCAAATCCTTCAGAATCGCCGCCAAACAATGCATTTGCCGAAGCGATTTTTGCAATTCGAGCCCTTCGCTACCCGCCACCTGCTTCGGATTAGTACTGCTTGGCTTCGTTTTCGCTGGTTTCCGTGAATAAGAGGAATAACAAAAATAATGAGCGTATTTTTGTAGGAATTCTCTTTACGGTTGACTTGGATTGAGATGAAAATGAGAAATAAATTTGTAATTTTTTATGTTTATCAAATTCTACACCTTTCTTAAAGGATTTACACTTTTACAGTAAATCTTAACTCATAAACTCGTTTTCGTAACTTATTTTTGAGGAAAATTTCTCTATTTTCCCGAAAATTCGCTTAAATTCCATCAAAAACTGCTGTCTACCGTACCCCTTCTTACTTGCGCGTCAAATCCACTGCCGATTCTGCAGAGTGCGCCTGCGGTGTTTGCACACTTCTCAAAAAAGCGCTTTTCGAAAAACATTTTCTCTCGAATTTTCTCCCATTTTGCTTCATTCCAGCTTGATTTTTCTAGTTTTTTCTCCACTTTTTCTCAATTTTTCAATAAAATCCATGTTCTGTCCGTTTATCAGTCCGTCTTGTCACTAAAACGGTGCTTTTCGCTCGCAAGAAGCTCTATTGAAGGTGAAAATGGCAAATCGCCGTGGAAATCTCCGGAAATCGTGGCGGGAAGTGGAAGAAAGCGTTTTCGGGTGGAAAATCAATAGATTCCAGCTGGAAATGTGAGTTTTTCATAGAATTTAGGCCATTTCCTGCAAAATCCCCAAAAATCTTCGACTTTTACACATTTCTCTCTCAAAAAGCTCCGATTCAACTCCAATCAGCTCTTATCAGTGTAAAAACGGGAAACCCCGCTTGCAAAAGGTCGAACCGAGGGTGATCGTTGCAAATCGCCGACGGAATCAGACATTCACGTGAAACCCATGCGGAATCGGCAGTTTGGAGACTACGCAATGGGTTTTTCTTCCAATATTCTCACATTTGGGCGTTTCCAGACGTTATTGAAGTATTGAATTCAAAAATTCAATAGAAACCCGGAAAAATTGGAAAAATTTCCTATTTTGCAGACATCATCACAGATAGTTGTTCAATTTCTCGTCTATCATTCTTTTGGTCTGGCCGTTATTCGGCGGCGACGGCCTGCCTGATCAGACCATTCTTTTCTTATCAGTGATAGGGAATAATCGTCACAAATTATGATTTTTTGGGAAATGCACGGAGTTCGGAGTGGAAATTTGAAAAAAAAACAATTGAAAAAATTTCAAGCAATTTTTTACATTTTTACAGAAAACATGCGATTTTTTCCGAATTCCGATTAAAATTTGAAAAAAAAATTTATTTAATTTTTTTGAAAAAATGTTAAAATAAAATTATCACGAAAATAGCAATGCCAAATTTTGCACTAAAAAATGGAAACTAAACGAAAAAAAATTGGAATCGAACTAGAAAAAAGTTTTTAAAAAAAGAGAAAAAAAAATTTTGGAATTTTTTTTTCAATTTTTGAAGATTTTTTCTTGAAATTTTGCTCAAAATTCAGTGAATTAGGTCAATTTTCAAAAATCCAAATCTTAAAAAATTAAAGAATTCAAAATTCCGTGCATTCCGGCTTCTGGAGCCTTCTGGAACTTTCCGAAGCCTTCAGAACCTCCAAATTCCTTTAAAAGTTCCAATTCTCCCTAATTCGAGGGGATTCCCTGCACCCTTGTCTCCGAACCGTCCATCTCCCCTCCTCCGCCGATTTCTCCGATTTCTTCGTCTGCGTCTCTGTACCTTTCCGCTGTCTCCACCGCCACCGGACCGCCCATCTTATCATCTTCATTCCATTCTTCCCCACCTCCCGTTCACATGATTTCCCTCTTCCAAAGGGTCATTTGACATTACAAACAATCGTATTTTTTCGTTTTGATACGATACGTTCTTATTTTTGCAAGTTTTCCAAGCTCCGCCTCTCTTGTTTTACTTAAAATCGAAGCAAAAAACGGGGAACATTGTTGTGTTCAGGACACGAAGGGTACAACAAAGAGAGAAGCATGGCTTCCACAGTGGCAACCAAGTTTTTGACCGATCGTGTCGCTCTGGTCACTGCGTCGACAAAGGTAGGATTTTGAAGGGGGTTTGGCCTATTTTTGACGATTTTCAAGCGATTTTCAGTAAAAATC
Organism: Caenorhabditis becei; assembly: GCA_900536315.3. Classification (NCBI taxonomy): domain Eukaryota; kingdom Metazoa; phylum Nematoda; class Chromadorea; order Rhabditida; family Rhabditidae; genus Caenorhabditis; species Caenorhabditis becei. Next base: position 817,500 of record LR538955.1, on the reverse strand, counting down.
CGCCATTTTTGTCAAATTTCGGCTCCGGGACGTTTCGAAACGAGACATTTGGAAACCGTGACATTTCGAAAGTGGACAATTCGGAACCGGACGTTTCGAAACCAGACATTTCGAAAGTGGTGAAAATCGAGGTGTTTTTTCGGGCTTTTTCGAGGGTCAATTGACCCGAAATTTGCCAGTACGTGCTGTAAACCTAAAAAAAATGATAATCTTCCTTAAAATAGGCATGAATTTACAGAATTCGCAAATTCGATAAAAATCCGGAATTTGTTTTGAACTCATTTATGCCTATTTTAAGGAAGATTATCATTTTTTTAGGTTTACAGCACGTACTGGCAAATTTCGGGTCAATTGACCCTCGAAAAAACCCGAAAAAACACCTCGATTTTCACCACTTTCGAAATGTCCGGTTTCGAAACGTCCGGTTTCGAGATGTCCACTTTCGAAATGTCACGGTTTCCAAATGTCTCGTTTCGAAACGTCCCGGAGCCCAAATTTCAGCTATTTCTTGCAGATTTTCAATGATTTTCACCTTTTTTCACAAATTTCTGGCAATTCCAGCCGATTTTAGACGGTTTCAATCACATTTCAGCTTTTTTCGTTGAAATTTGGTGATTATTGACAATTTCACCAAATTTTGGTGATTTTTGACAGAATTCAGTTATTTTCAGCTATTATCAGCGATTTTTTGCGGTTTTAGGGGAAATTAGGTGAAATGTCAGTTTTTGACGATTTTCACTGAACTTCAGTGAGTTTTGGGCGATTTTTGTTGGATTTCCGCCCAATCCCCCTATTTTTAGTCTATTCTCCATTAATTCCCCCATGTTTTTGCATTGTTTTCGTCTATTCCAACCAGTTTGTGTTATTTTCCAGGGAATCGGTTTCGCCATCGCCAAACAGCTTGGTGCCGCCGGCGCGTCAGTCGTCGTTTGCAGTCGAAAGGAGAAGAATGTGGATGTGAGTGGGCGGATTGCAATGTGTTCGGCTAGAAATCGCAGAAAATAGATGGAAATCACTGGAAAACATGAAAATACAAGGAATTTCACTCGAAATTCACTGAAAAATGCGAATTTCCACGAAAAACAAGCGGAAAATCGCCAGATTTTACGGAAAACAGCTGGAAAACAGTCAAAATCTCAATTTTCTTGTGATTTCCACTCGAAACCCTTGTTTTTGATCAATTATAAACTAAAAATCGAGGAATTCACCTGAAACTTGTGGTTTTCCGGCTGAAAGATACGAAGAATCACTTCAAACTCTGAAAAATCATGATTTTCGATGTTTTGCCCGATT
>LR538955.1:793016-808798 GCA_900536315.3 Caenorhabditis becei | reverse complement strand
GAAGCCTGGAAGCCTGGAAGCCTGGAAGCCTGGAAGCCTGGAAGCCTGGAAGCCTGGAAGCCTGGAAGCCTGGAAGCCTGGTGCCAGACCCGAAAGTCTCGAGAAACTTGGAAGCTTGGTCAAAAAACTGCCAATATCCATCAATTACTCAATGTTTGCATTGCACAGGAGGCTGATCAGCAAAAGCACTTCAGATTTACCGAACAAAACTGAGCAAGCCGTTTTTAGGGTGGCCATAGGGTAAAAGAGACAGTTCTGACTAGGACCTTAATCATGAACGCCAACTCCCTCATCGATTCTGGCCTGGAACTCTTGAAAAAAGGATGGGAATCCAGAGAACCGTTCGCTTTTTCTTCAAAATCTGTTCAGTTGGTCTCAAATGAAGCCAGTGGAATGATTGAAGAACTGGATTCTGAATTGGTGAGTTCCAGAAGCCTTCAGAAGTCTAGTTTGTCTTCTTCTGAATCTTCAAGGGCTTCAGAATCCTAGAATCCCTAAAATCCACAGAAGAAGCCTGAAATTAGGTCTGAAAGCCTGGAAACCGGGCTTAAAGGCTGGAAACAGGGCCTGAAGCCTGGAAGCCTGAAAGCCTGGAAGCCTGGGAGCCTAGAAGCCCAGTCTTCCTAGATTCCCAGGTTTCCCATTTCTAAACAATGACATCACTTCTGATTCCAAAAGTGACATCATTCCTGATCGATTTGTTTATTTACAATAAACAAAGCACCCGACACAAACTCGTGGTTTTTCCCGATCAGCTGGCCCCCCTTGAGCAATATAAAAAGAGCTTTGAACTCTGTGCAACTTTACACCTTGCTCTCTGCTCTATCTTCTTCAAAATGCCGCCAATAAGCCTTATGAATTCCCAGTTCATCCTCAACTTTGGGTTGCTATTCCTGAGGAAATATGAGCCGGAGGGGCCCTGGTAATTTCTCCCTTATCAATCCTCTTATCACTGGCTCTTTATCAACTGGAAAATGGAAATACTACTGAAGAAGTCAGGGAGAATGTGTTCTTTAACGCTTCAAACCTGGAAATTCGAGAATTTGTGAAAAGATATAAGGGATATGTTCGTTAGAGCGCAGTTTCTCATGCAATTTGACAATTCTCAGATGGATCCAAATCGTATTCTCAACTGGAAATTACCGATTTTCGAGAATGAGAATCAACATCTTCTTGTCACATGGGATGAGCATTTCAAGGTGAGATTCTGGAGATTCTGGAGATTCTGGAGATTCTGGAAATTCTGGAGATTCTGGAGATTCTGGAGATTCTGGGAGTCTGGAGATTCTGGAGATTCTGGAGATTCTGGAGATTCTGGAGATTCTGGAGATTCTGGGTTTCTGGAGATTCTGAAGATTCTGGAGATTCTGGGTTTCTGGAATTCTGGAGATTCTGAAGATTCTGGAGATTCTGGAGATTCTAAAGATTCTGAAGATCCTGACAATTTTCCAATTTCCAGGTCTTATCAATCCCCTACACTGCTTCTTCCACGAGTCTTTTACTATTTGTTCCCACAAATCCATCCGATTTCGACTTGAAGGTGGGTCGATTTATCACTTTATCAGTTCTTATCACTCCACTTCCAGAACCTGGACTCCCAGGTGTTCAATCGTCTTATCAGTGAACTCTACATTGACCTAGTTCAAGTAAACCTGCCAAAATTCAAAATCACCACTCAACTCGATCTTTCGGAAATCTATCAAATGTCTTCTGAAACAAAGCTTTTCTGCTCAATTGAACTTGAAATCAATGAAAACCACACGATTATCGGGAAATCTCCAGAAACTGCTCCTGAATCCCGAACAAAACGATCTTTCATTCACAGGCCGAAGGAACGAGTCGCAATGCTTTTCACTGTCCTTCGCCCTTTTGTTTTCGCTATTATGAAAGACTCCGTGCCGATTTTGATGGGGATTTATTGAAATAAAATGTTTAATTTGCTGATAACTTGGAATCTATGAGAGATAGAGAAAAGTTACAAACAGATAAGTTCTAGAAGATGTGATAAGCTACAAGTTCACAGTTGATCACTTTTTGATAGCTCTTGATCCAAGCGAGATATCTGGGTTATGATAAGAGATACGGGAAATTGATCAATTGCAAACTTGTAGATCTTGAGCTCCTCTACAACTTTGCAATTGATCACTTCTCCCTATCTTTTATGGTTTTAGTGATAAGACAGCCAGAAGTTTCCAGATCTGGCAAACTCGTGGTAAACAGAGCGCTTTCTGGCAGATTGATAAAGTTTCCTTTCCATGCTGACACGAAGAATCTCCTGAAAACATATTTCAAGAAATGAGCTCTTATCAGTTGTTTCTTTTTTCTCAAAAATCCTCATTTTCAGGATTGTTGCGTGTGACCTTTCGGCACGTGTTGATCGGAAGTGCTGATAAGAAATCGGTATAAAAGGGGGAGAGAAAGCTCAGTCTGTTAGTTCGTCTGCAGTTTTCTCCCGGGACAGTCGCTGGACGGGACAATTGGAAGGATCACCGTGGATGCGTCACCCCGGCTCCAATGGTCGGTGCTCGAGGATCGGAGGATGCGGCTCGACTGTGTGCCACGATGGCCGCCGCACCGAGGAGCGGCTCCGTGACGAAGTGGCCCGATGATGTGGCTCTGGTGGTTGGTGCCCCGATGGCCAGAGGCCCGATGATGCGGCTCCAATGATGCAGCTCCGATGGATGCGGCTCCGATGGCCTGTGCCCCAATGACCAGTGCCCCGATGGCCGGTCCCCGATGATGCGGCTCCGATGGCCGGTGTCCCGATGGCCGGTGCCGTGACGAAGTGGCCCGATGATGCGGCTCTGGTGGATGGTGCCCCGATGGCTAGAGGTCCGATGGATGCGGCTCCGATGGCCGGTGCCCGATGGCCAGAGACTCGATGATGACGCTCCGATGGCCTGTGCCCCGATGGCCGGTTCCGTGACGATGTCGCCCGATGACCGCTGCTCCGATGGATGCGGCTCTGATGGATGTGGTTCGAGGATGCGGTTCGAGGATGCGGAAGTGCTCCAATGGCCACCGACACCAATGGATGGCGTGAAAGATCAAAAGGATGGCGCCGGCTTGGATCGTGACGGGATGGATGGTGTGGACGTTGAGGACGCGTGTCGATATTACAAGCTGAGTTTGAAAGAATTGAAAAATTTTAAGTTTAGCTGACTCACTTTAGTTTCATAGACACTACATTGGTAACACCCTAAGGAAAATGGGTTAGGTAAACATTTAGGCTGAGCTTAGATAAACCCTAAGGAAACTGGGTTAGGTATTGAGTTTTAGGAGTAGGACTTCTTTTTTGGAAACACCCTAAGGAAACTGGGTTAGGTAAACATTTAGGCTGAGCTTAGATAAACCCTAAGGAAACTGGGTTAGGTATTGAGCTTTAGGACTTCTTTTTTGGTACACCCTAAGGAAATTGGGTTAGGTAAACAATTAGGGTGAGCTTAGATAAACTCTAAGGATGGTGGTTAGGTTATAAGTTTTAGGAGTAGGGATTCTTTTTTGGAAACACCCTAAGGAAACTGGGTTAGGTAAACAATTAGGGTGAGTTTAGATAAACCCTAAGGAAACTGGGTTAGGTTATAAGTCTTATGGTCCTTTTGAAGGCAACCCTGAAGGATGTGATGTTAGCTAACTTTGAGAAACAAAACAAGTGTTGAAAAAAACAAAAAAAAACAACTCTTCTCTTCGTCCTTTTTTTAGAATCGTCTCCCTGCTCCGGATGACAAAGACGTCGTTGACTTCTGGTGAGCGACCATGTGATTTTGGAATCGAGTGCCGGTGTTGCGGCTTTGGGCTGTGACAACTTTATCACTAATCAGTTGATATATGTATTTATGTGAAAAAATAAAGTTATTTGGGAGAATATTAGAAACTTCAGAAACTTCAGAATCTTCAGAATCTCGATGAAACCACACAATCATTGGGAAATCTCCAGAAGCTACTCCTGAATCCCGAATGAAACGCTCTTTTATATACAGGCCGAAGGAACGAGTTGCAATGTTGTTCTCTGTTCTTCGCCCTTTTGTTTTTGCTATTATGAGTGACTCCGTGCCGATTTTGATGGGGATTTATTGAAATGAAGTGTTTCACTTGCTGATAACTTGATAACACTGAGTGATAGAAAAAAGTGACAAACTGATAAGTTGTAGAGGAGGTGATAAGCTGCAAGTTCATAGTTGATCACTTTTTGATAGCTTTCAGTCCAAACGAGATATCTGAGTTATGATAAGAGATACGGGAAATTGATCAATTGCAAACTTGTGGCTCTTGACCTCCGCTACAACTTTGCAGTTGATAACTTTTTCTTATAATCTTCAGTTTTGCTGATAAGACAGCTCAAAGATAAGGGATTAGCAAGGCAAACAAGAACATGACTCAAAAACTGGTTAGCCTTGGAGCTCCGCGAGCCCATTTCACAATATTGCCAAGTTGGCGGCGCCAACTCAGCAATGTTTACGAAATGTTTGTTTGCTATAAAAAGTTGGCAATTACACGAAAATAAGCAGTTTTTGCCCTCAACAATGACATCCCCCGACCTTCAAGACCCCAATTTCGTAACCAACTTCGGATTGGATGTTCTCAAAACCCTGGGAACTGAGCAGTCGTTTGTATTCTCTCCCTTATCAGTCCTGTTATCACTGGCTGTTTTGAAGTTGGATAATGATGGAGCTGGAAACTGGACAGAGGAGGTGTTCAAAGGAGCCGGAAATCAAGAGATTCTGAATTTTGTGAAGAAATACAATGTCACGGGATCAGAAGCGGTAAGGAGAGGATTCTGGAGATTCTGAAGATTCTGAAACCCTAAGCTTCCAAACTTCTGATTTCAGCTTCCTCACCTCCACCTTAACTGGAAATACCCTGTATTTCAACAAATTGACAAAAAGCCTTTTGTTGTCAGTAAAAAAAAGTTCCCGAAAATTGACTTCTTATCAGTGGATCCCCATCAGAGCAAGCAGCTTTATCAGAGATGCGAAGGGTTTCAGTATATCCAAGATGAAACTTTGAAGGTAAGGGATTCTGGGATTCTGGAGATTCTGAAGATTCTGGAGATTTTGAAGATTCTGAAGATCCTGGAGATTCTGGAGATTCTGGGTTTCTGAAGATCTGGAGATTCTGAAGATTCTGGAGATTCTGAAGATTCTGGAGATTCTGAAGATTCTGAAGATCCTGGAGATTCTGAAGATTCTGGAGATTCTGAAGATTCTGGAGATTCTGGAGATTCTGGAGATTCTGGAGATTCTGGGATTCTAAAGATTCTGGGATTCTGGAGATTCTGAAGATTCTGAAGATCCTGGAGATTCTGAAGATTCTGGGATTCTGGAACTTTAGGATTCTGGAGATTCTGGAGATTCTGGAGATTCTGTAGCTTCTCAAATTTCCAGGTCCTCTCGATCCCCTACTCTAACAGCGTCTACTCCTTGGTCCTACTCCTCCCTGTCAAACTGTTCGATCCTGGTGAAGCTTTAAAAGTGAGTTATCACTTCTTATCAGTCTTATCACCCCTTCCAGCCCCTCGATGCTCAAAAACTGGAAGCTCTCCTCGATGACCTGACATTTGAGCTCATAAAGCTGGGCTTCCCAGCTTTCCACATCAAATCCAACCTGCAAATCCATGGAATTGATCAAAAGTTATCAATCCAAATCACCAGGAACCACACTATCATCTCCCGAAATCCTTATCACCTTATCAGAAAGCATCGCAATGTGGCTCAGCTTCATCGTCCCGGAGAGATCTATCCAATCGATTTTATCGCTTTTCATCCATTTTACTTTGCGGTTTTGAATGGGAGAGAGCCAGTTGTGATGGGATTTTTCAGTGGAAAAGGGGCTTGAAGAGTTCTTATCAGTTATCAGTTATCAGTTGTATGTGAAAAATGAAGTTATTTGGCAGAATCTCCAGAATCTCCAGAATCTTCAGAATCTTCAGAATCTCCAGAATCTCCAGAATCTCCAGAATCTTCAGAATCTTCAGAATCTCCAGAATCTCCAGAATCTTCAGAATCTCCTCCAGAATCTTCAGAATCTTCAGAATCTCCAGAATCTCCAGAATCTTCAGAATCTCCAGAATCTTCAGAATCTTCAGAATCTTCAGAATCTCCAGAATCTCCAGAATCTCCAGAATCTCCAGAATCTTCAGAATCTTCAGAATCTCCAGAATCTTCCAGAATCTCCAGAATCTCCAGAATCTTCAGAATCTCCAGAATCATCAGAATCTCCAGAATCCCAGAATCTCCAGAATCTTCAGAATCTCCAGAATCTTCCAGAATCTCCAGAATCCATATTTCACAACTTTCCCATGATGCAAAAGATCCATTGCCAATTTTCCCGAAAGCATGACAAAAATACACACTTCTCCCTTAATAATCTGCCCTCCTACGTCACTTCGTGTCCTCCTCGTCGCACGTTTCTGCCGCCTTTCCCACTCTCCCCCGTCTGCGTCTCTCACCGCACCACACTCTCTCGCCTCGAGTAGTTTCTGCTGTTTGTATGATCAAGAGGCATTATTTTCTGATCAAAATGTGACCGAGGGGGTATATAAAGAGAAGGGAGGTGTTGGAAAGACATATTGAACTGGAAAACCACTTCAATTCCGATTCAAAGATGACCAAGTATCGCCTTCACTACTTTGAAGCTCGTGGCTACGCCGAGGCTACTAGAATCGTGAGTTTCCTTTCGTGGCGAGACCCATCCTTCAATAAAAGCTTCCAGATGTTCCAAATGACCAAAACCGACTTCGAGGACATCCGCTACTCCTTCGAAGATTGGCTCGGCCCCGACTCCACTGTCAAAGACCGCATGCCATTCGGCCAAATGCCATGCCTCGAAGTCGACGGCCAAATGATCCCCCAATCATTCGCAATCGCTCGTTTCGTCGGAAAAGAGCTCGGATTCGCTGGAAAAACCAACTTCGAAGCGGCCTGGGTGGATGCGTTCGGGGATCTCTACAAGGATTTTTTGAATGACATGAAGCCGTGGGCAATGCTGGCGTTCGGGTATCCCGGAGGTGTCGGGGATCGGGCGGAGCTGAAGAAGAGCTGTTTGGAGCCGGCAAGAGAGAAGTACTTCAAGCATTTGAGCAAGAGATTGGAGAAGAGCAAGTCAGGTAAGAATGGGCTAGATTTGGACTTAGAAAGGTCTGAAATTGACCTAGATTGGCTTGAAATTGATCTAGATAAGCCTGAAATTGACAAAGACTAAACCTAAAGTGGCCCAGTTTGATCTAGACTAGCCTAGACTGGTCTAGATTGACCTAGATTGGCTCAAGACCTTTCTGGATTTGCTCCAGTTTTGCCTAGACTGCTCCTAGACTGGCCTGGACCAACTTGGCCTGGCCTAAACCGGCCCAAATCATCCTATCAGCCCATTCCAACCCCATTCTCTCATTTCCAGGCTTCATCGTCGACAGCGGCGTCACCTGGGCCGATCTCTTCTTCTTCGAGACCACCACCACTCTCAACGGATTCGAGCCTGGATACCTTGGCGAGGACTTCCCCGAAGTCACCGCCTACTACAAACGCATCCATGATCATCCGGACATCAAGTCGTACTTGGAGACTAGACCCAAATTGGAGAAGTAAACCTTTTTTGAATAAAGTTTATCAGAAGCAACTCTAATGTTTATATTTTGAGCTGTATCTTGAGAACCTGAAGATATGGTGATAAGTTATCAACTGCAAAATTGTTCCTTATCAGATTTGCAACAACTTTGTAGTTGATCACTAACCGATAGCTCTCATAGTTTTGGTGATAAGAGTGATAAGACATTTACAACTTTATTTACATCAATCTCAACGAAAATTGAGAATCAACTCGGAATTTGAAAACACGTCGAATTCCCACCACCGCCACTATTACAAATCACAGGATCATTTATCAGTATCCCAGCTACCGTGGCATTCATGAAACATGCAATTGCTCCGGCACAAAGAGCCCTGAGCATCATCTTCGCGATATTGGCCTTCTTCCCTGGAGCCATTCCACCAATGACTTCCATTTGGATTCCCATTGAGCCAAAGTTGGAGAATCCACAGAGAGCATAAGTGGCAATCAATACTGATTTCGGGTCTAGACGGTTGGATTTTTGGAGTTGGCCTAGCTTGTCATAGGCCACGAACTCGTTGACAGCGGTTTTGGAGCCCATTAGTTGAGCGACTCTGGAAGATAAGAGTGATAACTTGATAACCATGAGTGATAGAGGATAGTGATCAATTGCAAAGTTGTAGAAGAGATAATAAGCTACAACTTTGCAATTGATCACTTTTTGATAACTCTTGATAGGGGCGAGTTATCAGTTGATAAAGTCGATTGATCAATATCTGGGTTACGGTGGGAGATACGGAAAAGTGATCAATCGCAAACTTGTAGCTTATCACCTTCTCTACAACTTTGCAATTGATAACTTTTTGCTATCTCCTCTCCTTATCATCTTATCAGTGCCAAAATTCACAGCAATGTCTGATCCGAGTTGTTCGTGACCCCCATCATGTAAGCCAATGGGAAGAACGCGTAGCCAAACAGCATTTGAAAGCTCCATCCATCATAACCAATCAGATCTCCAATATAGAAAAACACCTCGTCCAGAAGAGCCAGCAAACTCATAACAACCACTAACGTGGCTCCAATTGCAAAGACAGTTGGGACCAGGGCAACTCCCGCGGAGCACAAGGTGTCAAAGAACCCTTTTTTCTCGTCTTCATGCTCCAAATTGAAATCCTTATCACTGATCTTGGTCTTCTCTAGCTCCGGAAACATGATTTTCGCGCAAGCCAAGCTCATCGGAGCAGAGAGAAGACTTGCAGTGAGGATGGACTCTGGGCATGCTCCCAGAGCCACGTAAGCAGCGAATACGGTACCTCCAGTGCAGGAAAATCCACTTGTGAGCACTGCGAACAGTTCTGAATCGGTGAGCAGCTCCAGATACGGACGGATGACCAATGGAGCCTCGGACATTCCCAGGAACGTGCAAGCCCAGGAGTAGACAGACTCGACTGCGGTGGTTCCAATGAGCACCTTCATGAACCAAGTGCTCTTTTTCAAGGCGACCTGGATGATTCCAAAGTAGAAGAGTAGAGCGACTACTGCCGAGAAGTAGATCAAAGTTTGAAGAGAGGTGAAGATGAATACAGGGGATAGATCACAGATATTCGGAGGATCCGCGATGAAACCGAACACAAACTTTGCTCCGACTTGAGCATACTCCAATAGGCCAACTATCAGCTGCGACAACTGCTCGAAGAACCAACGACCAGTTGACCATTGTAAAATGATAATTGCAAGACAGTAGTGGAATAGAAGGGCGCTAGAGACAATGTTCCAGTTGATCTGGGTAATCAGTGATAAGGTGATAAACGCCAGAAGGACTTACTTTTAAAGGGTTCTTGGAGAATACTATCATGAAGATCAGGAAGAAGGCATATCCAGCAAATCCAGTGAGACGGGTGGGTTTGGACATGGCTTCGATGATGGTATAGGCAAGGAGGGCCAAAGCAAAGGTGAGTTTCAGGGTGCTGGAAGGTGATAAGGTGATAAACGATTAGACCAAGCCAATCAAGCTTCAGGGTAGGGTCAATAGGTCAGGCTCACAAAATCAGACCAATCAGGCAAACTCGGCAAGCTCTTACCAAGCTAGGCTTATCAGGCTTTTCAGGCTCATCAGGCTTATCAGCTTGACCAGGCTCATCAAGCTTATCAACAAGGCCGAACCCATCAGGCTTAAATCCAGTGGATGGTCTGATTGGATTAGGCTTATCAGGCATTTCAGGCTCATCAGCTTGGCCAGGCCTATCAGGCTTATCAACTAGGCTATCAGACCTTTCAGCCTTTTCACCCTTATCAGCCTCTCGAACTCACATTGGCACAAACTTCCTCCTCTCTGCAAACTCTTCCAATTTCCCTGCCACGTCATCATAAATCCTCCTGAATTGCCTTGTTCCAACTAGCAAGTTTATCCCAAAACAGAGCCAGAAGAATAGTGTCACATAGATTAATGGAGCGGCTTTTTGGTAGTTGTGGATGCCGGCGGCTACTGTAATGAGGGTAGTGATAAGGATATAGTGATAAGCTGATAAGAACTCACTCAGAAATCCGTGATAGACTAGAAGGAATAGTACAATTGAGATAGGTCCAAAGAATGGTTTGAGCTTCTCTAGGGATTGTTGAAGAAAGTTTGCATTGTGTTCCAGGGAGCCTTGGGTTACTGGAAGGATTGATAAGCTGATATCTCGAAAACCATGAAAGATAGAAAAAGGTGATCAACTGCAAAGTTGTAGAGCAGGTTTTGATCTACAACTTTGCAATTGATCACTTTCCTGTATCTCTGATAGCTTATCAGATAATCACTGTCAAAAAGTCCCCATACCTGATAAGCTTCTCTTCCAGACTCCTGATTCTGAATCTTTCCCATTTTCCATTGATTGGCTTGAATTAGTACTAGAGTCCATTCTAGAAAAAATTGAACCAAAAATTGAAGTGATAAGTGATAATGATAGGTGTTAGAAACAGCAAGTGAGAGGGAAAAGCATAAAAAAGCACTCTCATGGTTTTATAGGTGCATACGCACGTGGTGACGATGAAATTTACAGAAAAGAAAAACGTGTGAAGTGATAAGAGAGTGATAAGAAAAAGAGATCAGGGAATCTCAAAACACTTTGAACTGTCATGAGTTGGCACGCATATCACTGGCGATGAAACTAGGATTCCTGAAAATGCCTTATGGGCGTGGCTTATCAGTGATAACAAACCCGCCACTGTTGCATTCATAAAACACGCAATTGACCCGGCACAAAGAGCCCTGAGCACTAGATTGGATACTGTAGAGCGTTTGGATGGAGCAAGGCCGCCAAGGAATTCGATGCTCATTCCCATGGAGGAGAAGTTGGAAAAACCGCAAAGAGCATACGTGGCGATTAAGACGGATTTTGGCTGATAAGTGATAAGATATCAGTTTCCAGTGATAAAGTAGACTTACGTGAAGCTCCCCAGCTTTTTGCAAAGTCCCCAAGTTGTTATAAGCCACAAACTCATTCACTGCAGTCTTGGTACCCATTAGTTGAGCGACTCTGAAAGATAAGGGTGATAACTTGATAATGATAAGAGATACAAAAAGTTATCAAGTGATAAGTTGTAGAGTAGGTGATAAGCTACAAATTTGCAGTTGATCACTTTTTGATAGCTCTTGATCCAAGCGAGATACTGACTGATAAAGTTGATAGAGTTGATAAGGCTATATCTGGGTTACGGTGAGAGACACCAAAAAGTAATCAATTGCAAAGTTGTAGCTTTTCACCTCCTCTACAACTTATCAGTTGATAACTTTCTTGTATCTTTTATAGTTTTGGTGATAAACTCACAATAAGGTCTGATGAGCATTATCAGTGACCCCCATCATGTAAGCCAGTGGGAAGAACGCGTAGCCAAACAGCATTTGGAACGTCCATCCATCATAACCAATCAAATCTCCGATATATCCCATCACAGTGTCCAGGAAAGCCAGCAAGCTCATGATAACAACTAGCGTGGCTCCAATTGCAAAGACAGTAGGGACCAAGGCAACTCCCGCGGAGCACAAGGTGTCAAAGAACCCCTTTCCGGAGTGGTGGTCCAACTTGAAGTCTTCGTCCTTGATCTTGGGCTCCTCGGTCTCTGGGAACATGATTTTGGAGCAAGCCAAGCTCATCGGAGCCGAGAGAAGACTTGCGGTGAGCAGGTAGATCGGGCAGGCTCCCAGAGCCACGTAGGCAGCGAAAACAGTTCCAGCTACACAGGCAAAGCCACTGGTGACCACTGCGAAGATCTCCGAGTCGGTGAGCTTTTCGAAGTACGGAGCGATCATTAATGGAGCCTCGGACATTCCCAAGAAGGTGCAAGCCCAGGCATTTACAGATTCAACTGTTGTGGTGCCGATGAGGACTCTCATAAACCAAGATGTCTTTGATAGGACCACTTGGATGATTCCAAAGTAGAAGAGTAGAGCTACCACTGCAGCGAAGTAGATCAAGGTTTGAAGGGAGGTGAAGATGAATACAGGCCGTAGATCACAGATATTCGGAGGATCCGCGATGAAGCCAAACACAAACTGGGCTCCGACTTGAGCAAACTCCAGGAATCCAACTATAAGCTGGGCCAAGTGCTGGAAGAACCACTGCCCGGTTGACCATTTGAGAATGATAAGGGCCACGCAGTAGTGCATGATAAGGGCGCTGGAGACAATGTTCCAGTTGATCTGGGACGCGGAATCTAGAATCTTGAATCCTAAAGGTTCAGAAGCTCACCTTCATCCGATTCTTGGAAAACACAAACATGAAGAGAATATAGAAGATATAGGCGAAGAAGCCAGTGAGTCTTGAGAAATCATGCCTTGAATCTATCACTGTAAATGCTAGAAGGGCTAGAATGAAGGCGATTTTTAAGCTTCTGAAAGGTACTTGTTATCAGTGATAAGAGATAAGACTCACATTGGCACGAACCGCTTCCTCTTCGAGAACTCCTCCAACTTCCCTGCCACGTCATCATAAAAGGCTTGGAATGGCTTGGTGAAGACTAGAAGGTTGATAAGGAAGCAGGACCAGCAGAAAAGGGTGACATAAATCAATGGGGCGGCTTTTTGATAGTTGTGGATGCCGGCGGCTACTGCAATCAAGTGATAAGGTGATAAGGAGCTTCGGAAGGTTAGGTCAAGCTTCAGAAGACTAGGTCGAGCTTCAGAAGGCTAGGTCAAGCTTCAGAAGGCTATGTCAAGCTTCAGAAGACTAGGTCAAGCTTCAGAAGACTAGGTAAAGCTTTTTAGAGATATGATACAAATAAGTGATAAGAAACTCACCTAGAAATCCATGATAAGCCAGCAAAAAAGTGATAAGAGCTCCGATTCCAAAATAAGGCTTCACCTTCTCCAAAAGCTTTTCCAATAGGTTCAAGTTGTTTTCCAAGCTTTTTGAGGTTACTGTAATGATAAGGATAGTGATAAGAAGTGATAAAAGAGACCCACATGACAAGCTCCTCTTTAGAACACCATCTCCATCCTCTACATCACCAACTTTCATGTCCGCCTTCTGAAATTTTGAAATATTTAAATTTTCGAAATCACTGATACCAACTGATAAGGGAAAGAAGTAAAATGTTGGTGTTGCACATGGTTTTTATATGGGTTTTTTGGTTGGTTTGTCGGGGAAAAAATTTGAAAAAAAAAACCAATTTTCTGCATAACTCAAATTCCGCAACACTCTTTGACATTTGAGTTTCAGAAGCTTATCACTTATCAGTAGTGATTAGACCGGAAGAAAAGGCCATAAAGACCCGGAAGTGATAGTGATAAGAGCGCTGATAAGATGTTTGTTTTGGGAGTGTCCCATGGTACACAAAACAAACATGAAAAAAAACAAATTTATGTTAATCAGTCATATCAGCTTATCAATCGGAACAAAAATGTTCAAAAAAAAAAAGAAAACCACTGCAACAAACAATTGGTTCTCATGATCACACTGGTTTTCGTCAACTCTAACTGTCTGTGTCTCTCACTGATTGTCTACTCTCTCGTCTCTTTGATCTTTTCTCTTTTTTGTGTAGGGGAACAGAATAGAAATGGGGAAAAACGGAAAAAGAGGGAAATGAGATGAGAGGAAAGTGAAAAATGCAAAGGGGAAATTGAGGACAAATGTTCAGATTTTACCATCCGAAGCTTAAGCTAGCCTTCTGAAACTTTACCCTTCTTATCACTATGCTTATCATTACAGTAACCTCAAAAAGCTTGGAAAACAACTTGAACATATTGGAAAAGCTTGTGGAGAAGGTGAAGCTTCATTCGAGAATCAGAGCTCTTATCACTTTTTTGCTGGCTTATCATGGATTTCTAGGTGAGTTTCTCATCACTTATCAGTGTCCTTATCTTCTGAATCTTGACCTAGCCTTCTGAATCTTGACCTAGTCTTCTGAAGCTTGAGCTAGACTTCTGAAGCTCGACGTAGTACAATTGTTCGATAATTTATTCAACTTTTTACACATAAATTGTTCACCAAATCAAACAGGCGACAGAAGTGACAAGGTATGAAGTGCCAACTTCCTCCACATACCATCCGTCGTCCTGTTCGCACATTAGCGTTGCCTCTGTGGAAATCGTGTACTCCGGAGTGAGAACATGGTTTGAGAAGACCATTGTTCCAAATTTGCCAGCTTCGATAGCACAGGAAACAGTCATTTGATCGGCATCGATTCTGGAAGATGGATAAAGGTGATTTTGTTTGGTGGATGGTTTTACAAATGCGTTGTCGGCGCCACAGAAGTCTGCGAACCGGCTCCAAGAAGAACATCATCGGGACTACAGCCAGCTGAAATGAAAGATAAAGTTTTGATAAGCCGTAACACTTACGCGTCGGAGCAGCAGTGGTGGTCACTATAACCGGAGGAGCCGGAGCAGGAGGAGTGACTGGAGGTCTAGGGCATGTTGTTCCTCCCATGCACTGGAAGGAGATGCTGACACAGTGAAGGAGGAGAGCAGATGTTATCAGCTTCATTTTGATAAGAGATATCATGTTTAAATGTTTATATGGCCTTTTAAAAAAATCATAGGTGGGCGGGGACAAAGTCTGAGGAATCGGGTTTCTTGATTGAGGAAGTGAAGATCAGAAGGTTGCATTTGCGATCTTGGAATTTGTTGCTTATCGTGATGGCTTGTTTCGTATGATGCTTATATGATTAATGATTTTGAAAAAACCTGACGGGCTCCAGAAACTTCCTGGTTGACAGAACTGGTCTTCAAGACCTTCCTAAAAGTGCTAAAAGTCCGGAATGACTAGGTGAAGCTTCAGAAGGCTAGGTGAAGCTTCAGAAGGGTAGGTTAAGCTGCAGAAGGCTAGGTGAAGCTTCAGAAGGCTAGATCGAGCTTCAGAAGACTATGTCAAGCTTCAGAAATATTGGAGCAACATATGAAGTGTAGGCTTTTCAAAAAAGATTATTGAAGAACCAACAAACTCATTATTCCAGAGAACCTGATGGTTCCATAATCATCACTTGCAACACTCCTGCGGCTGGAAAACAACTGATAATCAGCGCAGACAACCTTGTTTCAACGCCTCCTATCGATATCATTCCACCAACTGATCCTTTCATTTGCAAGGAACACGACGGCACATTTGATTACTATCAAGAACAAACCGGTGCTGACGTGTTTTACAGTCGTTTCTATTGCTATGAGATTTGAAGATTTCTTTGTGCCCTTTAATAAATTATTGTTTTCTTGAAGCTGATGACGTGGCTCACCCTCCAACCAAACCCTCTCATTTTCTGACGTGGAAGCGAAACGAAATTGGCCACATAAACCCCCGAATGGCTTTCGTACAGCCCATCATTGGCCTTTTTTTCGAAAAGGACACTGTCACCCATAAAAATGGGAAATGTGCTCTGACAGGCTCGGAGCCAATTATCTCGCGGCTCGGGGACCCATTTTTATAATCCCCTACCTTACACGGATTGTTCCTCGTTTTCCAACATTGCCATAAACAATTTATTACATTTGGATTTCCAACTATATAATCCCAGTGGGCGTTTTCGTAGAACTCGTTTGCATGTCTATAAATCTTACTGATTTTATGGAAAAGAATGGAGGAAAATGAGTGATTTAGTGCGTTTTCCTAGCAAGGTGGACTTCCTGGAACCGGGATTCCGGAGTGTCGTACTGGAACATGAAGCTCTAATTTTAGTTTAGTACGATGCTCCGAAATCCCGCTTTTTTGGGGAGCCAGATTTCCAGGCTTCCAGGCTTCCAGGCTTCCAGGCTTCCAGGCTTCCAG
>LR538955.1:763497-792894 GCA_900536315.3 Caenorhabditis becei | reverse complement strand
GGCTTCCAGGCTTCCAGGCTTCCAGGCTTCCAGGCTTCTCGAGGATTCCGGGCCGGGCTCCACGTTCCAGGCTTTTGTGCTTCTCAGGAATTCCAGGCCCGGTTTTTGGGCTTCCGGGCTACTCAGGGCTTTCGGGCCCGGTTCCAAGGCTTCTAGGCCTAGATTCCAGGCTTCCCGGCTTCTCGATGATTCTGGGCTGGGCTTCAGGCTTCCTGGCTTCCCGAGCATTCCAGACCCGGTTTCTAGGCTTTCGGACCGGGCTTCAGGCTTTGTAAGACTCCTGTTCAGGCCTTACTTCAAAGCTTCTGATCTTCGAGCTCTTCATTTTTCCCCTGCTTCTGATCGAAACCCCGCCCCCAGCCAAGCCCCGCCCACTCCATATAAAAGGGGCTCCTGGAGCCGAGCTCCTCATTTTCCTCCTTCTTTTTGACTTCTCCCTTCTCTTCCAGAACCCCTGAACCCTCCCGAAGGCCCACGGGCCTTCCCCCAACCCAACCATGTTCCTCATCTCGATGCTCCGCATCTGCTTCGACCTCGGCATCCTCTATACGTTCGTCTCCATGACCAACCCCCGCCAAGACAACCACAACCCGTTTTGCCTCATGCTCCAATACACCACCCTCCCCCTCGCCGCTCGCACCTTCCCGGATTTTGTGACTTTGGGATCGTTCAACACCCATCAGAGTCATCCGAGGATTGAAATCGAGAAGTTCTTGGATCTAGGCGGGCCGAATGGCTCTAAACCCAGAACTTTTCTTCCTCTCCGCCCTGATGTTTTTGAGTTTGTGAGGAATACCACTGATGTGGACAGCTAGTAAGTTCAAGGGATCTACTGATAAGATAAGTTGATAAGCTTCCAGCCTGGTCATGCGCGACTCAACCTTCAAGTTCTTCCTCAACATCTCTATCCTTGTATTCATGTACCTCGGAACTCTCCTGACATGGGCGGCAGTTCGAAAAGCGCATCAAACTGAGGAGAAGGTGGATATGAAGAAGATGCGCAAGATCTACTCGATCTTACTGTACTTTTGCATTTGTGTCGCTTGGTTCTTCTGCAATACTGATCATATGAAGGTGGGGATGAGCCTAGAGAGCTTGAAGGATCAGGTTTTCCAGAAGTACTGGCGTGACCTGATGAGCAACACGTATGGAAGTGCGTTTATAGTGAATGTGCTGGCTTGGAGCTTCTTGTTGGTTACGGTAGGTTTGACCTAGATTGGGTTACTGTAGGGCAAGCTGGTGAAGCTTCGGAAAGCTATGTCAAGCTTCAGAAGACTATGACAAGCTTCTGAAGGCTAGATCAAGCTTCTGAAGGCTAGGTGAAGCTTCTGAAGGCTAGGTTGAGCTTTAGAAGACTAGGTCAAGCTTCAGAAGGCTAGATGAAGCTTCAGAATACTAGGTTAAGCTTCAGAAGGCTAGGTCAAGATTCTGAGGACTAATTCAAGCTTCAGATCCGTGTCACCTACCACTGCATCCAACTCATCCCTCCCAAAACCAGCAGCCAATGCGGTTACCTTCAAAACTACTTGGCCATCCTGAACATCTCCGTCTGGTACTCCTTCGTCGCTCTCTATTTTGCTTGTGAGTCCCAACTCCTGGATCTTCTGACTTGTTTTCCGTTTCAGACAACTTCTACCGTCCCTCCCCACAAACCACTTTGACTCTCCCACTCACCGACATCCCCTTCGACGAGAACCTCCTCGTCTCGTGGCTCTTCCTCTTCGCCTTCATCTTCGCCCCTCCCTACCGCTACCGTCTCCCGATCCCATCGTTCGTTCTGGTTCGTACCGGTGGTGGAAACCTTCCAGAGATGCAGGAACGCTTCCGAAACAGAGAGAAGGCTGCGAAGAAGGCGGCGCAGAAGGCACAGGATTATGTGGAGCTGAAGATGGACGGACTGATCGAGCCCCCGCCGGCCTACGAGGCTGCTTAACTTTTGGGAATTGTTTTCTGTGCTTGATTTGAGAAGATCCGTGCCGAATTGTGTTAATAAAAAATGTTGAATGCATCAAATCGAAAGAATGAAATTGATGAAGATTGACCTAGATTACTGTAGCTTAACCTGGATTACTGTATCTTGACCTAGATTACTGTAGCTTGACCTAGATTACTGTAGCTTGACCTAGATTACTGTAGCTTGACCTAGATTACTGTAGCTTGACCTAGATTACTTTAGCTTGACCTAGATTACTGTACCTTGACCTAGATCAATGTATCTTGACCTAGATTACTGTACCTTGACCTAGATCAATGTAGCTTGACCTAGATTACTGTACCTTGACCTAGATTACTGTAGCTTGACCTAGATTACTTTAGCTTAATCTAGATTACTGTAGTTTGACCTAATTATGGTTCTGTATTCAATTATAAGTAAATTGAGCATGCTTCATTCAAAAAGCGCACATTGCGTCTGTCACGAACAGTCAAGGCTAGCTGGAAGTTTTAAGCAAATTCGGAGAAAACAACTGATTTTTTCACAAGAAGACGAGAAATCGAGGTATCAAATGATAAGCGATTGAATAATCAAAGATTCGGACAAGAGGTTGTTTGACATGATCTTTGCTGTGAGACCTGTAGTCGTAGTTCGGTTGAGGGAGGTGTTGTTGATGAGGAAGAGGTTGAAGCACTGGGTTTGTACTTTTTGAAGAATTCTGAAAGTAGGTCAAGCTTCAGAAGGCTAGGTCAAGCTTCAGAAGCCTCCAGAAGCCTTCAGAAACATTCAGAAGACTAGGTCAAGCTTCAGAAGGCTTGGTCAAGTTTCTGAAGCCTTCAGAAGTCCTCAGAAGACATCAGACTTTGATTAACTCACCAAAAATCGCCTTCCTATAATTCCTGATAATAAAGAGATTGGGAAGTGGATCAATTGCCGGGTAAATCGCAATTGTCACTGAACAAACACTGCTCCAAATCCCAATATCCACATCGATCAGCGTGAACACCACGACTACAGACGACGGGAAATGCATAAGAAGCACAGGGATCAGGGTCTGAACGACCAGTGCGTAGAATAGTTGCCTTTGTAGTTGATTGCTTCTCGATTCACTTGTGTTCATCAGATTCTTGATGCACTTCCAGCACTTTACACCGAAATAGACCACTGTGAAGAATGATACGGCTACCGTGCCGCCACTGATAAGGATTCCTATCAGTGGCTCCCAATTCAAAGTTGTAATCTCTTCCTGCTTTTGATAAAAATACGGTCCTAAATATGTGAACTCATGCTCCTCGAGCCCAAATGACGCCTTCACGTGATCCTTGATATGACGGGTTGTGGATTCAGAAGGCCCACAAAGGACCCTAGCGTTGACGGCGTAGATGACACCGGAGATTAAGGGAATCAGAAGGCAGTTCAGAATCTTTCAGGAGTTTAGCTTTTTGATGAGACGGCTCCTGGGAAATGTTAGACTTTGGAGCCAAGGATTCTGAAGCTCACCCACTGGCCACTAGGTACCTGTAAATGAAATGAACCCCGAAGAATGCTAGAGAAGCTCCAAAACATCCCCAATAGATTGCATTCAAAAGTATCAAGGCTTCAGAGCTTAAGTATCGATCCTTTGTGCTCACCACCACGATAAAGGCGGCTCCGAAGCAGTGGAGGCACTGAAACACTGTCATATCTTATCAGTTATCAGTGATAGGGGAAAGTGATCAATTGCAAACTTGTAGATCAAAACCTCCTCTACAACTTTGCAATTGATCACTTTTCCCTATCTCTCATGGCTATCAAGTTATTGATTGATAATGCTACAGTACCTCCTTGATTACAAAATCAATCAATATCTAGGTTACTGTAGGAGATAGGGAAAAGTGATCAATTGCAGACTTGTAGAGGAGGTGATAAGCTACAACTTATCAGTTGATCACTTTTCCCTATCACTGATAAAAAACGAGATATCACTTAAAAACCCACCGGCTCCAAAATCATCCCAACAATTGAATAGAAAATTTCAAAAAGTGAAATTGAAATCATCAAATACTTATAAGCACCCATTTGTTTTGGAGATCTTGTAATTGTTAGAGATATGAGTAGAATATTAGCAAAAATAGAAAAGAAAGCGCAAAAAGACTGAATAACTTCTAGAATTTGAGCCCAGCTTGGCATTTTTCAGGTCGATACTGCTTTCAGAAGAGCTGAAGGGAGTAATTTCCTGTTATGCCAGTAGTTCCGGTACTTGTGATAACTTATCACTGATAAGAACCAATTTCCGTTCTTCTGAATCTTTCAAAATACCTACAGTACTCCTTAACAAATCCAAGCTTCAAACTTTATAATCCTTCACAAAGACCCTTCCAGACACTCCTGACATGATCTATACCATGAGGTGATAAGTGAATAGTAGAAGTGAAAAATGATAAGCCAGTCTTATCAAAATACCGAAATGATTGGCTTGTTGAATTGAAAAAAGCTTCTTGATAATCAATGAGTTCCAATTTCCCATCGCAATCCCTTATCAGCCACTGATAACGCCTCCTTGCAATTTGATATCCTTCCATGTCAATCAGAACCTTATCAATGTCCACGGGAGCTAGGCCGTCTTGGAGCATTGGCACTATCTTATCAACCTTATCACTATGAAGTCGGGGAATGGCGTTTAGAATGAAAAACTTGATTTTGACATGACTGATAAGCTTTCGGGTTTGCTGGAGCATTGTTTGGTAGATGGAATCGTCAGAATCTGGCTCTCCAATTGTCAAAAATCTAAACACTGATAAGAGTTGATAAGACTGATAAGAGTAATCACCTGGTCAAAATAAAGGCATAATCCGGCTTCTCCTTCCTGATCCTCTCCTCGAAATCCGTAAAATTCTCCTTACAACCAGGCTTATCACGAGTAGGGTACAGTGGCTCACAAGCTACAAGATCCCTTTTATCACCTTATCATCTTATCAGTTACCATATGCGGCTCCTTGAAGGATACTCCTCGCCTTATAACCACATTCCTCATAAAACAGCTTGCCATGATTTGCAGCCCAGCTATTACCAATGATGGCCATTTTGTAAGGGGCAGTTGGTGATAAGCCCTGAATTGATAAGTGATAAGTGATAAGGGATTGATTTTTATCACCTTATGCCTACACCAACCCACTGGCTTTGTCTCGGGCGCTTCATACTCACAACTTGGCACTGATAACAGCTCATTGTCATATTTGTTCCAGTAGCTGTTCAATCGAGCGGCTCGATCCAGTTCCTTATCACTACCATTTCTTATCAGTTGTCTTATCACAGAATTGTTAATGACAAGAACATTTATCAGGAACAAAAAGGCAACTAGAGCTCCAACGCTAGTAGAACTCAACTGGAGGTACCATTTCTCGAATGTCTCATGGAGAATGATAGCCAGAATGATAGCTGATAAGAGATAGATGAACAGATCTAGAACTAATGATAAGAGCTTATCACTTATCACTTATCACTTTTTGAATCCCCATTGAGCTTCCAATAGGCATAAATTGGCCAGTGAACCAAATACAAGCTATAGGAAACATCCCCGAGATAGGCTAGAGGTCTACTCGATAAGAAGACGTCCTGATAAGGAATCAGAATAATCAGTGATGTGGAAAGAGTGATAAGGTTCCTGGCAAGACTTTCTTCTAGAAGAGTTGATGATCCAGTGATGCTTATCACTGATAAGACTGCAATGGTTTTGCAGACTTGGGTATAGGGTTGGGGGTCGTGTTCCGGATCTCTTATCAGTAGACATTGCTCTTCTTCATCAGTAGAAGGAGCTTTATCAGTTTCAAATTTAGTTGATAAAACGTTTATTATCATTCCTGAACGTTATCAGTGATAAGAGAACTGATATAATCTCACCAAATCCAAACTGCCGAATCCTCGCGAAAACACTGTTGAACCTCACTGAAGGTGGGGAAATCAAAAAGAAGATTGTTGATAAAACCACTGGAACTGATAAATTGATAAGACTTGTGATAAGCTCACCTATCACTGCATAGAACATTTTTTGACCTTGTCTTTCAAATCTGGCTGATAAGATAAAGAGGAATGGAGCAATTAGGTAGAATTGGATCTCAACTGATAAGGACCAGGTATGGGTGAAGATATCAGTTGCGGAGGACACCTGAGTGATAAGACGATGTACTGATAAGGTGATAAGGTGATACCATTTGAAAATAGTCATCAGCTGCTGTTTTTGGGGTATTTGACACGAAAATCAACGCTTTGGAAGCGGATTTCAAGTTTATGTCTATAGCGGCTTCCGGGAAGCACTGATAAAGAGTTATCAGTGATAAGGTGATAAAGAAAAGATAAAGGGGAAGGATTCTACGAAATCTTCTTGAATAGAAGTTAGTAATAAGGGAGAATGGTCCAGATTGCTCTCGGGACAGCAGCATTTGCATGAGGTAGCCAGATAGGAGGAAGAACCTAGTGATAAGCTGATAAGAAAGGAATGGAATTGATAAGTAAACTTACTGATCAACTCCAAGATAACCATTTGGAAAGTGACTTGGGAAAAAATGGAAACTGATAACTGATAAGATAGCGAGGCCCCGGAGACCTTGAAGATCAGCGCGCTTTTCGTTGAGTTTGAAGTCAGGTTTTCTCATTTTTCAAATAAAATTCAGAAAAATAAAGGGAAAATGACCAAAATACGACCAGAAAATCATAAATTCAAAAATCCGAGAGCTCCGAGAGCTATTTGGCTCGTTTTGTTTGCTCAAAGGATGATTTTCCGTAAATAGTACATTCATTTGCATCTTTCATGGTGGTGGGGGAGTTGGATCGGAAAATCAATTGGCATTCTCTTCTCCACTTTTTTTGATAATCTCACTATCGTTTTGATAACTCTTATCACTCTTACGTGATCAAAACGTCGCCTACAGTAACCCAATGAATCATGTTTTGAGTTATATGAGTTATAACTTGGAAACCAGCAAAGTTAGCGCAAAGCGACCAATTACAAAGTTGTTCCTCGTCAAATTTGGCACAACTTTGCTGTTGACAACTTTTTTGTATAACCTCTCCCTCTGGAGATATGCGGCCCAAACATGGCCCGACTATTTTCCAATCAACTCCGAGAAGATTACGTTTCACCCCGCCCGATTTTTAATCAAATCATATCACATAATCACCACCCGCGTGCTCTGATCCCTTATCACCTTCTAGTTTGATGCCTAAAGCTTCATGTTCTTCAAAGATTCATGTCATCATCATCTTTACCAAACCTCCAATTTACCCGGTTACGGTAGCTAACTATAAAAGCCATTGGTGCCAAAACAAGGTTCAAGATGACCCAAATTGACGACTACATCCCTGAAACCAATGCCTTTGGCTTTTTCTCTAAAATTTATGAAAAAGCCAACTGTATCCTTCAATTTCTCACTGTATTCATAAACCTCTTCCATCTCTTCATTCTAACCCGAAAGCAAATGCGCTCCACCGCAGTCAACATTTTGATGATTGGAATCTGCACCGCTGATATCATATTCAACTTTCAATCTCTCTACGAGACAGCTATAGACCTCCTCTGGATCCCTGACAGCCTAAACGATTTGTTGAACTTTCTAGAATCAACATCAGTTGCTCAGTGGTGTACCAGCATGCATTACATCGAGCAGTTCCCATCGAAAATGATCAGATCCTCGCTTCAAGAGATCTGCCGGCTGACCGCTATCTACTTATCAGTACTGATGGCTGTCTATAGAACCTTATCAGTGAGCTTTCCAATGAGCATTTGGGTTCAAAAGATGTCGGATTCAAAGTCAGCTGTTATCACTATCATTGGTACTGTGGCGCTTTGGTTTGGGTACACTACAAGTCATTATGTGAATTTGAGGCTTATCAGTTGGATGGAATATCAATTGTAAGCTAAAAAAACTGATAAGCCAATAACTTACTGATAAGAACTTCCAGCTGTATGTCTGATAACGTCTTTCCTAACAATTTCACCTATATCTTATCACTACCAGATGATATCCGCCCTCTGAGCGAGAACTCACTATTGAATGGTCTCACCAAAGCCATTCCAGCAGTTCTCTACCCAATTATCACCATTTTCCTTATCATTGAGCTCCGGAAAATCAGAATCCGAAGGAAGAAGCTTCAAGGGCAAACTTCTGATAACACAACAAAACTGGTTTTCTTCATGACTCTGAGCTTCATGTTCTCGGAAGGATTGGCGGGAAGTTTGAATTTGCTATCCAATCATTTCTTCACTGATAAGAGCAATATTATGTGAGCTGATAAGACTGATAACCCCTTATCAGTGATAAGTTTCAGCCTTGAAATCCAAAAGTTCAACTATCCCATTGCAATTCTCAAAACCTTGAACTCAATGTCCCACTGCTTCATTTGCATTCTAATGTCCAGTCAGTACAGGGATACGGTAGCTGGGTACTTGTGCAAGAAGGGAGAGGTTAGTGATAACATGCTGTTATCAGTGATAAGGAAAACGAAACTTCAGGTGATAATGGTCCAGGAAGCCACATCATCGCAAACTTTAAAGAGCTCGCGGAGCTCCAAGTGATCTCTTGATTCTTTGTGTTCCGCTGCTTTCTTCTTGATGTTATCTTTTCACACCCATAATTATCACCAACCAACGTGATTTTCAAAAAATAAAGCTTTTATACATTCTCATACACCTGACATGGACTACCACTACGACTATGACACGATCGGCGAGTACAACTCCTACGGATCCTTCTCCCGATCCTTCCAAAGAGTCAACACCTTCCTTCAATTCATCTCCATCTTCATAAACCTATTCCATCTTTTCATCCTTTCCCAAAAGCAAATGCGCTCCACGCCAGTCAACATTTTGATGATTGGAATCTGCACCTCTGACATCATATTCACTTGGTTTGTTTTCTATGAAAGCGCCCTTGAAATGTCGTGGATCCCCTTGCCAATTTCCCGATTTATCGATCGATTTGATTCTCCGACTCTGGTGGCCCACTGCACCAGCATGGACTTCATAGAGCAACGTGTGTCCCAAATTATTCGAATGGCGGTGAGGGAGATCTGCCGCTTGACCTCTATCTACTTATCAGTACTGATGGCTGTCTATAGAACCTTATCAGTGCTCTTTCCAATGAGCTCTTGGATTCAGAAGGTGTCAACTGCAAAGTCGGCAGTTCTAACCGTCTTTGGCACTATTTTCGTTTGGTTTGTGTATTCCACAGAGCACTATGCCAGGTTGCAATGGATAAATCGATCGGAATATAAACTGTGAGCTTATCAGCTTATCACCTGTTCATCTTATCAGTTTCCTCTTCCAGTTGCATAATTCCTTTAGTCGTCTCCAACTCCACTTTCATACTTTCCCTACCTAACGATGGGGTTGTGCCCCTTAGCGAGAAATCATTGATAACAGGCCTCACCAAAGCCATCCCCGCAGTTCTCTACCCAATTATCACCATTTTCCTTATCATTGAGCTACGGAAAATCAGAATCCGAAGGAAAAAGCTTCAAGGGCAAACTTCTGATAACACAACAAAACTGGTTTTCTTCATGACTCTGAGCTTCATGTTCTCGGAAGGCTTCGGTGGAGCCATCAATTTGCTCTCCAACTATTTCGCAATCGCAGCAACGGAACATATAAATGCCGGTTATATATTGTGAGTTAATAAGATAAGTTCTTATCACTGATAACATTATCACTTTCAGAGTCTATATCAACATGTTCAACTATCCAGTTCTCATACTCAAAACCTTGAACTCAATGTCCCACTGCTTCATTTGCATCCTAATGTCCAGTGGGTACAGGGATACGGTAGCTGGGTTTTTGTGTGTTTTCAAAAAGATAAAGGTTAGTGATAAGGTTGTTATCACGCCTGATAACAAAGTTCCAGGTGATAATGGTCCAGGAGGCTTCATCAACAGGATCTCTCAAAGGGAAAAAGAGTTGGTGATCGTCACTTTGTAGTTTGATGCTTCTAGAACCTGTCATTAGTGATTAGTGATAAGAGGCATGATATCAACTTGTCAGTTGAGTCTTGAATCCTTGGCTGCAATGGCTTCTGAAGACTACTACGACTATTCTGAATACTATGAGCACCTCCTTGACAATGAACTGTACAACGACGCGGAGACCTCGAAAACCTTTCAAAAAGTCAACACAATTCTTCAATTCCTCACTATTTTCATAAACCTTTTCCGTCTTTTCATCCTCTCCCAAAAGCAAATGCGCTCCACCGCAGTCAAAATTTTGATGATTGGAATCTGCACCTCCGACATCCTATTCACCCTACAATCCGCCCACCAGGCAGCTTTCGAAATGAACTGGATCCCAACCCTCTATTCCTTTTTCCCATCTCCTCAATTCTCACTGGAATCCTGTGTCAGCATGGAGTACACCGAGCAGAAGCTACCGTATATCTTCCAGTTTTTGGTCAATGAGATCTGCCGGTTGACCTCTATCTACTTATCAGTGCTGATGGCTGTCTATAGAACGTTATCAGTGAGCTTTCCAATGAGCATTTGGATTCAGAAGGTGTCAACTGCAAAGTCTGCAGTTCTAACTGTCTTTGGCACTGTAGCGGTTTGGTTCGGGTACACTACAAGTCATTTTGTCAACTTGAAGCTTGTCAAGGTGACGGATTATGTTTAGTAAGTTAATTCAGAAGGCGTCAGGGATTCAGAATTTGGAATCCTTCTTCTTCTTCCAGTTTCTGCCTCAACCCAATCAACATCACCAACTCTACCACCATCCTCGTCCTCCCAGCCACCACCAAACCCCTTGCTGACTACCCCCTTCTAAATGGCCTCACCAAAGCCATCCCAGCAGTTCTTTACCCAATTATCACCATTTTCCTTATCATTGAGCTTCGGAAAATCAGAATCCGAAGGAAGAAGCTTCAAGGGCAAAGTTCTGATAACACGACAAAGCTGGTTTTCTTCATGACTCTGAGCTTCATGTTCTCGGAAGGATTGGCGGGAAGTTTGAATTTGTTGTCGGATGCTTTTCAAGATTACAAAGATCCGAAAGTGGAAGTGATACTGTAGGTTGATAAGCGTCTTATCAGGGGCCTTATCAGTGATAAGATTTCAGCTTCTACATCAACATATTCAATCACCCAATCACCATTCTCAAAACTGTCAACGCAATGTCCCACTGCTTCATTTGCATTCTAATGTCCAGTCAATACCGGGATACTGTAGTTGGATGTTTCAAAAATGGGAAAAAGATAGAGGTGAGGCTTATCAGTGATAAGTGATAACTCAGATTTCAGGTGATAATAGTCCAGGAAGCGACATCAAGTGCAGGAATCTTGAAGAATAATAAGAAAAGTTATTGAAATGATGTTTTTTTGAATAAATTTGCTTATTTTTGCTGTTTGCACCTCTCTACTAGCTGTCTCCCCTGCCCGTCAACACAAAAAATTTCTCCCGCCGGCCGACTTCCCCGCTCTCATGTCACTGGCCTCCGCCGCAGCGGTAACCACTTGTCATTCTGGCCGAGTGGTCTAAGGCGCTGCGTTCAGGTCGCAGTCCTCTCCGGAGGGCGCAGGTTCGAATCCTGCGGATGACAGAACTTTTTTTCTGCTTTTGAAGTTTCTTTTGCAACAATTCTGTGATTGCTCATCATGAAAATCCTATACATCGAAGCGACAAGCGGAATAATAACGAAGATGATGATGAGAAGAGAAGAGCCATAAGTTGTCAGTTGGCTCCTCCTCAAAGATTATGACAGCCGAAGGGACTCTCTGCCCGCAAGATTTTTGAGATGTACCCGCCAGATATTGCGCTTCGAAGCTCTACCCAACCCCCATCAATCTTCGCATTATACTAACTTTTCTTTTCGCACTTCTTACCCAATACCTGCTTGTTGCAAGAGGCTATATGTACGTCATTGACAAATATAAACCACTTTTGAGGATGCCGCTTGGTAGATCAAAGACTCATTGGTACTTGACCCGGGATGAACATGATGTTGAGCACGGAAGGGCTCAGCTGGTGTGATTTTTGTTTTATTGATGTTATGTCATCAAATCTACAGTACTCGATGTCACAAATGAGCTATTTGAATTTTTCGAGAAAAAAAAAATTTTTTTTCAATTTTTTTTTGATACCCTTGTTTTTGTAAATGTGACCTAGTTATAGTTACAGTAGTCCTTTTTCTTTTTTTTGTAAAAAAAAGTTTCCTCCACTTTTCCCACACACCAAAACTACTTTTCTCCTTATCTCCCCACCCAATTTTTCCGCCTAATTGCGCCCGTATTCACCTTTTTGCGCGATTCATGATAAAGATCTGAGAAGAGTGGAACACCTACGATTTCTACATTTTTCGCCTCTTTTTGCAGAAGATTTATGGGTGGTTTGCGGGAAAAGTTTGGATTTTCGGGAAATTTTCGGATTTTTAGCGGGTTTGGATGCAAATTTACAATTTGCGTCAATTTATGTTTTCAGTTTTCATTGGAGATTCTCGAAAAAACCAAAGAAATCGCTTGAAAACGCTGGAAAACAACAAAATGCAAAATTTATCGCCTACAGTAATCCTTAAAGGCGCATGCCACAATTTGTACGCGGGTCTCGCCACGAAATCTCTTTTTCTGCTGTTTTTTTGCGTTTTCAGCGGAATTTCAGAGATTTTCTTTAAAAAGTATGGTTTTTGAGAAATTTAGAGAATTTTTGAGGCAAAATTTGGAAATTTTATATTTTGTTTAGAAAATTTTTGAAATTGCTTTAGAATCTTCACTAGACTAACGGAAAAGATTAGAAAAACAGAATTTTTAGCAAGTACAAAATCCGCCTCAATCCCTCCAAATATCCTTGCACTCATCCTCCTCCAAAACCCGCTTCTTCCCCCTTCCTATTCCACTGGCTCAAAGTGCTTGATTGCGAAGCACCCCTCCCCTATTCTTCGTTCGTTCGCATCCCGCACAATAGTGCTGCTCGTTAGTGGAAATTGTGTTAAGCATCGCTAATAATGGGCGGGGGAAGGAACACATGCTCGCCAAAACACTTGAAGAATTGGCACGGCAGCGCGTGCACCTCTACGCCCTTGGCGCTCTGGGTCGGCGCCTGCTTCCGTAGCGCAGTAGGCAGCGCGTCAGTCTCATAATCTGAAGGTCGTGAGTTCGAGCCTCACCGGGAGCAATCCTCTTTTGCGAAGCCCAGGGAAGGTGCCAAAACACTCCATGAGCATTTCCACTTCAAAGAATGCGTTCCATCTGTCAATAGTCTATGCAAGTATTTTCGCGCACACGTGTGCTCCCACTTGTCATTATTGTTATACCCATCTGGCCAACTGACTTGTTTTCCGCTCCGCCCGATGCATCAATTTATCTGCTCATTACTCCTCACTTCCTGTCCATCAACTTGTCATGTCGTCTTTTATAACCGCACAAAAATGTTTTTCCTCTTCCATTCCCGCCTTCTTTTTCATTAGCGTTTTATAGCCCCATGTCAGCGAGGAGCCACCTCTTTTTCACTTTTTTCCCCTCATCTGGCCTATTTTCCCATTTCCATCCTTTGGAAATTGGAAGTTTTACCCGAATATATCGTGTGTTTCGAGTGCGCTGTCACAACGATTATCGGTGAATTGGTAGAAGAGGAATGACACGATATGCGTATCAACTTAGGAATTGCTGTGGGAATTTGTTGATCAGAAGGGTTTTGTTACAGTTTGTTAAATACGTTTTTGGATTGATTTGAGAGAAATTTGGAAATGTTTTGTTTTTTTTGAAAATTTCCCATGACTTTTCTATATTATGAATTTTGTGAACATTTTTCGAAAAGTTTATGGAATTTCAAATTTTTAAAAAATTTCCAGATTTTTGTGAATTCCACTATAGTTAATTGTCAGTTTTCTGTAAATGTTCAAAATTTAAAAAAAATTTTGAAAAAAATTTTTTTTTTAATTTTTGGGAAATTTTAAACTTTTTGAAAATTTTCTACATGTTTATGATTTTCACTACAGTTATGTGCCAGTTTATTTTCAAATTTTCAAAATTAAAAATTAATAAAAAACTAAATTTTTGAAAAAAAAATTTTTTTTTCGGATTTTTCGAAAAATTTGTTTTTTAATTTTCTAAAAATTTTTTTCCAATTTCAGATTTTCACGAATTTTCCTATTATTTTACGTGTTTCCAATTGTCCGGAAACCACAAAAAAAACCGAAAATCAAAATTGAAATTTTTTTTATGGACCTATCGACGATGTGAAAAAATACATTTTTCCGCATTTCTCGACCTATCTATTTGTGTCGAGAAATGTCGTTTTTTGTCGAGAAATTCGCATTTCTCCCGTAGAGAAATTGCAGAGAAATGGTAAATCGTGGCGAGACCCACAGGCGAAACTGCATGCGCCTTTGAACTTGTAGATGCCGTAAATCTACAAGTTCAAAGGCTCATGCAGTTTCGCCGGTGGGTCTCGCCACGATTTACCATTTCTCTGCAATTTCTCTACGGGAGAAATGCGAATTTCTCGACAAAAAACGACATTTCTCGACACAAATCGATAGGTCGAGAAATGCGGAAAAATGTATTTTTTTACATCGTCGATAGGTCCATTATTTTTCCCGATTTTCCCAAATTTTAGTCACATTTCAGTTCTATTTCAGGCCTATTTTCCCACATTTCCCCTCAAAACTAAAACCAATAGTTATTATTTCCACCTGCCCCTCCGCCTCTCCCCAACTTTGTGCCACTTCAAATTTGCATGTCCAACCTACCCTCACCTTTATCACATAATCCTTCCTCCCCACTCTTTCATTCAGCTCGTCCCTTCTATACATTATTTGCGGAAACAATAACAGGGGGGCTCGGAGAGCGAGAACAAGACTCTCCGTACTTCTCGTCCTATTTGCTCACTTCTTATTAATATATCTGCTTCTTGTTCTTCGAAAGGGCCACTAGTGTTTACCTTGTTTTACGTATTCAGCTCTCTGGACCAGGCTTATTGAGTTTTGGCGGATTCTGGAGGTTTGGGATTCTGAATTCAGAATCTTGAATATTTTGGGCTTCTAGAATTCTGGTAATATGAATCTTGACCAGAACCCTCCAGAAATCATATTTTTGCCTAGTGGGTCTCGCCACGAAAATGGTTTCTGGCTAAAATACAGCTTCTGGACGAAGTTTTGTCATTTTTTCTGGTAAAAACGGGTAAAATAGCCAAATTCCAGCACTTTCCACCAATTTTAGTGAAAAATTACATGTTTTGTGTTTTTTGGCGCTTTTTCCTGAAAAACTCGGTGAAAATTGCTGAAATTTGAGGTGGGTCTCGCCACGAAAATGGTTTCTGGCTAAAATACGGCTTCTGGACGAAGTTTTGTCACTTTTTTTGATAAAACCGGTAAACTTATTCATTTCCAAACAAACTACAGCAGTTTTCACCGATTTTTCCAGGAAAAAGCACCAAAAAACACAAAAATCGTCATTTTTTACGAAAAATAGGTGGGAAGTGCTTTTTTCAGCGTTTTTACCAGAAAAAGTGTTAAAATTCCTTCCAGAAGCCGTATTTCAGCCAGAAATCATTTTCGCGGCGAGACCCATTAGGTTTCAAGCTCCAGAGTTCAGAATCCCCCCTCTCTAGTGTCCCTCAGAATCTTCTACAGAATCCCCGCTCTAATTTCATCACCAATTTCTTGTTCGACTTATGATTCAATCAGCAAACGCCTTGTAAAGCTACTACTACTGGCATTACGCATTCTGAATTTTATTCAGAATTCCCAATTCAGAATTCCAAGAGACGCCCTCATTCTTCTTCATTCCTCATTTTCTCTTCTTCGCATTCCATCGACTACTCATTTTTCATTGTGAACATAAAAATTTGGGTTGGGGTCTTTTCTATGGCTCTAGATAACTGGATTCTGAATATCAAGATTCTGAATCCGGGGGCCAACACTTCAAGTTTTGAATCTCAACTTCAGAATCTCTAGACCCTATGCAAATGCGCCCCATTGCAAAAAGCCAAAAAGCCAAAAAGCCCGAGCTTCCCCTTAAAAAATTCCAATCCCACTCCTCCAAACACATCTCCAACGAATAAAACATAACGTCTTCTGGTCACGAAACGTCCCCTCTTTTAAAACATTCCCCTTTTCCTCCTTTCCGAATGTCTAATCCCATCCTGAAGTGTCTTCACACATCTTTTAATATCCCCGAGCTCTCTCCTCACGCCATTCCTCGCAATTTCCATTTCGCGCGCACTTTATAAGCAGATTTTGCCTCTAAGCACTCACAAATTGCTAATCAAATGTCCCCCCTTCTGTTCGGTCCATTAGTCTTCAGAATAGGTACACATCCGGGAACCCGTTATGTGCAAAACGTCGCTTCCTTTGATGGTTTTGCAGCGTGTCTAATGGAGAATTGTGTAATGTTGGCTCTGGATAGTGTTTTCGTTCGTTGCGAGACCCACAATGGGTGTGAAAATTGCGCAAATGGTCTTTGTTAGAGTGCACGGGAAGAGCGCCAAGGAGCTGGAATTTCGTCAAGCTCAATTTCCTTCAAAAATGTGAAATTAGTCAAAGTTTGGCTAGGCACCAGGATTGCGCCAAGGCACTAGAATCGCGTCAGTGTCTTTTTTCTTTTTTTTTCAACTCGAAAAAGCTCCCAGCTCTTGAAAATGTCCCATTTTCAAATTTGAGCAAGATCCCCCTTATTCTTTGAATGCGTCAAGGCACCAGCAATGCGCTGAAGCACCAGAAGTGCGCCAAGGCACTAGAATCGCGTCAATGACTTTTTGCTTAATTTTGAGTCTAAACACTTGAAAAACATTCAGATTGACCCCATAATCCAAGTTTGACCAATACCTAAGGCACCAGAAAAGCGCCAAGGCACCCAAAGTGCGCCAAGCTCATTTTCCCTCCAAAAACTTCAAATTTCCCCAGTTTTTCCCCATTTTTTTCCCAATTTTCCTTTTTTCCATGCGATTTTTTGCAATCTCCCCTCATTTCCCGCCACCAAACAGCTGATGCGACACAAATTGCAACAAGACCCATCTGTCACTAACCCCCACTAATCCTGGATGCAAAAACCATCTAGAAAAGTGGAAAAAACGCTAATTGACATGATTTTTGCAAGAAACAGAAAAAATGAATTCGAAAAAGGTAAAAAAGCGGGTAGATCAAAGGGAACTTTTCTTAGAGAAGGTAGTCAAGGTCAAGAGGATTGGGGGAGTAGTAGACAAAACATAGCATTTCTCAGTTCCTTTTTTTAATTCTTTTTCAAATTCCCTCTACTTTTCTCCCCTTTTTCCCTCCTTTTTCCCATCTATGCCCCCGAACGACCTGCGAACAGATGCTCCATTCTCACTAATTATAACTACCTCTCCACTCTTTTGTCCCCTCCTAATAACAGCCTTTCTTCAATGAAAAAGCTTCTCTTTTTTCACAGCATGCCGCCGATTCTGAAACTCAATTAAAGAGCTATGGGTCTCGAAACGAAAAACTTGAGGGTCTTTCTTTTTTAAAATTCATTGCCATCACATCACGCCATGTCCCCCCCCCCCGGAAGCCTGAATGACCACTTTTCTCGAAAAAACATTTTTTAGGGTCCCCTGCTACACCCAATTATATATCCGTTTTTAATAATCCCTAGTTAGTTGCATAACTATTCGAAGAACATCTGCTTCTTGTCACGTCATGCAACAACTAATTGACACAGGTGAAGGAGATGGTTTGTTTTGATAATGAAGGGGGGATTAGGCAAGCTAACAGTGGGGGAGTTATGATGGTTAAATAATAGGTCCTGAAGCCCGGAAGCGTGAAGCCTGAAAATTGAGCCTGAAACCCGGAATTGGGGCCAGAAGCTTGAAAATTAGGCCTGAAGCCTGAAGATTGAGCCTGAAGCTTGAAGACCGGGCCTAAAGCTAGGAATCTTGAGATGAAGCCTGCCCCGGAATCTTCGAGAAGCCTGGAAGCTTGGAAGGCTAGAAAGTCTAGCTTCTGAGAGTCTGCGTTGACAGGCCGTTCCAGGCCTTAGGCTTGTTTCAGGCGGTTCCCAGCTTTGAGCTTGTTTCAGGCCTGACTGTCTAGCTTGACTTAGTTTAACCCCAAGTTTTTCCTCCCAAATCACCAGGCGTTCAACCTTCCCATGACCATCATCGTCTACCCCTTCCCCAGCAATCCAACCCCTCAGATGTCTCCATTTTCGCCTGTCGCCTGTTGCCCCCCTGCCAGGCCCTGCCACCTATTCTTCTCAGCGTGACGCCTTCTGCTCTTTGCCTCCCCCTCCTCCTCCTTCTCCCTGCTTCTGAATTCCGCTAGGTTGCTTCTTTTCCTTCACGCTCCACTGGCTCACAGCCTATTCATCATAATTCTCCCCGGAATTTTTACGTTTTCTCCCCTCACAACTTTTTTCCTATTTTCCTAGAAGGTGGTCTTGTTACTTTACAAATGGGTGGTCGTTTAGGGAGGAAAAGTACATAATTGTCCTTTCGCGTCTTCACACACAAAGTACACACATCTTTTATGCAAATTAGTCCGTGTTCTCTTCTCCGAGAGATTCGCAACTTCAAACCTTTTGTCACCATTCGTGCTCACTGGCCAGCTGCTCGTTGGGTTATGTAATCCGGAACGGTTCCGAGTGTTTGGTTTCTGGATTAGGTGTGTTTGGAAGGGTGTAAAGAAGGATTCAGAAGACTTGTTCACGGCCTACTGAGGCCTGATTTTTAGCTGATTCCAGGCTAGGTTAGCCCAGATTTAGGTCTGTTTTTTCTATTTCTGCATGCTTCTTGACCTTTCTGAAGGCTAAAAATCAGGCTTGCAAAGGCCTACTTTAAGTCCATTTGAGCCTATTCCCGGCCTACTCAAGTCAAGCCTTTCAAGCTTATCTTCTTCAAAATTCAGGCTTCTTAGGCCCTATTTGGCCGGGTTTAATCGAATTTAGGCCTATTCCAGCCCATTTTTGACCTATTCTAGCCAATTTTTAGCCTGTTCTAGCCTGTTTTTTGCCTATTTCTACCTATTTTTGCCCTATTCCAGCCTATTTCAAGTCCTGTTTCCCCAATTCCCCACCCTCCCCCACCATTCTCCCAACATCTGTTTACACTTAGTAAGCCCCCAAAGTATCTCTTCTTCCAACTTTTCCCAACTTATAAACATTCCTTCTCCAGAATCTGATTTCCAATTGCCCCTTTTAGGACCTCAATTTAGGTCCCAAGGTGTCAAATACACCATTTCCGTTGACAAACAGTGAGTACAGTACTCACTCTATTTGACTTCCGTGTGTTCGGTGATGCGGACACGCATCAGAATTCCGTTGTTTCTATAGTGTGTGTGAAGGTCAATCTCTCTCGCGAATATAGTAATCCTATTTCATAATTTACTACTTGATAGAGAGAGTTTGAAAGTTGTCGAGTGGTTTGTGGTTTGACCTACTTTTAAATCTTTACATTTCAATTTGGGAAAATATTAGAAGTGCGCTCCACTGCTAACTCCCTGATTCTCGAAAAAAAAGTAAGTTCGCTCTATTGACAACTCCTGGAATTGCTCTATTTCTTACCATAGGTTACAATTCTCTCATTGTCGCCCCCACCCGTCAGGGCCATCACTACCTCATCTCCCACAGGCACCTGCCTTTCTGACACCTTGGCCCCCACCTTTTAGCACTCATCAACTATTTGCTCTCTACATATGTACATAACTCCCCCTACTACATACTAGTAAGTCAAAACATCGTCTCGTAACCCGACACCTCCTCGAAATTCCTGTTCCTTTCCCTCCTCACTGCAAGCCTGCTCACATATTACGCAACAAAGTGTGTTGCCCCCTACGGATCAACTGACCAAGATCTCAGGTTTGCTGGATATATCAAAAATATCTTCTAACCCCCCTATCCCAAAGAGCACTTTTTCCCCCGAATACACCAAAAAACGCGGGAATGTTTGCTCGCGCCACTTGACAGAGAGGGGGACAGATTCGTTACCTTACAATCATCACTTTTGCTTCTCTGATTACTCTTATCTTTTCTAGAGTTCCCAGTGTGTTATTGATATGGATTTGTGTTCTGATTAGGGGATGGAGGTCTGGGTTTTGGGTTCTGGGCTCTTGGGCTTCTGGGCTCCTGAGCTCCAGGGCTTTGAGCTCCTGGGCTTCTGGGCTCTTGTGCTCATGAGCTTCTGGGCTCATGGGCCTCTGGGCTGCTGGGCTCTTGGGCTCCCGGGCTTTGGTCTCCTGGGCTTTTGGGCTCCTAGGCTCATTGGGCTCCTGGGCTCTTGGGCTCCTGGGCTTATGGGCTTCTAGGCTCTCGGCTCTTCGGTTCAAGAGCTCCGGGTTCTTGGGCTTTCAGCCCTCTAGGCCTCAGGCTTCAGGCCCCCAGACCCCCAAAATCCTCTACCCTCCTCCTTCCCGGACCCTCCTTTCCTCCCTGAGCTCAATGAGCCGCCCTTTTCTCGTAACTCGACACCTCTAAGAAACGGAAGGCGCATCCTTTGTACTTCCCCTTCCCTTCTCATTTTCCTCTCAAATTTCCTCGTTATTATTATTATTATTTTTGCCTTCTTTTTTCCTTACCTTTATCTTCTTACCCACCTTTTTTCAGCAAAATGGTACCTCGTATTATACTTTTACTCCTACTCCCACTGGCCATTCACTGCTTCGGAAGACGTCAGAAATGCGAGCCGATAACTATTCCGTTGTGCAAGGGGATTGGTTATAATATGACTTCGTTCCCGAATAGTTATGGACATGAAAAGCAAGAAGAAGCCGGGCTGGAAGTTCATCAG
The DNA here is from genome assembly GCA_900536315.3 of Caenorhabditis becei. Taxonomy (NCBI): domain Eukaryota; kingdom Metazoa; phylum Nematoda; class Chromadorea; order Rhabditida; family Rhabditidae; genus Caenorhabditis; species Caenorhabditis becei. The sequence continues at coordinate 772,274 of LR538955.1, read as the reverse complement.
TTTTATCCATTGGTTGAGGTGAGTGTTTTGAAGATTCTAGGAATTCAAAACCTTTCATTTTCCAGGTCGGTTGTTTCCAACACCTCAAATTCTTCCTCTGCACCATGTACACCCCAATCTGCCAGGAGAACTACGACAAACCGATCCTCCCGTGCATGGAACTCTGCCTGGAGGCCCGCAACAAGTGTAGCCCTATCATGGCCAAGTATGGGTTCCGTTGGCCTGAAACACTGTCCTGTGACGCGCTGCCAAAGATGTCTGACCAAATGACGACGGGAAATATCTGTGCAGCACCGCCAGACACTCCGAAGAAGCAGCACAAGGGACATCATCACCAGAAGACGTCCCAGGAAGTCATCCGACCACAAGTTGGCATCTCCAAGATTGACCTGGACCGTGAGGATTCTCTTATCACTCCCTTATCAGGCGATGATGAATGCCAATGCACCTGCAATCATCCCTTCCAATTTGTGACCTCCGAGAAAGCCAAAGTCGGGAATGTCTCTAACTGCGCCTACTCCTGCCATTCCCCAGCCCTTGCTGATAACAAGGCGCTGGTCTCCAACTGGATGGCCTTCTGGAGCATTACCTGCTGTGTCCTCGCCGCCTTCACCTTCCTCACCTTTCTCATCGAAACCGATCGCTTCCAATACCCCGAGCGTCCGATCTTCATGCTCGCCTTCTGCCAGCTGATGGTTGCTGTTGGATTCATGATCCGTTACTTTGTGGGTCATGAGGAGATTGCTTGTGACTCCATGCGGATCAAGGGATCCGACGACAACTCTGGATCCTTGTGCTTCGTGATCTTCCTGTTGACCTACTTCTTCGGAATGGCTGCTTCTGTCTGGTGGGTCATCCTCTCCCTCACATGGGTCCTCGCCGCCGCTTCCAAGTGGTCTTCCGAAGCCATCGCCTCCTACTCCTTCCACTTCCACGTCCTCGGATGGTGCCTCCCCGCCGCTCAAACCGTTCTGGTCATTGTTTTCAATGCAATCGACGGAGACCCAATCACCGGAATCTGCTATGTTGGCAACACCGACATCCACTTCCAACGGATCTTTGTCCTGGCGCCCCTCCTCGTCTACTTCATCGTCGGCGTCTTCTTCCTGATCATCGGATTCTTCAACCTTTGGAGCATCAGAAATGAAGTTCAAAAGCAGCACCCATCCCTTGACAATGCCCACAAGATCACTCAATTGATGTCTAAAATCGGGATCTTCTCACTTCTCTACACAATCCCATCACTTCTGATCATCACCGTCTTGTTCTACGAGCAGAATCACAGACCCCTCTGGGAGCAGTCCATGTTGTGCTCATGCTCCCCAAAACACAATATCGGTAAGTGATAGTGATAACAGACTGATAATGATAAAGCTTTTTTTAGGCGACTCTTCTCTGGTGATTTCATTGATAAAAACTTGCTGCATGTGCATTGTCGGATGGACTTCAGGATTCTGGGTTTGCAGTACAAAGACATTGTCGTCATGGAAGAATGCTATGTGTTGTTTGGGTAAGTTACAAGCAAGTGCGCTCCATTGCAAATCCTCTTATTTCCAGGATCCTCCCGCTCCCTGCCCAAATACCAGCCTGCTGACATCCTCTACGCCAAATCCGACATGTCCTCGCCTCAATTCTACAACACAAGCCTTCGCCACAGTAATCACATCTATGGTGGCATTCCTGATAAGCTATAACTGATAAGGAAGACTCTTTATCACTGCTTCATTCCTATCGTGATCTTCCCTGTTCAGGACCAATCTCTACTTGTAGTTGTATCGAGCTTACTCCCCCATCCCATTGATCTCTAGTTTTCATGCCCGGCATTTTATTTATATTTATCACCCTTTATCACTATCCTTATCACTATTAAAAATCTCAGGAATTCATTCATCTTATCAGAAATTTATCAGTCTCCTTCCCCAGTCATTCATCAAAAACATCGAGCTTTCTTGTGTACAAATGGTACATAATAAACTTTATTTTATTTCATTTTATCAAGTGATAACCCAGTTTTATCAATCCTTATCAATCCTTATCAGTGTCATCAAGCCGCCGACGAATTAACATAACTATTAAGCCTGGAAGTCATATTCGTCTGCATATTCGAGCTGTTATCAATCGCGTATCCCCTCTTCCTCAAAATCGCATTACGGTAGCTTGGAATCAAGTAGATCACTGCCAATGGATCGATAAATGGAAAAGCTGCAAGGGCTACTGTAGCCACATTTGTGTTCCACCAAGTCATGTCAATCCCGAAGATTGGTGCGTACCAGGAGAGTACGGTAGGCAGGAAACTGGCAAAGATTGGGATGCAGGTCTGGAAATTTGGTGATAACGGGGTTAGATGAGGAGATAGAAGAAAGTTGTCAACTGATAAAATGTTCAGAATCAAATGATCAACATTTTATCAGTTGACAACTTTTTGCTATCTTTTCAATGAACCAAGTTATCAAGTGATTAGCGCTAGAGCGCGTTTGTAAAGTTCAACAGAGCGCGTTTTGCCATAACAGGGTTAGACTACAAGATAGAAAAAACTTGTCAACTGATAAAATGTTCAAAATTTTATGACAATCATTTCATCAGTTGACAACTCTTTGCTATCTTATCACTGAACCAAGTTATCAAGTGATTAGCGCACTTTACCTGAATAATAAGCGTGTGAAAAAGTTGTTTTTGAAGTCGAATGCTGTTCTTGCTGAGCTTATTTGACGCTTGCATCAACGTGATTTTCCGCATGATCTGAATCAAATGACGTGATTCCGAATCCCTCGAACATCAGTTTCAAACCTTGTATCCCAACACAAAGTAGACTGACATGGCGTAAAAGCTGAATACGGTAAGGAGAAGGATACCGATCCAACTACGGTACTTGACATAGTCACTGGTGGCGCCCTGAAAGTCATAGAGGTCCCAAGGGGTCCTAAGCGGTCCCAACTTACATAATAAAGGGCTGCTAGCATCGGAACGTTACGGGAATCAGCATGATAGTCTTTCCGGAACTCTTCAGCGATTATGTCGCGGATTTCCTCATTTCCAGCTAGGCATTGTTGGCAAATCTGGAAAGAAAAAGCCCGTAAATCTACCCCAAACTTTAGGAACTCACCACAGACCACGATGCACCATGTATCAAGAGAAAGAAGATTGCGAATATCACCCCCAATGGATGGAAGAAGTATGATAGCTTTTCAGGCCTGAAGAATTACTGTAGGTTACCGTAATCTTGTTATCACTCACTGAAACAGCGCGAAATATCGATAAGCAAAGTGAATTATCAGTAGGGCATAGCTCAAGGCAATGAATCCGCAACGATTTGACATGACGTGCTGGCCGATTTCTGGATGTTCGAAAAATGGGCCTTCTGTTAAGAAAACCACGAATCCGTAGGCGTTTCCTTGGACTCCCTGATAAGGTAACTGATAAGGAATCACTGATAAGAGGAGCAACTTACGATAGGGGTCAATATCTCGGAAATTGAGTAGAAAATATCAAAAATCGCGAAGATTATCAGTAGATATTTGTAATTTCCCATTTGAGAACGTGATTTTGTTATCACTAGATAGATAAAGATTGGGTTAATGATAAAGCTTAATAGGCCGAAAATCCGGGGAAAGTTTTGGTGGTACCAGCTGATGTAGATCATGTTTTGGTGATTAGCTGATAAGGCTGCTGATAAGGTTGGGTGATAATGAATGACACACAGCGAAAGGAACGTTGTTTTTGTGTTATCACTGATAATAATCCCTGTTTTTCTTTTATACCTCCCTTATCAGTGAAATCTACGTCATTCTCATGCTGCCGTTCCATCTCTTTTTGACCTCCTTGAAAGAAAGGGGCGGAGCCTTGTGATTAGATCACTGATAAATGATAAGGTGTTAGTCACGTCTAGACCACCTCGTAATTGGGTTGAAATGTTTATGTGATAAGGTGATAAGATAAAAATAGAAGTCTCTAAACACTAGTATTAGCAATCTCTACAGTTGCTCCGGCTCTGCGGAGCACTGCGTTTCGGAAACTTGGAAATAGAATTATCACTGCCAATGGATCGATAAATGGGAAAGCTGCAAGGGCTACTGTAGCTATATTTGTGTTCCACCAGCCAATGTCAATCCCGAAAATTGGAGCGTACCAGGAGATTACGGTAGGCAGGAAACTGGCGAAGATTGGGATGCAGGTCTGGAAATTTACTGATAACGGGGTTGGATTCAGAGATTGCAAAAAGGTGTCAACTGATAAAATGTTTAAAATGAAATAGCAGTCATTTTATCAGTTGACAACTTTTTGCTATCTTATCAATGAACCAAATTATCAAGTGATAAGCGGTAGAGTGCACTTGTAAAGTTCAAGCACATTTCGGCACTTGATAAAAGGGTTAGATTGAGAGATGGGGAAAAGTTGTCAACTGATAAAATGTTCATAATTGAATGGCAATCATTTTATTAGTTGACAACTTTTTTCTATCTTATCAATGAACCGAGATATTGATTGATTTCTAAGACCCACCTGAACAACTAATGTTTGAAAAAGTTGCCTTTGAAGTCTCAAACTTGCTGGACTCAAGGCATTGTCGGCTTTGATTGAACCGATTTTCAGCGTGATCTGAACAAAAATGATAAGTGATAAGCCTAACTGATAAGCTCACCTTATACCCCAACACCATATAGATTGACATGGAAAAGCAGGAGGAAATGGTAAGGAGGACGATTCCAAGCCAACTTTTCAGTTGGATCTTGGTTTCAACGCCCTGAAAGACATAGTGATAAGGAAACTGACAAGGTTACTGATAAGAAATCACTAACCCAATACAACGCTGCTAACATTGGAACACTGTTCGATTCTACTCCATAATCAGCATAAAAGTCCTTCGAGATGATCTTCCGAAGCGGTTCATCAGCAGCCAGGCAATTTTGACAGATCTGATATTATTACTAATCACTGATAAGAAAATAACCTGCTCACCATGCTCCAAGACCCCATATGGAAGCACATCAGCCCAAACATCAAGAAACAACCGATTGGCTTGAAGAAGTGTGATAAGAGATAAGGACTGGAAGTTTTGGGTTACGGTACTTCTCAATTGATATGGCTTACTTGAACAGGGCCAGATATCGATAAACAAAGTGGATTATCAGTAGAGCATAGCTTAAAGAGATAAATCCGCAACGATTTGACATGACATGCTGGCCGAGTTCTGGATGTTCGAAGAATGGGCCATCGGTTAGGAAAACCACGAATCCATGAGAGTTCCCCTGGACACCAAGAGGTGTAAGGATCTCCGAAATGGAATACAAGATGTCAAAAATGGAAAACATGACTAGCAGATACTTGTAGTTGCCAACTTGAACTTTAGACTTTCTTAACACCAACCAGATGAAGTACGGGTTGATAAGGAAGCTCAACGCGCCGAGAATTCGAGGAAGGTTCTGATGACACCAGTTGATATAGATCATTTTTGATGATAAGAATGATAGTGATAATGATAAGCTGATATGAAGTCGGCATATTAGTTTTATAGGAAACGCGGTCCTCATGGGATCGTATCAGTTATTATCATGATGTGTACATCACTCACGGGTGTCTGATAAAGTGGGGTTGACGTCAGGAACAGTCACTGATAAGGGGATCTTTGAAAACGTTTATCAGTTTGACTCATTTTGACCCTTATCAGTGCAATCCAGAAGTTCTGGAACAAGCTCTCGCTCCAGAGAATGGAGTTTTCAATCTTATCAGTGAAAAGGAAAAAGCTCCTGACCTAATCAGTGATAAGAAACCCGCATCTGTTTTTCAAGATTACCCTGTTATCAGCTTATCAGTACAACTTTGAACGCACTCTTTTTTTATTTTTGGGTACTTCAACACCTCAAGGAATTGTCTTATCAGTTAACTTTATAATCAAATTCCAAGAAAAACATTCGCTTATCAGTTATCAGTAGATTTGAGTCGCCATATTGGAGCTGTCCGTATTCCCTCTCACCGGAGTCACAGACGTAAACAACCGCTTCGGACTCTTGGCAATCCCCAACATTTTGTTCCGATAGTTTGGCAGCAAAATGATAATGGCCAATGGATCCAGAACAGGAAAAGCTGATAAGGCGATAACTCCCAAATAGTTGTTCCACATTCCCAAATCAATGCCCAACACTGGTCCATACCAGGCCACCATGCAAGGCGAGAAGCTGATGACAATGGGGATGAAGGTCTGGACAGCTAGGGCTTTGAAGAGTTGTCGGTGGAGTTTTTGGGTTGTAGCTGATACGCCAGGGTTATCAGCAAGCTTTTTCATTATCTGCCAGCCCAAGGTGATGTACAGGGAGACGGCGTAAGTGGAGATTCCTGTCAGGATCAGAATGCCCATCCAGCTTCTTCTCTTAATCTCGGGACTAGCGTCGAAAAAAAGTGCCATTAACATTGATAAGTCATGAGAATCCACAGTGTACGCCTCTTTGAATCCCTCGTAAATGTAATCACTAACTTCCTTATCACCATAGAGAAAGAGCTCACAGACGGAACTCCAGGCGATTCCGTGGCAGAGGAAGAAGAGGAATAGGCCCAGAAGGCCTGATGGACGGAGCAGAAGGTCAATGATATGGGTGCTGATAAGAGGTGATAAAGGTTGATAAGGAGGGGATAAAGCTTACTTGAAAAGCACAAAGTATCGGTAGATAAAGTGGATCACCAGGATGCCATAAGAAAGGGCTATACATCCGCAACGGATGGAAACGGCGAGTTGGCCTAGCGCACCGGTCTGGAAAAGGGGGTGATAAGGGATTGATAAGGTGATAAGAAACTTACTCCATAAAATGGTCCATCCACCAGATAAATCACAAAAGCCGCTCCAGTCCCATGAATCGCCACCGGCACCACTAACTCCACTGATGAGTAGACCATATCAAAGATAGCAAAGCCAATCAGTAAAAATCGATATTTCCCGATTGAAGCCTTCTTTTCGCTCAAGATAAGCCACATGAATAAGGGATTGAAAACGAATGATAAAATGCCGAAAACTTTGGGAAGATAGTGGTGGGACCAGTGGATGTACATGGTTTGGCTGGCGGATTCTGGAAAAAGAAGGGGCTTTTGAGGGGAGTGAGTTGTAGCTATATTTGGAGTCGTGTCTGGATACAAGTGACTGATAACGACGCAAATGGGTTTAGTGATAAGGACTTAGTGATAAGAGAGCAGTTCAGGTAATCCTCTTGTTTTTGAACCCTCGGATCTCTATGTACTTGGGGAGGGATTGATGAACCCGTGTTTTGAAGGAGGTGTTTTTGTCAGAAACTAGCTGATAGTGAGTCACTGATAAGGAGGTGATATCAGAGGGCTCACCTTATCAATAGAAGGCCAGCTGCAATGTTGATGCTGATTCTTGTCGGAAACGCACTAATCACTGAGCTATCAATATTTCCTGTTTTTTTTGAACGCTTTCTGTTGTTTTTTTGAACGCTTTCTGTTATCAGTTAGCTATCACTGATAAGAAATAAATTTTTTGTTTTTGATAACAAGAGTCTGCTAAAATTGAACTGGAACATTTGATTTTAGTGGTCTACTGATCAAAATCCAGAATACATGATTCGTAAGAGATGTTACGGGAATATGAGTCACTGATAAGAAGCTACAACTGATAACAGTGATAAGAAAAACAAAAGTTCTGTCAACTACAAGTCTCTTGAGCGAACGGGTGGTCAGAAAAGTATAAAAACAGACGAGAGCACACTGATTGTGCTCAAAATGGACTGATAAGGACTTATCAGTGTAATCAGTGAAAGTTGTTAACTACACAATGATCTCTTATCACTGCTCTGAATGAACTGATAAGGGAAATTGTGTGATAAGGACTTATCAATGCATTTATCACCTAGTCAGTAAATGGTGCACCCTCTTATCAACATGCTCAACGATCCACGTCTTCTGAAGCCAGAATTATGACTGATAAGCCTTATCGATTAGCGTTTTTCAGAAGTTTTAGGGCCAAAAGAAAGGAAAACCCTCATCAACTGATAACAGCAATTCTAACTCTTCCATAAAGATCGGGATCATGATGTGTTTGTCGTTTGATGCTCTCCCCCCGAATGATCCGGATCTTTCAGTACCACGACGCAGCTAAACTAACAAAGACGAAATCACACCAAACTATCATTTTTGAGTGTATCTTTTGAAATTTGCCAGACCAAAAAAGGCAGGAATTCACTAGTCTCACCAGCTGCCCAAACATTCAACTACACACATGTCTACTATAAAAGCCAGGCTCTAAGCCGACATCTTTACTTCATTTGGCTCCACCTCGAAATGTTCTGGGCTCTCCTCGTGCTCCTGGCTCCGGCTCCCGTCTCCGCCGACATCCTCGACGACTTCAACTGCTCCACCTTCACCACCGAATGGGTCTACGCTCCTTCCGCCGTCGTCTGCAACAACGTGCTCAGTGACGCTTCCTGCGAGGCCCTCTATGAAGGCGACAGTGGGGCATATCCGGCTGCTGGAGAGACCACGGCTAGAACGCCAAAGTGCTATACTTTGGGAGCTGCTGGAGATCCGATTGACGCTGGAATGAAGAAGGTGGCGTTGGAGAACTGCCCGAAGACTTGTGGATATTGTTGTCAGACATCGGCGTATAATTGCAAGAATGTTAATTGTGAGTTTCAGGCTTGGGGATTGGCTTTTGGGCTTCTGGGCTTTTGAAGCTTGAGGATTGAGGATTGAGGATCCAGGCTTCCAGGCTTCCAGGCTTCCAGGCTTCCAGGCTTCCAGGCTTCCAGGCTTCCAGGCTTCCAGGCTTCCAGGCT
>LR538955.1:709409-763319 GCA_900536315.3 Caenorhabditis becei | reverse complement strand
AGGCTTCCAGGCTTCCAGGCTTCCAGGCTTCCAGGCTTCCAGGCTTCCAGGCTTCCAGGCTTCCAGGCTTCCAGGCTTCAAGCCTAACTTTAAGCCTAGATTGACCCACTGCTTCGCTTCAGATCTAGCATGAGTCCCAGTTTTAGCCTCAGGTCTAGCATTTGGCTCAGCTTTAGGCCCAGCTTTAGGCCTAGCTTCGGGCCTAGCTTCATGCCCAAATCAACCTCAATCCCAACCCTCCCCATTTCCAGACCCCCGTCTCAACTGCGCCACCATCACCGCCGCCCAATGCCTCTCCGCCACCTGGCGCACCATCATCGCCGCCGACTGCCCCGCCTCCTGCGGCTTCTGCAACGACGGCGGATGCGTTGACGCCGTCCTCGACTGCGCCAACGACATCTCCATCTGCGGAGCCGTCGGAATGCAGGACTTTGTCAACACCTACTGCCAGAAGACTTGCTCCAGATGCGCCTCCACCACCACTGCCAGTTCCGGCACCACTTGCAACAGCTACATCGCCGACTCTAGCACTGCTTGCTCCTCCTGGGCTGCCAATGGCTTCTGCACCAACACCTTCTACACGGCGATCCAACGCAAGGCATATTGTGCCACCACCTGCAGACTTTGCTAGACCTCTTCAGACCACGACAGACCATGCCATAGTGACTTTCCATGACAGAACTTCGAGCCTAACGCCCCCCTCGTTAAAGTGTGATTATCGATTGATTTGTGCCTTGACTGACCATCTTGGAATAAAGATTCTCACATTTTACTACCGCCTGAACTATGCCAACTCGATTTACATGAACTGTTGTCAGTGACAGATTTGCATAGCTTATCACTGATTATAAAAGAACGCATAGTTTTCAGAATAGTTGCCAGAGAATGGAGGTTAAACCGAAATGGATCATATTTGCTGTTGGACTGATTTTAGTGCTAAATGTGGCTGTTTCTATTGTGGTACATGTGATATTTTCGGAGAAGAAGGTGGATCCAGTGATTAGTGATAAGGGTTAGTGATCTTTTAGAGTTCTAACTATCATAAAGTTTAGGTGATGTTAACATTGGTGATGATATCAGCAAGCTTATCAATCCCTCAAATATCCGCAGACATCTCCATGCTATCACCAAGAAAGCCCATCCTTCCGGGACCCCGAACAACTTGGAAGTTGGCCAGTACATCAGGGATCAGCTTATCAGTCAAGGGCTCCAGAACGTGCATTTCAATGAATACGATGTGCTGCTTTCGTATCCCGACTGGAAGACCCCAAACACTATGGAAATACTCTCGGAATGCGGAGAAACTGTTTATAAGACGAGTGGAAGGAGTCCGGCGATAGTGAAGGATGAGCAGACGGACAGGGATGCGGAACTGCAGTGGTTCGCGTATTCTGGAGATGGAGTTGTGGAAGGAGACGTGGTGTACGTGAATGGAGCAAGTGATAAGGACTTTGAGCATTTGAAGGAGTTGGGGATAGAGCTGGAGGGGAAGATATTCCTGGCGAGGCAGACTGGAGTGTTCAGAGGGAATATTGCACAGAGAGCGATTCAAAATGGAGCCAAGGGATGTCTTTTTTACTCGGATCCGCAGCTAGTGGCTAGTTTGGGAACAGGACCTAATCAGACTTATCAGAACACTGATAAGATGCCACCGAATGCAGTGCAACGTGGAACATTGCTGCTTGGATTCGGAGACCCCAGGACTCCAGCATTCCCGTCAATCAAGGGGTTGTACAAGGAAAAGGATGAGGAGGAGTTGGTGGAAGAGGGAAGGCTGCCGAGTATTCCGATGCTGCCGATTCCTTATAATGAAGCACAACGGATATTTGAGAACATGTTGGGAGAGGAGGTGATTGGGGAGTTCAAGGGACTGCTGGACGTCACTTATCGATATGGGCCGGGGCTTATAAGGAATCAGAAGATAAGAATGACAGTTCATGCCAAGAATGAGGAACGGACGATTCGAAATGTTCTCGGGTACATTGAGGGAAAGGAGGAGGCTGATAAGCTGGTTATCATTGGGAATCACTACGATGCATGGACCTATGGAGCAATCGATCCGAACAGTGGGACATCGGCTCTTCTGGAGGCTTCCAGAGCTCTGATGGCTTATCAGAATGCTACTGGCTGGGTTCCAGCTAGATCGATACTGTTTGCTCATTGGGATGCTGAAGAGTTTGGATTCATGGGTTCTTCAGAATTCGCAGAAGAGTTTAGAACTCAGTTGATGAGCCGAGCAGTGGCAGTGATAAACATGGATTTGATTGGTGGGAATCAGACTTTACATGCTGCTGCAACACCGTCCATTGTGAATGTGTTACGGGAAATTGCTGGAGATGTAAGGCATCCGAATGAACAAGAACAAGCAAATGGGAGGAGGACTATTCTGGACTCTTGGAAGCACTTTATCCCGGGGCAAAACAACAATCGAACTACTCCATACTGTACGCTTCCAGCAGGAGGAAGTGATCATACTGCCTTTTTCGACTACCTCGGTGTCCCGGTGATCTTTTTCATTCCCTCTTCCATTGATGCTTATCCTACTTATCCACTTTATCATACAATCTATGAGACACCCTATTTGAAAGAGAAGATTTTGGATCCAGAGTTCAAAGTGAGTTGGTTCCATAGATCTTCTCAAAGTGGATGTTCCAGATGCACGCCTCCATCACCGAGATGTTCATAAAGTTGATTCTAAAGTTCTCCGAAGCTGACATCCTCCCTTATGATCTTCGGGAGTTCATTGATGACGTCAAGTAAGACTATCTTCCAGAACTATCGGAAAGTTTTGGAAGAGCTCTTGGGAATAAGGAATACCTTGGAGCAGGTCTGGAGCAATTTGAATTTATGAAAAATATAGTGGAGGTGACAACATGCTACAGTACTCAGAATTGAAGAACTTTTAGGAGTTGTCCATTCAAATCCATCAGAGAAATGTCACTGAATTGAAGGAACTTCCACTTGTGAAGAGGATTCCAGAGAATCAAAGACTTGTGGAGTGAGTTATCAGTATAACAGTTGGCATACTGATAAGAATCTCAGATTCGAAAAGTGCTTCATCAACCCTCAAGGAGCCCCCGGCACACCGGAAGCCCGTCACGTGCTTTTCCACCCCAGCTCCAAGGACACTTACAAGGGCGGTGTGATGCATCAAGTTCACGATCTCATCTCCAGAATATCATCAGAATCCGATGAGAAGAAGCTGAAAAAGTACTCGAAACAACTGGCAAAGCACATCTCCCTAGTCAATTACTCGTTCATCTGTGCAAAACATTCATTGAAAAAGTTTCTGGTTTCTGGATAATTTGAAATTTGTATGTATGAATGAAAAGATTTGTGAGAACATGTTATTCAAATCCCCATCGTCTTATCAGGCGGAATATGTTATCAGTTTTTCAGTTGATAACGTAATTGAGCCAATGGAACGCTTTGCACGCTTATCAGTGGACTGGTTTATGAAAAATTGAGCTAGAAGGGGTATGATTGGTATCATTTGAATCCTCATCGTCTTATCAACCAAAATATGTTATCAGTTCTTCAATTGATATAGTCGCCGAGCCAATAGCTCACTTTGGCACTCTTACCGTTGAACTGTTTTTCGAAAAATGGGCCAAAAGAGGTCGTGATAGGTATCATTCGAAGCCCTATCGTCTGATCAGTCGGAATATGTCATCAGTTTTTTGATTGATAACGTGTCTGAGCCATCAGATCACCTTGGCCCCATTATCAGTGAACTGAAAATGAAAAACCGGGCCATAGGGGTCATGGTTAGTATTGTTCAAATCACCATCATTTTATCAGTCAGAATATGTTATCAGTTGCTCATTTGATAACGTGGTTGAGCCATTAGATAAATTTGGGGCCCTATCATCGGACTGTTTTTTGAAAAAGGGGCCAAAAGGGGTTGTGATGAGTATCTCTCGAATCCTCATCGTTTTGTCAGTCAGAATATGTTATCAGTTCGTCATTTGATCTTCATTTTTACATAAATACAAATACTAAAAACAGTGATGAATCAACTGGTGACCAGGAACTTGCTCAACGAATGTTTTGCACAAATGAACGAGTAATTGACTAGTGAAATGTGCCTTGCCAGTTGTTTCGAGTACTTTTTCAGCTTCTTCTCATCGGATTCTGATGATATTCTGGAGATGAGATCGTGAACTTGATGCATCACACCGCCCTTGTAAGTGTCCTTGGAGCTGGTGTGGAATAGGACGTGACGGGCTTCCGGTGTGCCGGGGGCTCCTCGAGGGTTGATGAAGCACTTTTCGAATCTGATAATCTTATCAGTGGATAACTGTTATACTGGTAACTCACTCCACAAGCCTTTGATTCTCTGGAATCCTCTTCACAAGTGGAAGTTCCTTCAATTCCGTTATATTTCTCTGATGAATTTGAACAGATAACTCCTGAAAGTTCTTCAATTCTGAATACTGTAGCATATTGTCACCTCCACCACATTCTTCATAAACTCAAATTGCTCCAGACCTGCTCCAAGGTATTTTTTATTTCCAAGAGCTCTTTCGAAACTTTCAGTTAGTTCTGGAAGATAGTCATACTTGACGTCATCAATGAATTCCCGAAGATCATAAGGAAGGATGTCAGCTTCGGAGAACTTTAGAATCAACTTTATGAACATCTCGGTGATGGAGGCGTGCATCTGGAACATCCACTTTGAGAAGATCTATGGAACCAACTCACTTTGAACTCTGGATCCATGATCTTCTCTGTCAAATAGGGTGTCTCATAGATTGTATGATAAAGTGGATAAGTGATAGGAGCATCTAGTGAGGAAGTCATGAAAAAGATCACAGGGACACCGAGGTAGTCAAAGAACGCAGTTTGATCACTACCGCCAGCTGGCATACTGCAATAGCTTGTAGTCCGATTGTTCTTCTTCACTGTACTAAATTGTTTCCAAGAGTCCAGCATAGTCCTCCTCCCTTTCGCTTGTTCTTGTTCATTCGGATGCCTTACATCTCCAGCAACTTCCCGTAACACATTCACAATGGACGGTGTGGCAGCAGCATGTAAAGTCTGATTCCCACCAATCAAATCCATATTTATCACTGCCACTGCTCGGCTCATCAACTGAGTTCTGAACTCTTCCGCGAATTCTGAAGAGCCCATGAATCCGTATTCTTCAGTGTCCCAGTGGGCGAATAGCAATGATCGAGCTGGAACCCATCCTGTTTCATTCTGATAAGCCATCAGTGCTCGAGAAACTTCCAGAAGAGCCGATGTCCCACTATTCGGATCAATTGCTCCATAGGTCCATGCATCGTAGTGATTTCCAATAATAACCAGCTTATCAGCTTCCTCCCTTCCCTCAATGTACCCCAGAACATTTCGAATCGTCCGTTCCTCATTCTTGGCATGAACTGTCATTCTTATCTTCTGATTCCTTATAAGCCCCGGCCCATATCGATAAGTGACGTCCAGCAGTCCCTTGAACTCCCCAATCACCTCCTCTCCCAACATGTTCTCAAATATCCGTTGTGCTTCATTATAAGGAATCGGCAGCATCGGAATACTCGGCAGCCTTCCCTCTTCCACCAACTCCTCCTCATCCTTTTCCTTGTACAACCCCTTGATTGACGGGAATGCTGGAGTCCTGGGGTCTCCGAATCCAAGCAGCAATGTCCCACGTTGCACTGCATTCGGTGGCATCTTATCAGTGTTCTGATAAGTCTGATTAGGTTCTGTTCCCAAACTAGCCACTAGCTGCGGATCCGAGTAAAAAAGACATCCCTTGGCTCCATTTTGAATCGCTCTCTGTGCAATATTCCCTCTGAACACTCCAGTCTGCCTCGCCAGGAATATCTTCCCCTCCAGCTCTATCCCCAACTCCTTCAAATGCTCAAAGTCCTTATCACTTGCTCCATTCACGTACACCACGTCTCCTTCCACAACTCCATCTCCAGAATACGCGAACCACTGCAGTTCCGCATCCCTGTCCGTCTGCTCATCCTTCACTATCGCCGGGCTCCTTCCACTCGTCTTATAAACTGTTTCTCCGGATTCCGAGAGGATTTCCATAGTGTTTGGGGTCTTCCAGTCGGGATACGAAAGCAGCACATCGTATTCATTGAAGTGCACGTTCTGGAGCCCTTGACTGATAAGCTGATCCCTGATGTACTGGGCAACTTCCAAGTTGTTCGGGGTCCCGGAAGGATGGGCTTTCTTGGTGATAGCATGGAGATGTCTGCGGATATTCGAGGGATTGATAAGATGGCTGATATCATCACCAATGTTAACATCACCTAAACATCATGATAATCAGAACTCTAAGAAATCACAAACCCTTATCACTTATCACTGGATCCACCTCCTTCACAGAGAATATCACATGTACCACAATAGAAACAGCCACATTTAGCACTAAAATCAGTCCAATCGCAAATATGATCCATTTGGGTTTAATGTCCATAATTCAGGTTCTAGACCTACCTGCCTTCCCCTCTTTTATAATCAGTGATAACCTATGCTAATCAGTGCGTAGCGGTTTTTTGAGAGAGAATTTACATATGTCGGTCAGTTTTTTTTAATCCAAAGGGTTTAGTCTGTTCACTTTTTATACTCTTTTTCATAAAAGTCACGAGGTACTTCTTATCACTGATGTTACCACTATCACTGTTCGCTTCCTTCGATCCCTAAAAGTCTCTCTTACTGATAAGCTATCTCTTATCAGTTTTGACTAACTTTTTGAAGATCCACACCACAAATCGGCGGTATGGAGGGAAGAAAATGATAAGGCAGGTCACATTGACTGATGAATGACAAGCGAACCAGCAGAGGAGAATCTCGGAGATTACTGTAAGCAATCAATCGATACGACTGTGTCCTTATCAGTGAAGCTTATCACTCTGCTGATGACTCATTCGAGCAAGAATGACCACCACGAAGACACAAGGAGGTCCCAGACACATGATAGAAGTTCCCAGCTGAACGATCAGGCTCTCCACGGCTTCTCGATGCTTTTGGTAGGTGGAGGCAGAGATTTTGGTTTTCAACTCGTTCATTAGGATAAAGATGTCTAATATGAACCCCAGGAAAGTGAAGAACATTCCTGCACCGCCCATCAGAATAGCAATCATGCAAAGAGTCATGCTGAATGATGGCCTATAGATCACAGAGTAGGGGAGCGATTGGAATTGGGGAAGGTATTCTGGGTAGGTCTGAAATCTCTGGGTCATCTGAATCCTCTGGGATTTTATTACGGTACCTCTGCTACATATTCAAGTTGCTTTTCCCTTGTCATGACCAAAAACTGTGGCCAGATTGCTACTCCAAGAGTGACTACTATAAACCCAATGTATGCCATAGCCTCAAGCCAAATCGGAGCTGCTCGCTTCTTCTGGAGGATTCTGGCGATTGACTGGTGCTTTTTCGCAAAGCAAATAGTCAAACTAGCCAGCTCCCAGAACCCGAATACCATTGCCATTGTCTGAAAATCAAGATTTTCCAGAAACTTTAAGCTTGGCTTACTAGAGAGTAATGAATAGAGATTCCAAATACTGTAGCTAGAACTCCAACTGAAAAGCCAGCTAGTAAAGGGTATAGGGGTACTGGTTGCATGAGAAATGTCAAATGGATGTCTACCATGGTGCAGAAGATCTGGAAGTAGGGGTTCTAAAATTAGAAGCTTTCAGAAGCCTTCAGAAGCCTTTAAAAGCCTTCAGGAGCCTTCAGAAGCCTTCAGAAGCCTTCAGAAGCCTTTTGCAGCTTCCAGAAGGCTTCTGAAGGCTTCAAAGCCTTTTTCCTCACCTGAAAGCTCAACAAATAGTACCGAAAGAAGCCCATTTTTCCATTCTGCCAGAGCAGTAAATAGATCCCCAGAGAATTGAGAGCCATGGAGAGGATACCGATAAGGTGATAAGCGCTTATCAGCCAGCCAGGCGTTGAGAAGTCTATGTCATCGGCCATGAAAAGTTTGTTGTGACTGATAAGCCTTTTTTGGGGCAATCAGTTTTTGACATTTGACAGGTAGCAGCTGAAAACGATACGCATTGCGTAGAGGGAACTTGTGATTTGTGGCGGCAACACAGATGATTGGAAAAGGTAAACTACAAACCTCAGGTTTCAGAATACGATTGAGGAAACTGCCATTGCGACACGTTTTGTCTCCCTGAAAGATTGTTCTGGGTTACTGTAGCCCGGAGTTTTACCTTTTAAAAATCCGCATGAAAAACCGGCGATAAGGAGGGAAAAAGATGATAAGGCAGATGATGTTCAGGGATGCGTGACTGGACATCCAGCAGATTAACACTTCGGCGATTACTGTAAGAAGCATCTTTGGACGTTTCTAAAGTTCTCGGTACCTTTCTGATGACTGAAACTCCCTAACAAAACAACAGCGAACATGCACGGAGGTCCCAGACAAAAGATCGCAGTCGCCAGTTGAACCATCAAGCTCCGCACGGCTTCTTGATGCTTCTGATAAGTCCGCATAGAGATCCGAGTCCGGACTTCATTCATCAGCCGGAAAATGTCAATGATAAATGTGAGAAAAATGAGGATGCAAATGATTCCGCCAATCAGAATACACACTATGAATGCGTATACTGAAGGCGAGAACGCATAAATGGTGAAGTGGGATAAGGCCTTGAAGTGGGGAATTTGTTCCGGCCAATCCTAAAAGTTCTACATTGATACATACATATTATTGCTGTCCCGCGGCAAGTCACCTGATGGGTCTCGCCACGAAAATGGTTTCTAGCTGAAATACGGCTTCTGGACAAAGTTTTGACACTTTTTTTGCCGTAAATAGGTAAAATAACAAGAATTCAATCATTTCTAGCCAAATTCCAGCAGTTTCCACCAATTTTCAGTACAAAAACATGCATTTTGAGTATTTTGAGGCTTTTTACCAAAAACACCTCATTTTCACTGGAAATCGGTGAAAACTGCTGGAATTTGGACAAAAAGTGTCAAAACCTTGTCCAGAAGCCGTGATACAGCCAGAAACCATTTTCGTGGCGAGACCCACCAGATGACTCGCCGCGGAATGGCAATAATAGATGAGTGCTAAGGGTTAGGCCTACCCGAATGATAAGCCTCCACTGATCCTCCTCTGTCATCAGTAACAACTCAGCCCACACCGCTACAGTAACACAAAGACCTAAGAATAGCAGATAGGCAGCGTACTCAAACCATTTTGGCAACAAATGCTTTGCAAGGACCTCCGCAATAGCTTGATGCTTCTTTGCAAAGCAAATTGTCAGTGTTTCAGCTTCCAAAAGTCCTATTATCATTACAATTGTCTGAAAACGCAATCTCTTGCTCATGGATCCAAGCTTCTCTTACGAGTTGGTAATGAAACAGAGTTCCGAAGACAGTCTCCAGAATCCCTACCGAATAGCCGGCTAGAATTGGATATAGTGGAATTGGCTGCATTAAAAATGTCAAATGAACATCTAACATTGCACAGACAACTTGGAAAGTTAACAGATAGTACTTGAAGTGACCCATACTTCCAGTCTGCCAGATCAATAGGTAAAAGCCTAGAGAATTCAGTATTATGGAGATGAAACTGATAAAGTGATAATAATTGATAAGCCAGTTGGCAGCAGAGAAGTCGACTTCGTCAGTCATACTGATAAGAAGGAGAAGAAGAAAATAGAAATTCCGAGGCAGGTGAAAGATTTTTAAATTTTTAGATTCAGGCGGTGTTGCGTAAAGAATAACATTTCAGTTCTTGATCAAGTTTATCAGTCAATATCAGCTGTTATCAGGAAACGTTCTTATCAGTAAAATACAACAGATGAAACTGCAAAAGTGACCCGTTTTGACTTTTTAAAAACGCGCTTGAAAAATCGCTGATAAGGGGGAAAAAAGATTATCAGACAGATCATGTTGACTGAGGAATGAGTGGCGAACCAGCAGAGAAGGATTTCGGAGATGACTGAAAGTGATAATGTTATCTGTTATCAATCCTTATCACTAACACTGCTGATGCCCGAAATTCCCAAGCACAACCACCACAAACACACATGGAGGTCCTAGGCACAACACTGACGTGGCCAGTTGGACCATTAGACTCCTGACGGCTTCTTGATGCTTCTGATAGGTGGAAGCAGAGATTCTCATTTTTAAATCAGCCATTAGTAGAAAGATATCAATGATAAAGCCGAGAAATATCAAGAATAGGCCGATTCCACCAGTCATGATAGTCATCATCAGAACAGTGGTTCCGAGGGATTGCTGATAAACCTCCCAGTTTGATAAGGTGTTGAAATTTGATAAGTAGCTGGGATAGTGAAGCTTAATGTATCCTAATTGAGATTCTTTTGGCATTCTTAGGTACTGTGGCCCTACGGCCAGTACTATAGTGGTAAGGGCGCAAAGTATGTAACAGAAAACTTCGAGCCATTGAGGGGTTGCGTGTTTGTGAAGAATCCTTCCGATTGTTTGATGCTTTTTCGCAAAACAAATGACCAAAGTTTCCATTTCCATTAACCCAAGACTCATTGCAATTATCTGAACATAGATAGTTCGGTGGAGCTCACTTGATAGTGCAAGTGCGCTCTACCGTACTCCATTTGATTGATCACTTTTCTTCCGGCTGTTGTAGCTCAAAAACTAGAAGAGATGGAAAAAAGTAATCATTTGCAAACTTATAGCTTATCACTTCCTCTACAACTTTGCAATTGATCACTTTCCCCTATCACTCATGGTTTTTAAGATATCACGTCTTTAACTCACCAATTGATAATGCACTGGGATGAAGATCCATGTTGTGAAGATCCCAATCGAATAACCGGCTAGAACTGGGTATAATGGCACTGGTTGCATTAAAAATGTTAAATGAAGATCTAGAAATGTGCAAATGACCTGAAAGTCTTATCAGTGATAAGTGATAAGCCCTCTAGTCACCTGAAAGCTCAACAAGTAATACCGGAAGAAGCCCATTTTCCCATCCTGCCAGATCAATAAATAAATCCCTAGAGAGTTCAAAAACAAGGAGGGCACCCCGATAAGGTGATAAGAAGTTGATAGCCAGGAGGGATAGGAGAAGTCAACAAGGGACATGCTTGGCAGAGTGACTGAGGGCTCGGCGACATTTTGAAGTGATCGGAGTTAAGCAGGTGATAATAGTGGTGAAACTACAGAGTTCTGTGACAAAACACGTGAGGTTGAAAAATTTTATCAGATGCCTTGACTTTTTTTGTTTTCTTTTTTTCCGATTTTTTTCTTTGACAAAAGAGAGTTAAAAACTTGTAAATTCTTTGGATTTTTACTTAACTATGTTTTTTTTTCTGAAATTCCGTGAAAAACTGAGTTTTTCGTTGATTTCCGTAAAAATTCGACAAATTCAGACGCGCAATTCACGGTCGAGGCCGAGAAATCACACGGCCGTGCAAACGCGCTCCATTGCAAATGACGCGGCGCCACGAATTTTTCGATTTTTTTTCGCCGCTCGGCGCCAAATTTCGCTCTGTTCCGCCCGTTTTTGTTGTTTTCGTCATCATTTTTCTTGAATCTTCTCGAAATTTAGCCTATTTTCCGTGTTTTTCGTACATTTTGTGCTGCCTTTTCGCTCTTCCTCGCTGAAATTTGCTAATTTCAAAGTTTTCCAGGCGCCATGAGAATATGAGGAAGCGGAGCGACGGAATCGATGTGTTCCTGAAAAATAAAATAAGTGTAAGTGAAACTTTGATTCTTCCGTCGCAAAATGAAAGTTTTTCAGCAAACGTCAAGTTGTCGAGTTACCGGAGCCATCCGATTCACCCGATTCGCTCGATTTCTGTAGTCCGCCGCAGTCAATGGCCATACAACCAGATCCTGAAGCTTTCCGAGACGAATCACCCGAATTCATCGAGCTGCGCGCAACTCGTCCGCCTCAACTTGTACCGAATGCAGAGCAAAGAGCCGAATCCCCCACGAGATTTGATTTCTGAAGACCGTGTTGCTGTGCGGATCGGTTATCCGCCATTTGAAGAGGAAGAGGCGGTGAATATCGAAGAAAACGAAGTTCTATCCCGATTTTCCGTCGGACATTATGAAAATTACAGCTGCCGCCGTGTTTTCGAGTCTCCGGACCCATCCAATTTGCCCGTCTTTGCAGTCCGTCGCCGCCGTTGGCCATGGTACCGGATCTAGAAGCTGTCCGAGACAAATCTCCCGAATCCATCGAGCTGTTTGCAACTCCTACGCCTCGACTTGTGCCAAATGCAGAGAAAAGAGCCGAGTCTCCCCGAAAATCGACTTCTGAAGACCGAGCAACTCGATCATCTGTCATTTTCTCTTAAAGAAGACCGGGAGAATCTCTACGAAGTGCGCGCTTACTACACAGAACGGAAGAACAGGGAATTCGAACTGTTGACTCGACGTTGCACATATACAGAACTGGAGAGGCTGCTGTAGACAGTGATGGTCAAGAAGAAGAAGGTAACACTTGGTTATTACTGCCGAAAACAACAAATTACAGAGATCGCCGTGGTTTCGAGCCGCCGGACCCAACCGAATCTTCTTACCCTGAAGTCCGCCGCCGCCGATAGCTATCGTACCGGATTCAGAAGCTTTCCAAGGCAAAGCTCCCGAATTCGTTGAGCTGCACCCCACACCTACGTCTCAACGTGTGCCAAACGCAGGTAAATTGTGGGATCTCTACTGGGATCGACTTCAGAAGTCCGTGCCGCTTGACAATTCGCCAATTGAAGAAGAAGGCGATCTCTACGAAGTTCTCGTACTACTTTCATTTAACTGCCGAAAACGGAATAAATTACAGAACTTGCCGTGGCTTCGAGTCTCCGGAACCGTCCTATTCGCCTGCCAACCTGTCACTATTTGCTCATTCCTATTCACCACCGCCTCTCTCGATAGCCATGCCCACCACTGATAACATTCTAACTCCATCATCTTCTAATTTTCCAATCTCTTGTCCTTATCAGCACTAATCACTTGGTTTCAGGAAAGCATCAAAGGATGTCAATCACAAGAGAGATTCAACTGGGAACTAGTCTTCAGTGAGTAAATCGTCTTTTAGTCGGTGATTTGGAGCATCTTCCAGTTCGCCACCCGACAACGAAGCCACCAAAGGAACTTCGTGCCCGATGGAGCCGAAGAAGCGAAGCAGTGTCAGATGAGACGAGGACCACCAATGGTACCGACGACTGGTAGATATCGAACGAGGCTTCGCCATTCGCTGATTCATTAGTTTTTCAGATGCACGACGACCAGAAGAAGTGAACAGAAGAAGCGGACGAAGAACTCTAGGATCCGAAAGAGTCGAGGAAGAATAGGGGCAAAATGGCGATGTGACGGTCTTGCAGAGTGAGGTTCAAGCGGAGCAATAGGTACAAATGGAACAGTCATTGAGCCCAGCACTACAGTACCAAAGTCGCAGTCGTCTAACTTTCCCCCATCATCCCCCTACGTGTTCTGCCATAATAAGCGCACGTATTCAATCTATCAGCTGTCATCTAGGCCAAACTATTCATATTTACCCCGTTCATAGTCTATTGTTCCCCTTATCATGTATTCGCTTAGCATACCTTGTTTAACTTGTTTCGTTTATGTTGTACAATTCGAATCTCATGGTTGCTGAAAATCAGGTAGGTGGCGAGTAATTCGTGAAAGAAGCCGATTGAAGGTTCATCTAACACGATTTGTTCAGCGCTCAGCGCTGAGCAAAATCTGTTGAGTTTCCAGCATTGCCATTAGTAGTAGAACTCATATTCCAGTACACCTCTGACCACGACGAGCAGTTCAAAAGGCCGTTGATGCAGCTGGATGGATAGAAGTTCATGCCCGGCACGGAATCGACGACGTCTTCCAGCGAATCAATGTCAGAAGCGACGATTTCGATGCATTCGAAGGACTCGTTCACGAATGACGACGACGATTGCTAGATGTGCGATGGATTCGTTGCTCCAATGATTCTGAAGAAGATGCACTACGGCCGGAAGAAGTCGACGAAGTCAGCGAGGGACTGATCAGGTTAAATTTGTTCGCTAGTCGTGGCATTTATTGGTTTTTTTAGCTCGTACCAGTTGTTCAAGTACAGCGAACAAAAAGAGAATCGGAGCGGGGGAGAGAAGATGAAGATGTTGAAGACGAAGAAGTCGAGGTTCGAGCGGATCGTGATGAGCTGACGAGGACGGCCCAGTGCACTGGAATTGCGATTCTATAATTTGTATTGTCCGTAATGTCATTGTTTCGAGTACGGCCATAACAATCGCTCGTACTCGGTTTTTCTACTCCCTTCCCTTCCCCCGTTCAGTTTATTGTTTTTTTTTGTTTAGCCTTTCTTGTGTGACTTTGTCCGTTTATGCCTTTCAGCAGGTAAGTTTTTTTACGATGACGAGGATGGCCCGAGCGCAGTTCACTTCGTGTTCTGTGAGGTGAGATTAAATTCACTAGTTGTGAATTTTATTAATTTTTTAGCTCGCTGCAGTTGTTCGAGTTCAGCGGAACGATGAGAGTCTGCAGAGGGAGCGGACGGAGAAGTTTGCGAGACGAATAAGAGGAGAGAAGAGTTTTTGAATACAATCATCGTTTCGATCCCGACAACCTCCGGCTACCCGATCAAGAACCAGTCGCCGGTGGAAAAGAAGGCAATGTAGACGACGAACAGAGTGAAGTTTTGGACCAAGACGTACAGAAAGCGGCCGTCCAATTCTTTTCCCACCACTAAGTGGTCTGCCATGATAGGCGCACTTATCCACTCCCTCAGCTATCATTTCCAGTGAATAACCTCAATCCCACCTTCAATTCCAATTTCCACCATTGATCAATATTTTCTTATCTAGCTCCGAAGACCGTTGCCGGCGGACAATATGTTGCGGACGAAAAGAAACGCGCGATCTAAAAAGCCAGAATATCCACTTCCATGATCAGTTCCGCGCGTTTGTGAGCATGTGACTGGGGGCTAGGTGAAATTTCAAAGGGATCGGAGTTCAGCAGGTGATAATGGTGGTGAAACTTCAAAGTTCTGTGACAAAGCACTTTATCAAAGTGTAAATTGATAAGGTTCAGAAAAGTTATCAGTTTATCATAACCGTTGGTGAGACAGCTTCCAAAACAAAATATGTCCTCGGCTTCCTGGAATATTTGACAATCTCTAGGCAAATCTTGCCCGTACATTCCAGCAACCCCGTTGAAAACTTGCGATAATGGAATTACTGGTGGAATTGGGAAACTAGATTAGGCTATGATAATTGAACTTTTCGGTTTCGGTTTCCTGGAACATTTTGTAGTTCTTTTCATGAAGACTAGGGATTACTGTACTTTTTAATAGTCGCACGGAAAAACTTGCGATACGGTGGGAAGAATATGATAAGACAGATGATATTGATCGACGAGTGGCTCACGAACCAACAGAGTATGATCTCGGATATCACTGAAAAAGGGCTGATGGGATAGGTTTGAAGCTTTTCCTCACACTGAAGATTATGAAATTCCACTAGCATTCCTAGCAGAAAGACGCATGGAGATGCAAACCCCGATAAAGAAGTTGTCAGTTGGACCATGAGGTTTCTGACGGCTTCTTGATGCTTCCGATACGTGGATGCTGCGATTCTGGTCTTTACTTCGGCCAGAAAATTAAAAGTATCAATTATGAAGGTTAGGAACGATAGGAGCAGAAAACTGCATCCGATAAGGAGGATTGATAAGAAAGTGGTGGTTTGCCCTGACATTTTGTAGATTACAAAGTTCGGAAGGTTTTGAAACTGCTGGAGATATTCTGGGAAGCTCTGAAATGTTTGAAAAACTCAAAAGATTAGTTGTATCTGTGATAACCTCTCTGATGTACTCATACTCTCCTTCTTTTGTCCTATGAACCCACTCTAGCCATCCCACAACGCCCATCCAACTAATCACACAGAAAACATAGATACAGTAATCCACCCATCTGGGAAGTATCCGTTTTGATAAGATGATAGCGAGGGATTGATGTTTTTTGATGAAGCAAATGGTTAGAAGTTCAAGTTCCATTATTCCTATTGTGATCGCGATGACCTGGAGTTCAAGGTGAGAAGGATGAGAAGGAATGTACTGTACCATGAGATAATGGAGCGAAATCCCGAAATATTTGGTCAGAGGGCCTAAACTGAAGCCGGCAATAATGGGGTAAAGGGGTATTGGTTGAGTAAGTAAGGTCAGGTGGATGTCGAGAAGGGTGCACAGGATCTGGAAATTGGAACTTGGGATTCTAGAATCAGAAGCCTTCAAAAGCGTCCAGAAGCTTTCAGAAGCTTCCAGAAAGCTTCCCGAGGCCTGTTATTCATTCATTAGGCATTCAAAACTTTCTCACGTCTTCTGAAAGCTTCAGAAGCCTTTCTCCACGTCTCCTGAAGCCTTCAACCCACCTGAAACCCCAACAAGTAGTACTTGAAACTTCCCATTTTCCCATTCTGCCAGAGCAATAGATAGAATCCCAGTGTATTCAGCAGAACCGAAATGGAACCGATAAGGTGATAGAATGTGATAAGCCAGATAGGAGTTGAGAAGTCGATGCTGGGAGTGGGAGTCATTTGATAAAAAACTTGGGATATGACTTTTTTCTTTTGTTGGCTCGTGAAACAGGTGATATGAGATCGGTTGCTATGACGTCTAGAATCTGCATGAGCAATGAAGGATCCAAAAAGCAAAAGAAGCTAGTAGAACAGAACTTACCGTAAAACCTTTATTAGAAGGGCACCCAATAGTTTGACTTTGAGCTTTTCTATCTCAAAAACTACGAGAGTTATCAAAAAGTTGTCAACTGCAAAGTTGTAGACGAAGATTAGAACTACAACTTTGCAGTTGACAACTTTTTGATAACTCTCGTAGTTTTTGAGATAGAAAACCTCAAAGACAAACTATTGGGTGTCCTTCTAATAGAGGTTTTACGGTATGAGCTTTTTCTTACATCTTGACCAGTTCGAGTACCATTCAGATGCAAAGCATAACATTGGAGTTATCAGCTGACACTATGAGGTTCTTCCATGTTCTTGGCATCAGAACACTATAGATTAAGCTATGATAGTTGAACTTTGATTTCAATTCAGAAAAAAATTGAGCTTCAGTTGGTTTTTTTAAAAGTTTTATTCTTGGAGAACAGGTGAAAACTGATTGAAATCAAAGATAAGACATGTTTATCAGCTGAGCTTTAGAAAACGATAGATGGTGCTGTCACTATTGATTTTTTCGTTTTCCTTTCCAAAATCTTCATGAAAAACTTGCGATAAGGAGGGAAGAATATGATAAGGCAGATGATATTGACGGATGAGTGACTCGCAAACCAACAGATTACGAGCTCGGATATCACTGGAACTGATAAGGTTGATTTGATTGATAACAGCTTTTCCTACACTGCACACTGTCCAATTTTGCCAGAACCGCCACCACAAACACGCATGGAGATGCTATTGTGAGCATTGAAGTCGTCAGTTGGACCATGAGGTTCCGGACGGCTTCTTGATGCTTCTGATACGTGGATGCAGCGATTTGGGTCTTTATTTCGGTTAGAAGACGAAACGTGTCGATTGTAAAGCAGGAAAAGCAAAAACCCAGCGTAGCGCCTTCAATAAGAACGAAAATGAAATAGGCAGTTACTCCCAAAGTGAACTTGAAAACTACAAAGTTTGACAAGCTCTTGAAATTCTCCAGGTATTCCGGATAGTTCTGGAATCTCTGTTTTTTTTTGATAATCAACTACTTATCAGTGATAACCTCTCTGATATACTCCAATTCCTCTTCCTTTGACATTCGGAAAAACTCGAGCCATATGAAGACCACAATACATGTTATGATAACAGAAACTAAGAACCCATAATAAAACCATCTAGGAGCTAGCCGTTTTGATAAGATGATAGCGATTGATTGGTGTTTTTTGATAAAGCAGAAGGTTAGAATTGCTAGTTCGATGAACACTAGGACAACTACCATCATCTGGAAAAAAGAAGATAAAGAAGGTGAAAAGATAAGTGATAAGACCAATTGATACAAGAAAGAGATGCTGAAAACTGAGGAAAACACGCCCAAACAATAGCCAGATATGATGGGGTACAGGGGAACGGGTTGGAATAGAAGGGTTACGTGGACATCTAGTGATAAGCAAGTGATCTGAAAGCCAAGAGATTCAGAAGCTTCTAGAAGGCTTCAACTAACTTGAAAGGCCAACAAGTAGTACTTGAAACTTCCCATTTTATCATTCTGCCAGAGCAATAAATAGAAGCCCAGTGCATTCAGCAGAATTGATAAGCCACCGATGAAGTGATAATAAGTGATAAGCCAGATGGGGGTTGAGAAGTCGACGGGGGGAGTCATGAAACTTGGAGTTTGACTTTTTCCTTTGTTGGCTCGGAAAACAAACAGGTGATATGACTTTGGTTGCTGTGACGCCTAGAATCTGCATGAGCAATGATTCCACCGGCTAGAAACATGCAGAGTTATCAGCTGACAACAATAGGTTTTCCATGTTCTTGGCATTAGAAAACTATAGATTGAGCTATGGTAATTGAACTTTTTGGCTTTCTGAAACATTTTGTGAATTGTTCTTCTCACATGGATTACTGTACTTTCCAAAAGTCTCTAGGAAAAACTTGCGGTACGGTGGGAAGAAGATGATGAGACAGATGATATTGATCGATGAGTGGCTCACAATCCAACAGAGTATGATTTCGGATATGACTGAAAAAGGGCTGATTGGATAGGTTTGAAGCTCATATTTACACTGAAGATTAGGAAATTCCACTAGCATTCCTAGCACAAAGACACATGGAGATGCCAGTCCCACTAGTGAAGTTGTCAGTTGGACCATGAGGTTTCGGACGGCTTCTTGATGCTTCTGATACGTGGATGCTGCGATTTGAGTCTTCACTAGCTCCAGAAGATTGAAAGTGTCGATTATGAAGGTTAGGAATGATAGGAGCAGAAAACTGCATCCGATGAGAAGGACTGATAAGAAGGTTGTGGTTCCCTGGGAAGCGTTGTAGATTACAAAGTTTGGAAGGCTTTGGAACAGCCCGAGGTATTCTGGATAGCTCTGGAAGGGTTGAGAAGATCAAAATGATCAGTTTTATCAGTGATAACCTCTCTGATATACTCATACTGTTCTTCTTTTGACAATCGAAGGAACTCTAGACATATTAGAATCCCAATCCAACTAATCACACAGAGACCATAAATACAGTAATCCACCCATCTGGGAAGTATCCGTTTTGATAAGATGATAGCGAGGGATTGATGTTTTTTAATGAAGCAAATGGTTAGAAGTTCGAGCATCATTATTCCAATGGTGATCGCAATTACCTGGAATCCAAGTTGAGGGGAATGGGAAAGAAGGTTCTTTACCAGGAGGTAATGGAGGGGAACTCCGAACATTTTGGTGAGAACGCCTAAATTGAAACCAGCCATAATGGGGTAAAGGGGTACTGGTTGGGTGAGGAAGGTTAGGTGGATTTCGAGAAGGGCGCAGAGGATCTGGAAGTTCCAAGGTTGCGATTCTAGAATCAGAAGCCTTCAAAAGCGTCCAGAAGCTTTCAGAAGCTTCCAGAAAGCTTCCCGAGGCCTGTTATTCATTCATTAGGCATTCAAAACTTTCTCACGTCTTCTGAAGGCTTCAGAAGCCTTTCTCCACGTCTTCTGAAGTCTTCCACCCACCTGAAACCCCAACAAATAGTATCGGAACCGACCCATTTTCCCATTCTGCCAGAGCAATAAATAGAAGCCCAGTGTATTCAGCAGAATTGATGAGCCACCGATAAAGTGATAATAGGTGACAAGCCAGGTAGGGGTTGAGAAATCAATATTAGCCATGAGGTGTTATAGTGATAAAGCCATAAGTGACAAGAGTCAAAAAATGAGTTGTTTTTTTTTGTGGAACTGATAAAAATGATTAGATTTATTAGATTGATTACAGATTTTTGTGAAAACAGGTGATAAGATTTGATTAGAATTTTGGAAAATGACTGATTTCTTATGTTGGGTTGCGAAACATATCATTTGAATTTGGTTGCTAGAAGGAGCAATCAGCCTTCAAAAAACGATGACGATCTGTTTGATAAGATACTGATAGACTGATGAGTGAGTGACTCAGAAACCAGCAGAACACAACTTTGGATGATATGATATTATCAATGGAACACCATGCGGTTCTCCATGTTCTTGACATCAGAACACTATAGATGACGCTATCACAATTGATCGTTTCGGTTTTCTGAAACATTTTGTAAATAGTTCTTCTAACATGGATTACTGTACTTTCTAAAAATCTCTAGGAAAAACTTGCGATACGGTGGGAAGAAGATGATAAGAGAGATGATATTGATTGATGAGTGACTCACAAACCAACAGATTATGATCTCGGATATCACTGAAAAAGGGTGATTGGGCAGATAGTTTTGAAGCTTCTCCTTACTCTGAAGATTACGAAATTCCACTAGCATTCCTAACACAAAAACACATGGAGATGCCAGGCCTAATAGGGAAGTTGTCAGTTGGACCATGAGGTTTCGGACGGCTTCTTGATGCTTCCGATACGTGGATGCAGCGATTTTGGTCTTCACAAGAGCTAGAAGATGGAAAGTGTCAATTGTGAAGGTCAAGAACAGTATGAAGATTATAGTGCCTCCGAGAAGAAGGAGTGATAAGAAGATTGTAGTTCCCTTGGAAACTTTGTAGATTACAAAGTTGGGAAGGTTTTGGAACAGTTGGAGGTATTCTGGGTAGCTCTGGAAGATGAGAAAAGTTCAAAATGATCAGTTTTATCAGTGATAACCTCTCTGATATACGCATACTGTTCTTCTTTTGACAATCGAAAAAACTCTGGACATATCAAAATCACCAATAAACTGATAACACAGTAAGTATAGATACCGTAATCCATCCATTTGGGAACGATATGTTTTGATAAGATGATAGCAATTGATTGATGTTTTTTGATAAAGCTAATGGTTAGCACTTCTATCATCAGTATTCCAATGGTGACCCCAATTACCTGGAATCCAAGTTTAGCAGAATGGAGGAGAAAAGGCACTTTACCAGGAGGTGATGGAGGGGAACTCCGAAAATTGTAGTTAGAACGCCCAGATTGAAGCCGGCAATAATGGGGTAAAGGGGTATTGGTTGGGTGAGGAAGGTCAGGTGGATGTCGAGGAGGGTGCACAGGATCTGGAAGCTGTAAGTTGAGATTCTAGAATCAAAAGCCTTCAGAAACATCCAAAAGCTTCCAGAATCTTTCAGAAGCTTCCTCAGTCTTTTAGAATTTTCCAGAATCCTTTAGAAGCTTTCAGAAGTTTCGTGCAGCTTTCAGAAGCTTTCAGAAGCTTCCAGAAGCTTCCAGAAGCTTTCAGGAGCCTTCAAAAGCTTTCGAAAGCTTTCAGGGGCTTCCAGAAACTTCCAGAAGCCTTCAGAAGTTCTTAGAAGCTTCTAGAAGCCCTTTTCCACGTCTTCTGTAAGCTTCAACCCACCTGAAACCCCAACAAATAGTATCGCAACCGGCCCATTTTCCCGTTCTGCCAGAGCAATAAATAGAAGCCCAGTGTATTCAGAACAAGCGAAATGGAACCGATAAGGTGATAATAGGTGATAAGCCAGGTAGGAGTGGAGAAATCAATATCAGCCATGAGGTGTAAGTGATAACACTAGTGATAAAGACCAGTGTCAAAAACTGAACAGGTGGAAAGTTGTTATTCAGAAGGAATCAGAATCCAGTGCAGGAAGTTACGTCAATTCAGAAGACTATAGATGAAGCTCTAATGATTGGTCTCTTTGTTTTTCTGAAACTTTTTTTAGTTCACGTGGACTACGGATTACTGTACTTTCCCAAAACCTGCATGAAAAACCGGCGATACGGTGGAAAGAAAATGATAAGACAGATGATATTTACTGATGAGTGACTCACAATCCAACATGTTAGCACTTCAGCTATCACTGGAACTGATAAGGTTGATTATTGATAAGATATCAGTTTTTCTTACATCGAACATTATCAAATTTCACCAGGACGCCAAGGACGAAGACGCATGGAGATGCTATAGTGAGCATTGAAGTTGTCAGTTGGACCATGAGGTTTCTGACGGCTTCTTGATGCTTCTGATAGGTGGATGCTGCTATCCGGGTCTTGACAAGAGCTAGAAGATTGAAAGTGTCAATTGTGAATGCTAGGTGGAGAAATGATAAGGTAAGGCCAGCGAGGAGGAAGAGAATCAGGAAGATCATGAAGCTCCAGGAGAATTTGATGATGAGAAAGTTTGGTAGGCTTTGGAAGGCTTCTAGGTAGTCTGGGTAGGTCTGAAAGTCTTGATTGATAAGAATGATAATCGCCTTATCACCTCTCTGATAAACTGCCACTCTTCTTCCTTAGTCATTATCAGGAACCATCCCCATATCATTATCCCTAGTGGTGCAACCACACTAACACAATAGCCCAGGTACTCTAGGAACTTTGGGAATATCCGTTTTGATAAGATGATAGCGAGTGATTGGTGTTTTCGGAAAAAGCAAAAGGTTAGAATTTCGAGCTCTATCACTTCGATTATCACCCCGTAACCCTGAAATGATGAGGAACTGATAAGAAGATTGATAAACTGAACCAGTAGATAGTGAAGTGGAACATCAAGCATTTTGGTTAGAATTCCTAGACCATACCCGGCATTTATAGGGAATAATGGGATGGGTTGGAGGAGAAGGGTTAGGTGAACGTCTACTGATAAGCAGGCCATCTGAAAATGATATCTTATCTTATCTTATTTTATCACTAGGAAGCTCGACCTGAAAGGCCAACAAGTAGTACTTGAAAAATCCCATCTTTCCATTATGGAATATCAATAAATAAAAGCCCAGTGCATTCAGCAGAATTGATAAGCCACCGATAAAGTGATAATAAGTGATAAGCCAGGTTGGAGTTGAGAAGTCAATGTTTTCAGTCATAAAGCTCTAGTGATGAAGTAAGTGATAAGGGGCTGGGAGTTTGGTCGTTGGTTGAACAGGTGAAAATGCGTTTTCTTGGTAGACTGACTATAAAGGTTGCTGGAAACGAAACTTTATCATTTTTGAGCTTTATCATTTTTATCAACGCTTCTTAACTTGGACTCTTTGTGATAAACAAGATAAAAACAAAGTTATCAGCTAATCATTTATTGATATCAGTCGAATCTTGACAATCCTCTCCAGAGTACCCTGGTGCACATTTACAACGATCTCCGTTGTTATGATACCTGAGCTTATCACCCTTATCAACCATCCTCCAACAGCTCAAACGATTACAAAACGGACCATCCCAAGGAACTCGGCACACACATTCGACGCCTTTCGGGCCGACAGCGAGGGATCCGTTGCCACGGCACATTGTCCAGTTGCAGCTGGAAATTGTTATCAGTTCTGATAGTGATTTAGATCAGACTCACCTCTTCCAAGGAGTCATAGCTTTCTCAATGAAACCTAACTCCTTCTTACAGTGCTGGTAATTTTCGCATACTGGCCCTTCCCAGCCGAAATTACAAGTACATCTGCCATCTTTCACTGAAGCAGTTCCTGGCACCCGGAGGTTTTTGCACTTGTACTCTTCGTATTCTGGACTGATAGACGCTAAGATCCATCTGGAGCACTCTTCAAGCTTCCCATCCATGAACCCGAGGCCGAGTTGAGAGGAGTTTCCGCAAGAGCCGATGGGTAGGTCACTGGAAAAAGAGGGGAGCAGTTGCTCGGAGGGTAAACTACACACATTTCGAGGTTCTGGATCCACAAGTTTACAAAGCTTCAGAAGCCTCGAAACTTCAGGAGCTTCAGAATTCTCAGATCTTCAGAGCTTCTGAATCCCCCGACACTTCAGGCTTTGAATCCCCCGGGGAACTTTCTAGGCTTCAGACACCCCAACTTACCTCAATTTGATCAGAAGATTGCCGGAATCATCAGTGATTCTTGGTCGGGCTGCCAGGACGAATTTTCCGAGAGCAAGAAGAATGTAGAGGGTTCTCATGGATTCAGAAGCAAAGTTTCAATAGCTAGCAAAATAGAAAACTGGGGTAAACAACTGTTTTCTCTCTTGCGCAAAGAGACCCAGACGCACAAAGATATCCGTTGTGATAAGAGAGAGTGATAAGAAAAGAAAAAAGATAATGATGTCATTGAACTTTTCATCTTTCTTAGAACCCTTCATTTTTTCCTCGAATTTGACGAATCTCCCCTCTAAAATCGGCCTTGTTTGAACACCTTTTGACCACTTTTTTGGTCAAAGTTCCTCGAATTCTTGTCAGTTTTAGTGTCAAAAGCTGTGTCAACTGTGTGGGATACACACAAAGTTTTGGTAATAAAAGATGAACAAGTGGCTCTGATTTCGATTCAAAAATGCTCATTTTCACATTGCTTGGATTGGTGACGCTTGGGAGAGCTGCCAATGAGGATGCGATAGCGGCAGCAGATGCTTGTACTATTCCGGATGTGTTGGATCCGGCAAAGGTGGGTTACTGTAGAAAGATTACTGTATGGTGACCTAGAATCCCAAGCATGCAAAAGTTAGGCCAACCTCCTCTTTTTTCCAGAAACTCTGGGCCCCCAGCGCCCCAAACTGTGAAAATGAATACGACGAAGACAGCTGTAGAATCCATTTCCCTGGTGACCCAGTGGTCCCTGGACAAGAAGCCAATCGGCCGATGAAATGCTGGAATGAGAAGAATGCCGATGGCACGTATACCCCCAGTGATTATTGGTTTGGAATTGCCAGGACCTATTGTGCCAAGAAGTGCGGATTCTGTTGTCTGGCCGAGAATTACAAGTGTGAAAAGTTTGAAAGTAAGGGATTCTTGGGATTCTGGGAATTCTGGAGATTCTGGCTTTCTGAAATTCTGAAGATTCTGGAGATTCAGGAGACTCTGGAGACTCTGGGGATTCTGGAGATTCTGAAGCTCCTGGGGATTCTGGAGATTCTGGCTTTCTGGGATTCTGGAGATTCTGGGATTCTGAAGATTCTGAAGATTCTGAAGATTCTGGAGCTTCCGGGATTCTGGAGCTTATGTATTCTGGATATTCTGAAGCTTCTGGAATTCTGGAGATTCAGGGATTCTGGAGATTCTGGAGATTTTGAAGATTCTGGAATTCTGAATCCAAAACCAATTCCTTCTTCCAGCTCCCGCCGGCTTCAACTGCAACACCCCCGAAGCGATCAGTGCCTGTGCTGCCGTCACCCCGCAACTCTGCGAAACCTCCACTGAATTCCGTACTATCTACGCCAACTGCTGCCCCAAAACTTGCGGATTCTGCAAGATGAACGGATGCATTGACGCCATGCCAAGCTGCAAAGACACCCCGGCCATCTGCACCTTCCCTTCAATGCAGAGCTTCGTGCAGCAGTACTGCAGGAAGACTTGCGGGCTCTGTGAGCCCTGCAAGTATGAGCCGGATGCTGATCCGTATTGTGAGATTCGGAAAGCAAATAGTGGCTGGTGTGATGATCCAAAGTATCCACCACGATTGATTAAGCAGACTTGCGCGACTACTTGTAAGAGGTGTTGACTTAAAATAAAGTTTTATCGTTGTCTTGTTATCTCTTCACTGATAAGAGTTGATAAAAAATAATCAATTACAAAGTTGTAGATCAAAACCTCCTCTACAACTTGGCAATTGATCACTTTTCCCTATCTCTCAATCGAAGCAAGATATCGATTGATTGATAGTCCTGTCTTTATCAATTGATATCTCGCCCCAATGGTAAGATAGCAGAAAGTGATCAACAGCAAACTTGTAGTTCAAAACCTCCTTTACAACTTTGCAGTTTGTCACTTTTTGCTATCTTCACTCCTTATCAACTTATCAGAAACTTAACGACTTCTCACTTTATTCTTTTGAAAACAACTCCAAATCCATTCTCGATAAGCATGATGCAACAAGATAACAGTTATACTTTCAACAATCCCATGAACTCCTATCACTATCACCAAAAAGTTCATGAATCCCTGATTAAACTCTCCCATTGCCAAAGCTATAGTCCCCGCAGCAAACGGAACGATCACAACTATAAAAGGGACATTTGCTTGGATAGTAGAAGCAATGAAAAAGCGACGTTGGAGGGTTCTGGTGTGAGCAGAAGTGTGGAGAGAAGGGGATAGATAGAGGTAGAATATACAGCAAGAAGTGTGGAAAACCACGTGGATCAGGGCATTGAGGTAGATTGCAGGGATTATGAAGAAAGTTACAGCGGAGATCCAGAATGGGTCGATTAGAAAGACGTATGGGGGAACAGTGAAGAATTCTTCGATTGGGGGGCATGGGATTGTCTTCAAAATCTCTATCAGCGCGCCTTCTTGGTCTTCTGGAGACTTCAGAAGCAACAGAGCCACCAGGGAGCTCGAGGAGAAGATGGCTCCGTAGTAGAGGATCCTGGTGGCTCGCCGAGTGATTCGGAAGGGATTCTCTGGGATTGAACTGCTACGGCTTTCGAATAGGTAGATTATGGAGACTACCATTCCTGGAAAAGAAAGGATTTTTGAAGTTTTTGAGGTTCAGGAGCACACCGAGCATTAGAAACATCAGAAGAAGGAGTTGGATTGGTGTTGGGACATGGAAGATTGATAGGAGTCCCACGTGGAATCCAGCTAGGGATGGGATGAAGTAATAGGGGGTTAGAAGGGTTCCATGACCGAAATCGCAAAGGGAGCACCTGGAAAAGATTAGTCAGAAGGCCAAAAGCCCAGAATCCATGGATTTTCAGAATTCCGAAATCTCTAGAATCCGGGAAGCTTCAGAACTCCAGAAGTCTTCAGAATCTCCAGAATCCTAGAGCTGCTAGAATTCCAGATTCTCCAGAATCTCCAGAATCTTTAGAATCTTCAGATTCCCAGAATTCCAGAAGTTTTAGAATACCTGAAGCTTCAGAAGCTCCAGAATCTCCAGAGTCTCCAGAACCCTTAGAAGCTCCTGAATCTTCAAAATCTTCAGAGCTTCTAGAATCTCCAGAATCTCTAGAATCTCCAAAAGCTCCAGAATCCCTGAAGCTTCAGAAGGTCCATAATCTCAGAGCTTCAAGAATTCCTGAATCCGAGAATCTTCAAGATCCTCAGAATTCCAGATTCCTCAATCTCCAGAATCCCCACAATGTATAGACATCTGAATCTTCCCCCCATTGCTCACCACAAATGTGAATTCAACAGCGGCCATTTCACAATGTTCATACTCTTCGGAGACTT
Source organism: Caenorhabditis becei (assembly GCA_900536315.3). Classification (NCBI taxonomy): domain Eukaryota; kingdom Metazoa; phylum Nematoda; class Chromadorea; order Rhabditida; family Rhabditidae; genus Caenorhabditis; species Caenorhabditis becei. The sequence continues at coordinate 736,206 of LR538955.1, read as the reverse complement.
CCAAATAATCAAATAAGCCGTCAGCACATGAATTGGCAACCCAAACACTTGAATCGAATGACTTGTATTAGCCAGACCTTGCCAGGAAGTCAGGAAAGAAGGATGTTGGTTACATTTGGAATAGTTGGTGTGAAAGTAGGACAAGAGGTTTTGAGCTGAGAGAGACATGCTTCTAGTTGCTAAATGCGCATTTTTGAGCTCATGTAAGCCGCCAAAATTTGATTATAGTCTTGGAGAGTGGTCAGGTGATCTGGGTTCAGAGATTGGAAATCATGGAATGTGTTATCAGTACATCACTTCATCATCGAAGTCCTTATTACTGCCAAGTTTCAGCCAATTCTATCGAGGTCTTCATGAAGAATTCCTTATCAGCAAATGAGTTCGTGATAAAGTCCTTATCGCTGGTCTTGCCAAGTTTGAGCCGAATCTATCTAGGCCACCCCACAAACTTCCTTTTTTTGGAAATCCTTATCAGTGCATGACTTTGTGAAGAAGTTCTTATCACTGGCAAATCACTGATTGCAATAAACTGTAAACAGTCAGAATCGAAAAAGGGTGGGTACTAATCACTCCCTAATCCTCCACTAATACTTGAAAACGAAAAATTTGCGAAAATTCCGCTATAAAAACCTCCAAATGTGCTCATTCTTCAATGCAATGCTGAAAGAGCTCTTCATTCTTCTAGGGCTTCTAGCCCTTGCCGAAAGTGCTGCAAAGCAGTATGCCTATGCCTACGGAACACCGATTCAAGGCGCGTTCCAGTGCAAAGATGCTAGAAAACTGTTTCCTATACTGATGAGGTAAGACTTCTTCAAAGCCTCCGAGTATTTTCATTTTCAGTAGAGACGATGATGGAGGCTTCAATCAGTTGTACAATCTTGGGAGCTTACAAACTTCTGTGATAGTCGGCGGGCTATGGACTGTCGGTGATCAGAGTAACACCTGGAGCTGGGAGAGAAACTTAATATACCGAGTTGACCAATTGATCAGCTACATGATCAAATGGGACGCTTACGTGAAGACTCATTACATTGTGGTGAGTTGCTTGACCCAGTATTCTGAAGCTTGACCAAGTCTTCCGAAGCTTGAAATAGTCTTCTGAAGCTTGACATAGTCTTCTGAAGTTTGACATAGTCTTCTGAAGCTTGATCTAGTCTTCTGAAGCTTGACCAAGTCTTCCGAAGCTTGAAATAGTCTTCTGAAGCTTGAAATAGTCTTCTGAAGCTTGAAATAGTCTTCTGAAGCTTGACCTGATCTTCTGAAGCTTGACCTGATCTTCTGAAGCTTATCCTAGCCTTCTGAAGTTTGACATAGTCTTCTGAGGCTTGGCCAAGTCTTCTGATGTTCCACCTAGTCGTCTGCGCTTGAAAATCTTGATTCAAAGTGTGATGTTTCAGGTGAATTCCATAAACGCTGACACCGCCGGCGTCCTATTCGCCCTCAACACACTTATCACCCGTGGTATACAAAAAGGCTTGGAAGTTGGCATCTATACTAGCAGAGAGGATTGGATTCGGATGACTGGCAACTCGACGGATCTCCCCGACCGAGTCCCGCTCTGGTGGGTCAACGATGGAGGAAAGGATGGTCCAGATACCCCAGACAACTTTGATGACTTTGTGCCTTTCGGGCCATGGGAGGATCAATCCCGCATTGCCATGAAACAGTTCTCGACTGAGACTAATGATTGTGGAAGTGGAAAGAGTGTTTACTTTGTTTGATGTCTTGGAAATCAATAAACTGTATGAGCATTTTGTTATCAATTGATCAGTTGATCGTATCACTATGAAATCATTTTTTCGTGAAGACAAGCTATAAAAACGCCCAATGAAAATGGCTTGTCAATAAGTGACTAACCCTTCAAAACCCCACGTTTGCACTCATTCTGCTATAAAAAGCTCCTCCCAGAGTGCTCATTTTTCAGGAAAATGCTCAAACAACTCCTGCTCCTCGGCCTTCTAGCCCTCGCCAGTGCTGGAAAACAGTACGCTTACGCCAATGCAAACAACTATCAGGGAGCCTTTCGCTGCTCTGATGCCACAAAAGTGTTCACTGTGGTCATAAGGTATGCTCACAGATGATTCACGCCTTATCAGAATACACACGTCTTCAGAAATTCCGCTGTCACTCAGCGCAACTGGGTCATCTCGTCCAGATCAACTACGAATCTTGTCGGTGGCCTCTGGGTTTTCAATCAAGCGCTCAACGCAGGATCCGCAAGAAATCTAGTTGATACTTTGATTAAAGCGATGGCCGACAATGACGGCTACATGAAGACTCATTATATTGTGGTGAGTTCAATCAAAAGCTTGACCTGGAGTTCTGAAGCTTGACCAAGTCTTCTGAAGCTTGACCTAGCCTTCAGAAGCTTAACCTAACCTTCAGAAGCTTGACCTAACCTTCAGAAGCTTGACCTAGCCTTCTGAAGCTTGACCTAGCCTTCAGAAGCTTAACCTAGTCTTCTGAAGCTTAACCTAACCTTCAGAAGCTTGACCTAACCTTCAGAAGCTTGACCTAGTCTTCTGAAGCTTGACCTAGCCTTCAGAAGCTTAACCTAGTCTTCTGAAGCTTGACCTAGATCATTTTCAGTTGAATCAAATCTCTGCCGACACACCGCAGGGTGTTGTTGCCGCTCTCAAGACCCTGATCATTCGAGGTGTACAACATGGACTGGAGGTTGGCATCTACACTAGCACAGATGATTGGATTCGGATGACTGGCAACTCGACAGATCTTCCCGTGAAAGTTCCGTTGTGGTGGATCAATGATGGAGGGAACTTTGGTTCTGATACCCCAGACAACTTTGATGACTTTGTGCCATTCGGACCTTTCGATCGATCCAATCTTGTCATGAAGCAGTTCTCGAAGAAGTCAAGTGATGAGTGTGGATGTGGGAAGAGTGTTTATTTTGTTTGAAAGTGTTAATTGATAAAAATGATATGTTTTGTTATCAGTGTAGAATGATGACGTCTTCTGAAGTTCTCTTTGCCCCCTTGAATTGCAAATGTCTCAACCCACTGAACCGACTAATTTGTGATTGATAAGAATGATAAGATAAGAGGGGAAATGTGGAAACCGCGTGTTTGATGATCGAATTAGATCAGAGAATGTTCAAATGAACAGATTGACGTTTGGGGCTTGTCTGGGCTTTCTCGTGGATTCCGGGCCAAGCCTCTGGGCTTCCAGGCTTCCAGGCTTCCAGGCTTCCAGGCTTCCAGGCTTCCAGGCTTCCAGGCTTCCAGGCTTCCAGGCTTCTCGAGGCTTCCAGGCTTCCAGGCTTCTTGGGGCTTCCGGGCCAGGAAAAGCTTTCAGGCCATACTTCCAGACCTGTTTTCAGGCTTCCAAGACCAAAAACCACCAGCTCCTCTTATCACTCCACCACCTTGTAGCCAATAAAAACTACAACTGTAAACATTATCACTTATCATCATCACCATACCCAAACCATCCACACCCACCCCTCTCTCCCCAATTTTTCCCCAATTTGATCGCATTGATCTTGACCACGCTACTATAAAAGACTAACCTAGAAGAAGAGATTTTAAAAAATGGGCGGTCACTTGTCTCATCTGGAGCGTGAAGAACACCCCGAGAAGTTGGACGCCACATGTGGACCGATAAGAGGCAATGTTTATAGGCATGTGAGTTCTCTAGGGGGTTCTCCTTGGAATTCTAGAATCTGAATTCCAGGACGATCGAATCGTAGATGGCTACCTTGGCATTCCATACGCCCAACCACCCATTGGCCCCTTGAGATTCCAAAAACCAGTTCCAGCAGCCAAATGGACGGAAACCAAAGATTGCACCAAGTACGGCCCCCGCTGCCCTCAATCTGGAGCTTTCCCCGAGATGATTCACTTCGAAAAGGACGACACTCCAGATGAAGCCAACTGCCTCACCATCAACGTCTTCTCTCCCAGATGGAAGTCCCAAGAGTTCCCCAACGGTCGGCCCGTGATGATCTACATCCATGGAGGAGGCTTTGAACTCTCGGCTTCAAGGGAGTACTGTGACTATTCGGTCTCCGGAACCCTTCCACTAAAGGATGTTGTGATGGTGACACTCAACTATCGGGTTGGCATCCTTGGATTCTTCACAACGGGAGATGAAGTTTGTCGTGGAAACTTTGGCCTTTGGGATCAGACTCTAGGCCTTCAATGGGTTCAGAAGCACATCAAAAGCTTTGGAGGGGACCCCAAGAATGTCACGATCTTTGGACAAAGTGCAGGTGGAGTTAGTGTGGATTTACTGAGCTTGAGCCCACATTCCAGAGGTCAGTGATAAAAAAACCAACTGATAAGGCATCATTTTGATGTTTAGATCTCTTCCATCGTGTTGTTCCAATGTCTGGCAATGCCAATTGCGAATTTGGCTGCAGAACAGCTAGAGGTGAAGCAGAGGCCTGTCTAGCTTACCTAAGACACATTGGATATCAAGGATCAGACGATTCAGAGGATCAGATGGCATACCTAAAGGATAAGCCGATTGAGGAGATGCAGAAGATGAATGGGTTCATCATCCCGGTCACTGGGGTCTTCATCTATGAGCCTAATATCGATGGGGATTTCCTTCCGAAACCGTTGGATGAGCTTCGGAAAGAAGCTCCGAGAAAGGATGTGATGTTGGGCGTTGCTGAACATGAAGGTCTGTTCTTCGATCTTTGTAGCAAGGATCCAAGGAAAGCGGAAGAGATCCTGAAGGAAGGGATCTTTGCGTTGTATAAAGAGGATAGTGGGAAGGATTTCGAGGAGATCAGGAAGAAGATTTACGAGTTTTATACGAATGGGGTTGATGAGAACGATGAGCAGAAGATGAGGGAGAGGATGGTGGATGTGAGTTGGAAGTTTGGAATTAGAAGTCTAGAATCCCTTTTCAGTTTTATGGAGATGCTCTCTTCAACGGCGGCGCTATCGCCACAGCTCAAGACTCTCTCCGTCACGGCAACAACGTCTACTTCTACGTCTTCGACTACTGTAACCCCAATGGATTTGGAGGCCTGGAAGAGATGATGCCCTTTGTTGGACCCACCCATTGCACTGATCTTCGCTATGTTCTTGGAGAAGGCCTTTACAGTGATTTCAAGCCGAATGATGCGGATTGGAAGATAATTGATAAGATGACAACGATGTACACTAACTTTGCAAAATATGGGGATCCGAATGAGAAGGGGAAGGTGGAATGGGAGAAGTATAGGTTGGAAACGCCGGAGAGACACTATCGGATTGGATATCCGAGGGGAGAGATGAGGGATGAGTATCACAAAGGGAGATGGGAGTTCTTGAAGGAGATCCGAAAGGGTCACAAGATCCTGGAGGAGGTGGTTTATGGAAGAAAGTGATAAATTGATAAATGATAACTAATTGTGTCAATAAAGAATCGATACTTGCGCTCTTATCACTTATGGTCAGCAGCAGTCTCTCACCTATTCTATTTGCAAGTTGCCTATGCCCACTGATGGTAAATAAAGAATCGATATTTGTATGCTCTTATCAGTCATAGTTACTGATAACAACTGCCTCTTTCCCCATTCCATTTCCCCATGCTCTCCTCTCACCCCTCTTTCATCATCGATGCCTTTACCCAAACTCTATTCGCTGGAAATCCAGCTGCTATTTGTCTAATCCCAACTGTTCTTAGAGACCAGGACTACCTGAAAATTGCCGCTGAATTCAACCTCTCTGAAACTGCTTTTCCAGTTCCATTGGATCCCTCCAAGGGCTTCAAAAACTCTTCTGAATTCTCCCTCCGCTGGTTTACACCAACAGTTGAATACCCGCTTTGTGGACATGCCACCCTTGCCACGTCACACGTGTTATTCAATGAAATCGGTAGGAAGGAAGTGCGCTCCATTGATAATCAAGGATGTTTATAGGGAATCTGAATGAAGAGCTGAAGTTTTCCACCTTATCAGGGATCCTTAAGGTTCGAAAAGATGATAAGGGGAATGTGGAGATGAACTTCCCAAAGTATGAGCTAACATCTTTAAAGATTGAGGAAATTGAGAATCAATTGGAAGAAAAGTTCCCTGCTGTAAGTGTGTCAACCTGCTCCCATTTGCTCATCATTTTTCAGACCCGTGCCCCAGACTTCTTGAAGGACCTTCTCAGTTATCTGTTCCCAATGGGCTCTTCAATCTCCATCTATTCCGTTGCCTACACTTTCAAAGACAACCTTCTTCTCGTCGCAGTCCACCCCACCACCACTCTGAAACAGCTCAACTCTATCAAAATCGACAGCTCTAAGATTCTCGAAATTGAAAACTCCGGTTTTATCAAAGGATTAGCGGTTACAATCTACCCGAAAGACCCGATTGCTCAAGGATTTGTGAATGAAGCAGGTCACCCATTTGACTACGCATGTCGTTATTTCGGCCCATAGGTTGGTGTCACCGAGGACCCGGCTACCGGCTCTGCACAGTGTGCTCTTGCTCCTATGTGGTCGGGAGTCAATGGGAAAACAGAGTTTTATGCGCTGCAGGTGAGCTTTTGGGAGCAAGCTTGAGCATGTTTTCTATCAGTATTATTCAGGCTTTCCCTGGTCGCGGGGCTCAGTTTCATATCAGACTAGAAGATGATCGAGTTATCCTGAAGGGATCTTCTGTGACAGTGATGAAAGGAAAGATCAATTTGCATGTTTAGTACCAATAAATGATTGATATTTGCGCTCTTATCAGTCAGTCACTGATAACAATCACCTCTTTCCCCATTCCATTTCCCCATGCCCACCTCTCACCCCTCTTTCATTATCGATGCCTTTACCCAAACTCGATTCGCTGGAAATCCAGCTGCTATTTGTCTTATCCCAACTGTTCTTCGTGACCTTGACTACCTGAAAATCGCCGCTGAATTCAACCTCTCTGAAACGGCATTTCCAGTCCCATTGGATCCCTCAAAGGGCTTCAAAAACTCTTCTGAATTCTCCCTCCGCTGGTTTACCCCAACAGTTGAATACCCGCTTTGTGGACATGCCACCCTTGCCACGTCACACGTGTTATTCAATGAAATCGGTAGGAAGGAAGTGCGCTCTACTGATAATCAAGGATGGTTTTAGGGAACCAGAATGAAGAGCTGAAGTTTTCCACCTTATCAGGAATCCTGAAGGTTAGAAGAGATGATAAGGGGAATGTGGAGATGAACTTCCCTAAGTATGAGACAACATCTTTTAAGATTGAGGGAATTGAGAATCAATTGAATGGGAAGTTCCCAGAGGTGAGTGTTATCAATAGAGCGCACTTGCCCACTTTCCTAAAAACATTTCAGATCCCAGCTCCCTTGTTCCTATTGGATCTTGTCAAATGTGCGGTTCCGGAAGAAGTAAGCCTTATGAACTCTCCATTTCTTCCACATTTCCCCCGTCCAGATCCCAATTGAACACGTCTTCTACACTCTCAAAGACAATCTTCTCTTCATCTCCCTCCACCCTGAAACCACCTTGAAGCAGTTCAAATCTATCAAAATGGACTACACGAAACTTTTGGAAATTGACAATTCCGGTTATGTCAAAAGTCTGGGACTCATTGTTCACCCGAAGAATCCCAAGGATCAAGGATTTGTGGATTCTGAAGACCGCCCATTCGACTATGCCTACCGGGATTTCGCCCCATGGGTTGGCACAAATGAGGATCCAGCGACAGGCTCGGCTCAATGTGCTGTGGCACCATTTTTGTCGGTTTTGACAGGGAAAACAGAGTTCTACGCGTTACAGGTTAGTGATAACACTGGAAAGGACTGATAAGAGAATTGCAGGCATTCCCCGGCAGAGGAGGCATCTTCCGCATCCGACTAGACGGCGATCGAGTGATTCTCAATGGAAGCAGTGTGACAGTGATGAGAGGAGAGATTGAGTTGGACTGATAACTGATAAGTGATGAGTGATAAAATCCTTTGCAATTGGATGATACTGATAGAATGAAGCTTATGACTGACTCTCTTCCTTTGAATCTAGGTCACGCTGCCCATCACCTGGAAACCATGTTCTCTCACAGACTTTGAAAAATATAATCTGAACTTTGCTTCCGCGTTTTTTAAACTTCACGAAAAGCTTGAATGATAGAATATTTATTCGAAAAAGCGGTTTTTATTCTAAAAATGATGTTTTTTTCAAATCCTTGTCTTCCAGTTCCAATCAGCATGGCAAACATAGCGCAAGTCTATTCAAGAAATGAACTTGTCGGAGACATTCTGAAAAGATCGAATTAGTTTTGCAATTGGTGTTACTGTGACTTACCTATATTCAAGTGTGTCCTGAGGCTTCTTCGCAAAACTCGTCGTTTCCACACAAATCCAGTCATCACATCGGGGTTCGCGCAGCCTGTCGACTGAACTAATCAAATGTGATTACTGTCATCATGTTCCAACTAGAGTGTTTGCAAAGTACTGGAGTCGTGAAGAGTCGTGAAGAACTTCCTTCACAAAACTCGTCGTTTCCACACAAATCCAAACATCACATCGGGGTTCGCGCAGCCTGTCGACTGAACTAATCAAATGGGATTACTGTCATCATGTTTCAACTAGAGTGTTTGCAAAGTACTGGAGTCGTGAAGAGTCGTGAAGAGTCCATCCACCCATCCATTCATCGTCGAGAGGGATTGCAACCAACTAGAAAGGCAGCAGAGCAAATGAATGAATGGTTTTTTTTGTAGGTCTTCTAGAGGGGGGGGGGCGGGGTCTGTAGGGGGCGTGGTTCATCGAGCCGTTGTTCTGTTGTTCTTGTAGCGGAAACACGGATCGATTGACAGATAATAACAGCTGTCTGGCAAATTTACGATATCTAGAGGTGAGATCGTGGGAAAGCGGCTAAGAGGACAATGAAAACAAAGAAAGCGATGATAGATCGAGGTGTCGTTGCAAACTTTCAGGGTCAACATTTCAAATTTGAAAAATGGAAAAAATAAGATGAAAAGTTGAAATTTCGTGTTCGCATAGTCCAGCTTCCACTATAAAACGTCTTCTGAATCCCTGAAGACGTGCACGATCTGAATCTTGTAGAATCTTCACGAAAAAGTACGTTTCTGGGCACAAAATGAACCGAGTTATTGCTTTCAGGCAAATGAAGCTGTGAAGCTAACTGATAAGCGACATCACCCAAGAATTCGCAAGTTGCCAAAATAAACTTGTTTGTTGTTCTGTCATCTTGGATCCCTAGGATCCTCGGGTATTTCCTGATAACACTTTGACTACTCCAGAACCCCTGAATCCTTGAATCTAGGTCACGTTACCCAGGACAACATCATCTGGAAACCACGTCACATGCTCTTGAACGCACTGAACATTGAAAAAAATCAATAAAAACCACAACACAAAGAGGAAAGTTCAAGTTGGAGGTTTTTTTTCTGGACGGTGGCAGTCGAGAGCCGGGGGTCCCACTTGGGCTTTAAGGGCCGTTGAGCCAAGAGTCGGGCTTCTGGGCTCTCCTGGGCTCCAAGGGGTTGTTATACTTTGTTTCTGAAAGGAGAACAAAAGACAACGGCCAAAAACATGTGAATTTAAACAATCCCCCGTCTAGGTTACTGTAGTCAAATCAAAGATCATGCCCGGAGACATGTCTCCTCGAGTTGTTCCTAGTGATAAGCAAACTGATAACTTACGGAAACGGTACGGTACTTTTTCTAGCTCCTGATCTTCTATTGCTTCTGATCTTGAAATCCAATTACCGGTTTGTTGAGCCAACTTTAGTGTCATGCTTATGGCCAATGTCCCAGCTTATCCTCGTTTCGGTTCTCTGGAAAAATGAACAACAAACACCCGAAAGCTCTCCACAACTCTACTATTTTCACTCTAAAAACCCGACAAAGCTCAAGAATCATGCCCGGAGGCAAGCCTCCTTGAGCTGTTTCATCGGGAAAGTTGATGGATTTCGAATTTTAGAGGGACTTACATGGAACCTAGAGCCGGAATAGTGCCAGAAGTCAAGGAGAAGAAGGAAGATTCGAGAAATGAATGCTTTTTGAGCAAATGCGTGGAGTTATTGTTCTTATCAGTGCCCCAGATCTCTTATCACGTGGTAATTTGAAAACGTGAAGTTTTTCTGAAATCCCAAAATCCCAGGGTTCATCGAAACACTCACAGATCTAATGAGGCATTGAATATTCCGAATCACTGATAATGGCATTATCAAAACAAAGAGATAGTGATAACCTATCATTGATAGTGCGGATGTTTCTATTGACACTGATCTTAGATGTCAAACGTTTCAGAGAAACTAGAAAGATTCGAGCAGAAATCACAGAAACAGAGGCAAAAAGGTTGAAAGAGACAGTGAAAATGGCTCGTAGGCTAATTTTTGTGATTTCTGACCTGATAAGACTCCTGATAAGACCTCTCATAAGACCCTGATAATGATAAGAACCTGATAAGAAGGTATATAAAAGGAGACGGGTTGTTCAGAGGTGGTCAAGATGATCAGAGTCGTTCTTCTTGGCCTTCTGGCCTGTAAGTTCTAGAATTTGTTGTCTGGATAACTGATATTGATTCCAGATGCTTCTGCCTCCTCCTACGGAAACGCATCTTCCTGCCCCAAAGCCGCCACCTATGGATCAGGACCTCCATCCTCTTGCACCCAACCCAGTGACCCCAACAACCTCCCAGCTTCCGAACTAGAATCCTGGTTCACTGAGGCAATGTTCAATGATCTCTTCCCCTTTTCCAATTTGGGATGGGGACCATCAAGTTGCTGGCCGTACTCCTATGAGGCTTTCAAGATCGCTGCGAGGTATTTTCCAGAGTTTGGGACATCGGTCAATGTGACGAATACGGTGAGGATTTGAGATCGAAGTTATGGAATATGGTGAAGTTTCAGGTCTACACAGCGGATCAAAACAAGAAAAGGGACTTGGCGGCGTTCTTCGCGCATGCGATTCAAGAAACTGGGGAGAATAACATTGCGCTTTATGAGTGAGTGATTAGGGGGTTTCAGAAGCTTCAAAGTCTATTCTGAAGGCGTCAAAATGGCTTCAGAAGATCAAAAATGTCGTTCAAGGCTTCAGAATCGCTGGTAGAGCGCTAGGAGATTCTGAAATTTTTGAATTCTCTTACCAGCCTGCAGAAAGCTCCAGAAGATCACAGGACACTTGTGGCCCTTTATAGTGCTTCCAAATGTCTTCTGAAGCTTCAGAATCGCTGGTAGAGCGCTAGGAGATTCTGAAGCGTCCTAAAGCCTATTCTGAAAATTCTGAAGCCTTCGACCAGTTTCCTGAAGACTCCAGAAATTTCCTTTTTCCGATTTCTAGCACCTTGTCCACGCAATCCGCTGACAACTGCTTCTACCGCGGCGGCTTCTACAACTGGTACGAAGGCGGCCCTGTCAGCAGCTTCCTCTCCTCTTCCAACCCCGGCTACACCCCATCCGCCGGTTCCTCTTGTGTCTCTGCAGGCCTCTATTGCTCAGCATCCCCACAAATCACCTACTTCTACCCTTGCTCCAATGCGACTTCTGGAGACTCGACGGCTCCTTATAAAGGATGCTATTTTGGCCGAGGAGCTATCCAGATCTCGTACAACTACAACTATGGGCAGTTCCAGGACTGGTTGAAGACTGTCAATATCAGTGTGGATCTGTTGAATGAGCCGAATCTAGTGATGACCAAAATGGATCCACCGCTCGCTATCATGGCTTCATTGTGGTTCTACATGACACCACAGCCTCCGAAACCTGCGATGCATGATATAATAATGGGAAATTGGAACAGCGGGTCTAAAAATCAAGCAGCAGGATATGAAGGCCCTATCTTTGGACCTACTTCTCTGATCATCAATGACGAGTGTACCGGGGAAGATTCCGCGGATCCTGGAGGTCCTGGAGAGTCGAGAAGGATCAAGGCGTTCAAGTGGTTCTGTGGGTACTTTGATGTGCCAACAGGGGCTCAGGAGACGTTGTCTTGTCAAAGTAGGTCGAAGTTCTAGATCTGAAGGTTTAGGTCAATCTCTCACTTCAGACATGCCCCAACCATTCGACGAGATGACCTACAACATAAGTTACGAGCCGGATTGGTCCACGGCCTGGCAGAATGTCCCGTGTACCTGCACCCCGGCTAGCTATGGTGGATTGATTAACTACTTTGACTCGGACTACTATCCAGCTAGTTTTGTAGCTCAGAATGAGGAGAATCTGAAGAAATGTGTAGAAAGTGTCTATGCGAATCCGTCAATGTATTCCATGGATAACTCGACATCGCCTTGTTTGAATTATTGACTTTTGTGATTAGTGTAATTTATCAATAAACTATTGTGAGCCTTTTTTGAAGCCTGGAAGCCTGGAAGTAAGGCCTTGAAGCTTTGTAAAGCCTGAAAGCAAGCCTGGAAACCTGGAGCTAAGCCCGGAATCCTCGAGAAGCCTGGCAGCTTGGAGTAGCTTACTGAGAATCGTGACGAATTGATCAGAATGATTTCATAGTGATAAGATCAAATGGTCAACTGATAACAAAATGCGCATCAAACAAAGTAAACACTCTTTCCCACTCCACAATCATTATGCTTCGTCGAGAACTGCTTCATGACAAGATTGGATCGATCAAAAGGTCCGAATGGCACAAAGTCATCAAAGTTGTCCGGAGTGTCATCACCATCCCTCCCTCCATCATTGATCCACCACAGTGGGACTTTCACGGGAAGAGGATCCGTCGAATTGCCAGTGACCCGAATCCAATCGTCTGTACTAGTGTAGATCCCGACCTCCAGTCCATGCTGATTCCCACGAATGATCAAGGCTTTGATAATGTTCAAAAAGTAGTCCGACCGTTGGGGATATTTGTCCAACTGAAAACTTGAGGTGTTCAAGAGTGTGTTTCCCCCAGCTTACCACCACAATATAATGAGTCTTCACGTAGGTGTTTGCTGTGGCCATGTCCTTCATCATGAAATCCACCTGATTTCTGTATTCATTACCTGAATATGAGTAATCTCTGTCTATGGTCCAGAGTCCACCGATGAGATTTTCAGTTCTAGTGTCCGCAACTTCGTAAAAAGTATAAAGATCATTGCCTCTGCAAAAACCCTGTCTGGATTGGTTGTTCGGCAAACTCATACGTGAAAAGTTCAGTGAATATCATCGGAGCTTCTTTGCACTGGAAACCTTTGTCCTTGTAACCGTAAGCATAGGCATATTGCTTCTGAGCACATCTGACGATAGTGAAAAGAGCGACGAGAAGAAATAGTTGTTTGAGCATTGCGTTGCGCAATGAGCACGTTTGGAGCAGTGTTTTATAGTCTTCCCGTTAGTCATAAACTGATAAGAGAATGTTTATAGCTTGAATTATTGTAAACTACTCCCTTTGAAACCGGAGATGATGCTCATTGTGATAAGAACTTGCAACAAATGATCAACTGATAAGAACACCGTGATTCATGATTTCACTTCCCACAGAGTTCTGGAACTTTTCTTTGAATTCTGAAAATTTTGGAGATTCTGGAGATTCTGCGATTCTGAAGTTTCTGAAAATTCAGAATCCCGGATCAAACTAGAGACACCCCCACTTCAAAGATCAAAAAACTTGTCAGCCCTGGCTAAATCCCGCCAGCTGAACAAATCCAACCCAGAGGTGTATAACCCCACAGTTTTGAAAAGCTCCTCATTCCAGAATGGCTCAACTAACCCTATCCCTGCTCCTCTTCATCGCTACAGTAACCCACTCCACCATAATCACCGATTTCACCTGTACCACCGACACCAATGCCGCCTCAACCTACCTCAACTCTGCAGCCGGATGCGAGGATCTAATGGACAACTGTGAGCTATGGCTGACCATGAATTCCCCAGAATCCGCTCAATCTCCACTGATATTTCCGACTGCTGGAGCTTCAACCCCTAGGCCATCTTATTGCTATTCAGTGACCGGACCTAATGGACCAGTGGACCCGTATCTTCGTGATTTTGCTCGTCAAGCCTGCCCGAAATCCTGTGGATACTGCTGTGAGACGCCGGATTACACAGCTTGCTTGAATCGGCCAGGTTTGACATTCAGAACATTTTCTTCCCATCCCGCGGCAAGGCACCTGGTGGGTCTCGCCACGAAAATGGTTTCTGGCTGGAATACGGCTTCTGGACAAGGTTTTGACACTTTTTCTGCTGGAAACGGGTTCGAAAACACCATTCCAATCAGTTTCCACCTGTTTTTCCAAAAACCACATCATTTTGGGGTTATTTGGCGATTCTCTCTAAAAACACCTCATTTTTCGGAAAAATAGGTGGGAACTGCTGGAAATTGATGCGAAATTATGGAATTTGCCTGATTTCACCCATTTTCATCAGGAAAAGTGTCAAAACTTTGGCCAGAAGCCGTCTTTCAGCCAGAAACCATTTTCGTGGCGAGACCCACCAGGTGACTCGCCGCGGGACGACAATAATAGGGGACTTTCAACATTCTCATTCCCAATTTCAGTCCCCACCATCGACTGCTCCATTCTAACTCCAGCAATGTGCCACGAGCCCACCTGGCACGCCTTCATCCTAACCCAATGCCCCGCTTCCTGTGGCCTCTGCGCTGAAATTGTCTGCTTCGACAAAATCCCCTCCTGCTACCCAGCACTCTGTCAAGCCAACCCGGTCTATGCTTCCAAGAACTGCAAGAAGACGTGTGGTTACTGTAGCGACACATCCACCCCGGCCGCGGTTACGGTAGCTGGAAGGAAGAAAAGGGAAGCTGTTCCTGAGCCAGAGCCCTGTGACTACCTGCCAGATGCTCATGAGAATTGTCAGTTTTGGGCTGATAATGGATTCTGTAGAAGTACATCGAATAAGGCGGATATCAAGAGATACTGCGCGACAACTTGTAAAGTTTGCTAGACTTCAATAAAGTTTCACATTCCTCAGCTGAACCAACATTGTCTCCACGAGCCCTGACCCCAGTCTCTTCCCCTAAAATGGCTCACCTCTTGCTAGCCCTAACTGTATCTGCTCTTCTGTTACTCGGAATCCACTTCTTCACCTCCCGAACTTCTATAACCTCCAGGAACACTGTCACGTGCTCCACCTACCCTCGAGACGTCTCCCCGAATTGTCAAAAATGGGCGGGGCTTGGATTCTGTGAAACCGCCCGAGATTCAGAAGCCATTGTTATCGGATGCTCGACGACTTGTAAGATTTGTGAATGAAGCTTTATTTTAGTGATAAGTTGATAGGGGAAAACATGTTTTTCATTCAGAATCCTCTAGGGTCCTGTCTACGCAATAGATTGAGAATTCTGAGAGTTCCGGCTAATTTGAGACATTGCTATACTATTATGCGGAACCACTTGTGACGAAGGCTTCTTGCGAATCATGCCGTACATTCTCTCGAACACATCTGAAATCTTACCAGTGATAATGATGTCATTATCAGTAGCTTACCTATGATAGCATTCCGATAACTCTTGATTATGAAAAAGTTCGGCAATGGATCAACAGCGGGGTACAGAGTGATAAGATGTGCCATGAACTCGCTGGCAAAGTCAAAGTCCATGTTGAGCATCGGGCAGACGAAGTAGACTGTGATTGGGATGTGCATAAGGATCAGGGGAATGGCGGTTTGGACGACAAGGGCGTAGAACAGTTGCTTTTGGAGTTGACTGTCGAGACTTGAGGCGATTGAGAGTTGGGAGGAGAGTTGGGAGTAGCACATGAAGCCCAAGCCGAAGACACAGGTCATTGAGGAGGACTGGAAGGAGCTTGTCTTGTGATAAGGATATCTTGAAAGTTATCAGTGATAGGGGAAAGTGATCAATTGCAAAGTTGTAGAGGAGGTAATAAGCTAAAAGTTTGCAATTGACAACTTCCCTCTATCTTTCATAGCTTTCGAGATATCAACTGATAAAGCTAGCCTTATCAATCGATCGATATCTCCCTTCGATGAAAAGATAGAGGAAAGTGATTTATTGCAAAGTTGTAGAATAGCTTTTGATCTACAAGTTTGCAATTGATCAATTTCCCTTATCTCTTATCACTGTGGAGATAGCAAGTGATAAAGGTGGGCATATCAATCAATCGATATCTGGCTCCAATTGAGTGATAAGGCGAAGTGAACAATTGCAAAATTGTAGAGGAGATTTCAATCTACAACTCTCTAATTGATCACGTTTTCCTATCTCCACCCCTTATCAAGTTATCAGTAAAGCTCACCACCATGAACATCATCTGGCCGACTCCAATCCACGCCGGCGGATTCAAGCTCATCGTTCCATTCTCAATATTCCAGAATCTCGACCCAATATAGCTGATATTCCCAATATCCACCTTCACCGATCGCCAAACCAACTCTCTCGTATAATCAGTCATCTCATCGTTTCTCCAGAACCAAACATACACCACAGCTCCCCACCAGACACTGTAAACCGCCGGGATCACGAACAAGATCCCGAACTTCCAGCCAGAAGTGAACTTCTTTCCGAAATCCCTATCAATAGCTCCGTATCGATAAGTGAAGTGACTAGCGAAGATCGCCATGGAGGCACCGAAAATGGCCGTGTAGATGACGATCATGAAGGGAGAGAGGTCCCTGGGGATCCAGGAATCGGGGGAGTCGATGCGGAAGACGATGAATGCCGAGCCAACAGAATGGGCGTTCTGGAACGAGGGGATGGGGTTTTGGGCTTTGGGCTTGAAGGCTTCAAGCTTCCAGGCTTTCAAGCTTCCAGGCTTCCAAGCTTCAAGGCTTCAAGGCTTCAAGGCTTCAAAGCTTCAAGGCTTCAAGGCTTCAAGGCTTCAAAGCTTCAAGGCTTCAAGGCTTCCGGCTTCAGGCTTCAGGCTTCAAGGCTTCAAGGCTTCCAGGCTTCTAGGTCTTTTGTTCCCAGGCTTCAGGCCCCATGCTCTAACTCTAAGCTTTTGCCCTTAATGAAAGTGCGCTCCAATGAACTTACTATAGCTGCTGGTAGATCAAAAATCGCCCAAAACACCTCAAATCCGGCCGTGAACAACATCAAATACTTGTATCTTCCTGTTTGAGACGGTGACTTGGTTTGAATCAGAACTATCAGAATAATGTTCAGAAAACAGGCGATAAGGGTACATGAGAGTTGGTAGGTCATGGTACTGATAAGAGAAGTACTGACACTGATAACAGACAAGATTGTGGGTGTGGAGGATAACAAGTAGGATAACAAGGAACCGAAAAATCTCTTGGGAGCTAGGTTTTCGCGGTAACTTGGCGGGGGTTTGTTAGGGATCTCTGATTCTGGAGATTCTGAAGATTCTAAAGATTCTGAAGATTCTGGAAGTTCTGGGATCCGGGGGATTCTGGAGATTCTAAAGTTCAGTTGAATGTCTTTATTTCAAGGTGGTCAGTCAAGAAGTTCAAAGGAATTCAGCGGGTTTTAGGCTTTTTGGTTATCATCATTATCGTTATCATTATCATTGTCATCATCGCCAAGTGTCCCAAACTCCTCTAACAAATCCTGCAAGTCGTCGCGCAATACGATCTTCGCTGAGCCGCTGTGTAAAAGGTGTTGGTGCAGAATCCATTGAGAGCCCATGCTCTGCAGGAAGTGCTTGAATCCGCGATGTAGCTGGTGCAGGTGGAAACAACGGAGCTGCTCGCAGTGGTAGAGGAGGCGCATCTGGCGCACGTCTTCTGGCAGTAGGTGTTGACAAAGTCCTGCATTCCGACGGCGTTGCAGATGGAGATGTCGTTGGCACAGTCGAGGACACCGTCGACGCATCCGCCTTGGTTGCAGAAGCCGCACGAGGAGGGGCAGTCTTGGGCGATGATGACACGCCAGGTGGCAGAGAGGCATTGGGATTGGGTGATGGTGGCGCAGTTGAGACGGGGGTCTGGAAATGGGTCAAGGTTAGGGGTCAGGTGAGTTTGGGCTTGTGGGCTTTGGGCTTGAAGCTAGGCCAAAAGCAAGGCCTGAAACTGGGCCTGATGCTAGGAGATTGAAGCTTGAAGTTTGGTTTAAGGCTCGAAACTAGGCATGAGGCTTGAGGTTTGAAGCTTGACGCCAGGATTCCAGGCTTCTCGGGGATTCCGGGCCAGGCGAAGCTTTCAGGCCTTACTTTCACGTGTCTGAGGCTTCCCGAGGATTCTGGGCCTAGCTCCAGGCCTCCAGGCTTTTAGGCCCCCACTTCTCGGCCTTAGGCTTCTGGGCCCCAGTCTCCAAGTTCAAGATTCACCCTCCACTTACAGTTAACATTTCTGCAATTGTAAGCACTGGTCTGACAGCACAATCCACAGGTCCTTGGGCAATTCTCCAGTGCAACTCTCTTCATATCCAAATTCAGCGCACCCCCAGTGGCTCCTGTCGAGTAGCACTTGTACGGTCTCTGTGCATTTCCTCCTGGTCTCGGGTACCCATCGGCTGTGACAGCAGCCGGGTAGAGAACCTCACAGGAAGAGTCCGAGATGATGTTCGGGCAGATTGTCGCGGCGGGGGTGTAGACGAACTGGAAGTGATAAGGTGATAAGGGGAGTTGTTATCAGTGCTTGCCTCCGTGGTGTATTGAGTGCAGTTCAACTCTTCAGTGATAGCCGCCAGAGCGGGAGCCACCAAAAGAGCCAGATACACCAGAGCCATCATTGTTGTCGGGAAACCGAAGAAGTAAGGATCCGATGGACTGGTTGTACTTTTATACCGACATATTCTTTGTACAACTGGCCATGTTGAACTGTTGGTAAATCCAGGCTACGATTTCTTTCCAAGAAACACCAAATTTTCGACACAATTTGTTGGTTCAGATGCTTCGAAACCCGTGGGTGAGGTCTAAACTACAAGCGGCTAAGGACATTTTTGTCGAAATGTTTGTCCTTTTGTCTGGTACAATTTCCACTGATATTTGATGAGTGTAAAGCACAAATTTGGATACGGTAAGCCTAGAGGCCTGAAAGTTTGACCTGAAAGCCTGGAAGCCTGAAAATCTAGAATATAGGCCCAAAAACCGGGAAGCTTGGCCTAAAAGCCTTGCAGCCGAAACCTGGAAGCCTGGAAGCCTGGTTGCCTGGAAGCCTGGTTGCCTGGAAGCCTGGAAGCCTGGAAGCCTGGAAGCCTGGAAGCCTGGAAGCCTGGAAGCCTGGAAGCCTGGAAGCCTGGAAGCCTGAAAGCCTGCAAAACTAGAAGCAGGACCCCAGAATTGGTTTTTGCTTTTCCCCTTCCCAATCCAATCCAATCCAATAATTCCCCTTTTCTCCAGACCAAATCTGTTCTCTGATAACAATTATCATCATATCAGCTGGTACTAGAAGCACCAAAAAAAGTTCAGTTTTTTAGGGAGACATGTGATTTTTGAATGTAATTGCTATTTTTGGTGATTTTCTAGAAATTGAGCACACAAATTGAGCTCAAATTGCTATTTTCCAAAGTTTTGATGGTAGTTTTCTAGAAAAAGAGCACTGAAATAGGCCACGCCCCCTTTCAGCTCGTTCAATGACAGAATCTGAAGAAATGTGGTATGGAATAGTGTATTTTTCCATTTCAATCTGTCTTTTTCCAATTTTTGCAGTTGTTATGAAGGTGAGACAGAATTTTTGAAAAAAAAAAATTTTTTTGCTCAATTTGCACTGAAAATCACTAAATTTTGGCTTGAAACACCTGAAAAATCATGGAAAAAATTTCAAAAAAAATCAGGAAAGCTAAAAAAAGGCCCTTTTTGAAACAATGTTTGAAAAAAAAATTTCAAACAAAAATTTTTTGCTTAATTTTTACTGAGAATCATCAATTTTTGGCTCAAAACACCTAGAAAGCTGTGGAAATATGGAAAAAAAATCAAGAAAGCTGAAAAAAAGGCCCTTTTTGAAAAAATAGTGAAAAAAAAAATTTCAAAAAAAAAAGTTTTTTTTTTCAAAATTGTTTTGGCTCAATTTTCACTGAAAATTACCAATTTTTGTCTCAAAACACCTAGAAAATCATAAAAAAAAGCTGAAAAAAAAGCTGAACGAAGTCCCTTTTCGAAAAAATGTTTGAAAAAAAATTTTTCAAAAAAAAAAAATTTTTTTTTCAAAAAATTTTTTCGCTCAATTTTCACTGAAAATTACTAATTTTTGGTTGGAAACATCTGGAAAATCATGGAAAAAAAGTCACTAAATCGAAAAAACTGAAAAAGGCCCTTTATGAAAAAATTTTTGAAAAAAATGTTTTTTCAAAATTTTTTTTGCTCGATTTTTGCCGAAAATCATCAGTTTTTGGCTCAAAACAACTGGAAATTCATGGAAAAGCTGAAAAAAAGCCCATTGTCTCAGGTCCTCCACTCCAAAACCCATCACAATCCCAACACGACCTACTCTCTGATGAACCTGATCCTTCTCACCGAACTTATCCAAGTGACTTGTCATTTTGTAACTTCTCCGATTTTTATCTTCCCAGAGCTGCAAATCGAGCTGGGGGAAGTTGTTAGGGTGGGTTTTGATGGCCTAACTTTTGCAAATTAGGCCACGACTTCAAATCTGGCTAATTCCAAGCTTTCAGATCTTCGGGAACATTCTCAACACCTTCTGGATTTTTGAATTTCCCGCCACGACCATTCTAGCTGTTTGCAGGGTTTTGATCTTCACAGATGTTATGAAATCCGGGAAAATGCCGGTGGTTTTGAAGCTTATCATCTCTCTTATCACCATTTCCCTTATCACTATGTCAATCACCTGTTATCAGACAAAGTCCTTCATTTCTTCACCTCCCGGCTGGAAATATGACCAATCTGCCCCTTACACTCCATTTTTTGAATCATTGGAAATCCTGATAGTGTTTCCATGCCTCACATTCAACTACATCTCCTATATTCTAATTGCTTACCTGATTTATATGGTCAGTGATAAATACCTTATCATGAGCCTTATCACTTACAGAAAAAACGCGGCTCAACAGTTCAAAGTCGCAAAAACGAGCTGGAGATTTTGATTCAATACACTCTACTG
The DNA here is from genome assembly GCA_900536315.3 of Caenorhabditis becei. Taxonomy (NCBI): domain Eukaryota; kingdom Metazoa; phylum Nematoda; class Chromadorea; order Rhabditida; family Rhabditidae; genus Caenorhabditis; species Caenorhabditis becei. The sequence goes on along the minus strand of LR538955.1, from coordinate 715,398 downwards.
ACCATTTATACGACAGTATCCATTATTGCTTGGCATAAAGGAGGTAGTTTTTCAAAAAAAAAAGGAAACTGATTATAGTTCTTATCAGTGATATGGTTTGATATGGGAGACGCTTGTATTCAAGCCATCATCAATGCTCTATGGATTTTGGGATGCGCTTTTAATCCAGTGCTGACGTTGGTGTTGAACAGGTAAGGGGTTTGGGCTTGAGGTTTTTGGGCTTTTGGGCTTTTGGGCTTTCGGGCTTTTGGGTTTCAGGCTTTTGGGTTTCAGGCTTCCAGGCTTCCAGATCCAAACTTTCAGATCTATCCGTAACCAATGCCTCCGAATGATCCGCCTGAAGCATCCATTTGACGAAGTTCCCCATTTGGCTGCTTTTTCTGGGAATCACTTATTCGCAGCCTACCATCAGAATCATCATTGACGGCTTCAGATGACGTCGGATCCTTTTCAAATTTTTACCACTAATTCCTGGTGCATTTGGCTATGTTCATACCAAAAATAAGCTCAATTGAGCATTGTACCATGGAGATACACTACTTTGACGGTTTTCCCGTTGACAACAGAGGAGTATCCGATTCACAAGCTTCTTTCACTTTCTATCTAAAATCTAGTCAATAAAAATTTTAATTCAGGTCAGTAGCTTTCTTTTGCGATCTCGAACGACATTTTTCGTCAAGAATGAACCGAGTTATAACTATTTGAAGTTTTTTTCACTTTTGTAGCTCGTGCTCAGCTATTTCTGGACGAAAATGGTCGATCGACATATCAAATTGTCCATTCCCTCTTCATAAATCTTATTTCATTAGTCGAATTCGAAAAGAATCGGCGAAATCCCCAGTAATTTCGAGTAACTTCCTCCACAGTAATTCCCGGTCGCGAGAGAGTGTGCCGATAGCGGAGGGTGCGAGAGTACGTCGCTTTTCGCGCGCTGGCGCATTCTCGGTGCTGGCGCGTTTCCGGTTCGACGATTTTTGAACGTTGAATGTCGCTTTTCTGCCCTTTGTACATTGAATTCGAAGCCGACAATGTCAAATTACCAACAAAATGTGAGTTTTCCATTAGAATTCTCTAATTTTTCCCAATTTCTCCTTCAAAATTCACTAAAAATCTTAATTCTCTCAGTTTTTCCAGGTACAATGCGGTTGGACGGGTTGTTCTCACAGTTTTGGTTCGGAAATCGATATGAACATGCACGTTATGATGAATCACATGTGTATTCTGGAACATGGAGAATTTGTGTTGAATCGAGGAACTCCGAATAGAAAAAGACCGGTTAGAGAGGTGAGAAATTGGAAAATTTTGAAAAAAAAATTTTTTTTTCAAATTTTTTTTTCAAAATTTTCGCTGAATTTTCTAATTAAATGTAAAAGAAAAAATGCAAAAACAGTAATAAAATTTAAAAAAAAACTTAAAAATTGAGAAATTTTTTTTTTTGACAAATGTAAAAAAATTTTTTTTTTGAAAATTTCGAAAAAAAAAATTTTTTTTGTTCAATTTTTTTTTTGTCATTTTCCGCTAAAATTTCCGATTTAAAAATTCAAAAATTGTGATAAAATAAGGCAAAAAAGTGAAAAAATTGAAAAAAAATTTTTTTTTTGAAAAATTTGAAAAAATTTTTCGGAAAATATTTATTCCTCTGTTTTGTGTTAATTTTAGCTGATTTTTTTATTTTGGAGAATGCAAAAAAATAAATTCTATACAAAAAATGTGAATTGAAAAAAATTTTTCCAAAATTCCAAAAAAATAAAAAAAATTTCAATTATCGATTTTTGCAGCCTTCTCCTCTGCCAGCTGCCCTCGAAGACCCTGCTCCAGAACCGCCTGTCCCCAACCCAGCACTTCAATTCTACCAACCGGAGCCCCAAGTCGCTCCTGATCCAATCCCCACTGCCCCGGCTCTAAACTTGCGAAGAATTGCTCCGGAAGTCCCACAAAACTCGCATTTGGTAAGATTTCCTCAATATTCTCCAACTATTCTCGACCTTTTCCAGGTCCCAGCAGTGGTTCAAGAGCAAAAACCATTCATCGGCCATACCCCATTCCAAGGCAGTTCTGTGAACAAGTACGACGACTACGGAGATGTCTTCCAGTACCTAGCCGCTGAGAATCCCGCTGACAATGCTCCAGGGCCTTCTGAAGGTCCTGGAACTTCTGGAGCATTCGAAGATTTTATCGAGAATCGACAAGAACAAGTCGAGATGGATCCAGGAACCTTCGGAATTGAGAATCAACAAGAACAAGTCGAGATGGACATGGATAATCAGTTGAGAGACGAGGAAGCCGACATGCAGGCTCCAGAGGAAAGACATCAAAGGAACATTGTGGTATGTCAAATGGAACTATTATTACGGCTTCTGGACGAGATTTTGACACTTTTTTGATGGAAACGGGTAAGATGACGTGAATTCAACAATTTACAGCCAAATTTCAGCAGTTTCCACTGATTTTTAGTGAAAATGAGATGTTTTCGGTGAAGAGCGGCAAAATACCCAAAAATGCATGTTTTTGTACTGAAAATCGGTGGAAACTGCTGGAATTTGGTTGGACATAATTGAAAACAAGCCATTTTCATCGTAAAAAGTGCCAAAACCCCCCAGAAACCATTTTCGTGGCGAGACCCAACAGGTGACTCGCCGCGGGAAGGCAATAATACTAGTTTAGCAATGTATCCTTCTTCCAGACCACTCAAAAACTGAGCGACGTCATCGACGAGATTCTCGAACGTCTTCGCCTGATGAAACGACTCGGATTCATCCGCCAGAACCGCACAGTCTACTGTATTGTGTGCTTGAAGTACGTCAAATCGCTCCATCAGTGCAATTGGAAGCACACACCAGAAGAGGATCGCGTTGCGGAAATGTGGTACAGGTGAGAAGTGTGCCAAAGGCTAATAGTGGCAGAGCTAAAAATGACCTAGATAGCCTTTCGTTTCACGTGAGTGACCTAGATGACCGAGCTTTTCACGTAAATGACCTAGTTTTTCAGTGGTGGTCTTGATGACCGAGATTTCACACTTTGTTCCCTAGCTTTTCACGTAAATGACCTATTTTTTTCACGTTTTCATTTCATTCAAACCCCTCATTTCCAGACGCCACGGCATTAAAAAACTCTATGGAAAAAATCAGTTGGTTCGAGAATTGGGAGAAATCAAAAAGTGGCTCCATACCGAGGGAGAACAAGGAATCGATCAATAATCGTCATTAAAAAAACCATTATCTTATCACATATCAATCCGTACATAATAAAACATCAACTTATCAAGTCTTCACCTCTCATCAGTGATCTTCTTATCACTTTATCAGTGCAAAAGCGTCAATGATGCGAATTGTTTGAGTTTCGGCTCGAGATAAATGGCAGACACACCCGAAACTTTAAATATAAAAAGAAAGAAAGACACTTTTTTGTTTGTGGGTTTGATAACTGATAAGCGGGTCGTCTCTTATCAGTTCACACTTTTTTGACGAAAATTTATCGATTTTTCCCCGTTTTTTCTCGTTTTTCCCATTTTTCATCATTTTTCAGCGGGTTTTTCAAATTTTCCACAATGGAACAATGGAAAGTGATGCTTCTCATCTGTATCTACGGAGCCGTCAAGGAATTCCGGCCAACTGAACCTTACATGTACGAATATCAGCATACTGTACTGAAAATGTCGGAACACACGTTGAATAGCCAGGTGAGCGAGTAAATCCACACTGAGAGCTCGTAAATCTACACTTAGAGCCCGTAAATTTACACTATTATCGTTGCAACTAAAAAGTTCATCGGGTAGATTTACGAAAATCCGACTCTCGCAACGAACGAAAGTTTTTCGGCGCAAAACGTACTGCGCCTTTAAAGCGGTGTACGGTAGTTAGTGTTACCTTTCGAACCGGTGTTCGACAAAAGTTCGAACTGTTCGCTGTTCGAACTGTTCGAACACTGCTTCCTGTTCGCGAACGAACTTCGAAACTGTTCGAACAGTGTTCGTTCGAACAAGTGTTCGAACGTTCGAACTGTTCGAACTTTTTGTTCGAACTGTTCGAACGAACAGTGTATGTGCTCTCTCGCTTTTCCACACTCTCTCGTCGAGGATGTTGACGCGAGCGATCGCGACTTTCCAGTAAACACGAGAGAGCGTGCAGAACTGAGAGACGCATACTGTTCGTTGTTGTTCGCGAACAGTTCGAACAGTTCGAACGTTCGAACACTTGTTCGAACGAACACTGTTCGAACAGTTTCGAAGTTCATTCGCGAACATGAAGCAGTGTTCGATACAGTTCGAACGAACAGCTCGAACTTTTTTCGAACTTGTTCGCGAACTCTTGTTTCGCTCGTCACACTAACGGTAGTCGCCCGCAAATTAAAATTTCGTGTTTTTTTCACCAATTTTCCTCTTTTTCATCGGTTTTTCAACCGATTTTCGCTATTTTTTCATCAAAAAAAGGACAAAAAGAGTATTTTTTCTGTAAAAAATGCGAAAATCCGAGAAAAATGAGGAAAATTAGTGGAAAACGACGGAATTAATTGATGCGCAACTACCGTACCCCGCTTTAAAGGCGCAGCACGTTTTGCGCCGAAAAACTTTCGCTCGTTGCGGGAGTCGGAACTCCGTAAATCTACCCGATGAACTTTTGAGTTGCAACGATAATAGCCCTTCGTATTATTACCGTCCCGCGGAGAGTCACCTGATGGGTCTCGCCACGAAAATGGTTTCTGGCTGAAATACGGCTTCTAGACAAGATTTTTGCACTTTTTCTGATGAAAATGGGTAAAATGACCTAAATTCAATCATTTCCAGCCAAATTTCAGCAGTTTCCACCGATTTTTAGTGAAAATGAGGTGTTTTTGGTAAAAAGCGGCGAAATACTCAAAAATGCATGTTTTTGTACTGAAAATTGGTGGAAACTGCTGGAATTTGGTTGGAAATTATTGAAATCATGTCAATTCACCCATTTTCATCAAAAAAAAGTCAGAAAACCTTATCCCGTAGCCATATTACAGCCAGAAATCACTAAACCTCCGTAAATCTACACTCAGAGCCCGTAAATCTACACTAGCTCCCCGTAAATCTACCCCAACCTCCTTAAATCCACCCCGAACACTTTTCGCTTCGAGACCCATAAACTTTCAGGTCTACCCAATCTGGACGTACAGTTACCTTGTCACTCTGATCCCTGCCTTCCTTCTCACCGATGTCCTACTTTACAAGCCTCTACTGGTTTTCGAGGCGTTTTCTTATTTTCTATGCTGGATCATTTTTGTATTTGGGAAAAGTGTTTGGAGTCAGCAGGTATGGAGAATTTGAATTTAAAAAAAAAAATTTTTTTTTAGCTTCTAGAACTGTTCTATGGCTGGGCTACTGCCACGGAAATCGCATATTTCGCTTATATTTATGTAAAAGTCCCTAAAACTGACTATAAATCGTAAGTTCTTCATGTCTTTTTCCCAAACGACACTCCGAAATCCCAGAGCCACAGCCTTCACCCGAGCAGCCCTCCTCGTCGGCCGATTCCTCGCCTATGCCCTAGCCCAACTCCTAATCGGACTCAACTGGTCCTCTTATCAAACCCTCAACATTATCAGTCTGATAGCAATGACAATTGCCGTCTTCCTAGCCCTAATCCTTCCGCATGTTCCATGGAGGGAGGCTTATCAGAAGAAGTTGGAAGATAACAATGTGTCGAGTGATTTGGAGACGTTGGTGGTGGAAGCGAGTTATACGGATTATATCAAACTGTTCTTTGTCGGGCTGCATCAGAATTTGTTGGCAATCTATAGGAATCCGCTGATTTTGAAGTGGAGTGTGTGGTCAGCACTGTCAAGTTGTATCTTTTATCAGGTAAGGGTTTGGGCTTTTAGGCTTTTGGGCTTTAGGCTTTGGGCTTTTGAGTTTTCGGGCCTGCGGTCTGAGGTTTGTGGTTTGAGGCTTCCAGGCTTCCCGGCTTCCAGGCTTCCAGGCTTCCAGGCTTCCAGGCTTCCAGGCTTCCAGGCTTCCAGGCTTCCA
>LR538955.1:681159-709318 GCA_900536315.3 Caenorhabditis becei | reverse complement strand
GGCTCAGGCTCAGGCTCAGGCTCAGTGGTTTTCAGACTTCCAGGCTTCCAGGCCTTTGGGCTTTTGGGTTTCTAGTCTTTTGGGCTTTTGGGCTTCTAGGCTTTCAGGTTTCCAGGCTTCCAGGCTTCTGGGCTTTCAGGCGTCTAGACTTCTAGTCCTCAGGCTTCCGGGCTTCCAGGCTTCCAGGCTTCCAGGCTTCCAGGCTTCCAGGCTTTTAGGCTTTTAGGCTTCCAGGCTTCCAGGCTTCCAGGCTTCCAGGCTTCCAGGCCTCAAGCTTCAGTCTTTTAGGCTTCAATCCCCCATTTTCCAGGTCACCAACTTCACCCAAACCCTCTGGGGCACTCTCCCACCCGAACAAAACCGCTACAATGGAATCACCGAAGCCCTTGTCCCACTGATGGGCATCCCAGCTGATCTTATCACTCGTCAGCTCAATGTCAACTGGAACAAGTGGGGAGACGTTCTTCTGGCTGTTGGAAGTGTGCTCCAGGGAGGATTGCTCTTTTGGATGTCCCAATCTAGTCATATCTTGGTGCTCTATGCTTCTTATATCGTGTACCGAGTCATTTATCAAATGACAACTACTATCGCTCAATCAACATTGGCGTTATCACTTGATTCAAGACTTTTTGGATTGCTTTTTGGAATCAACACTTTTGTGGCTTTACTCCTTCAATCGATACTCACAGCGATAGTGATAGATGCTGAAAAACTAGAGATTAGACCACAGGTATGACTTACACATCCCTTATCACCAAAACAATCACTGATAGGGAAAAGTGATCAATTGCAAAGTTGTAGCTTACAATTTTCTCTACAACTTTGTAGTTGATCACTTTTTCCTATCACTCAATCGAAGCGAGATATCAACTGATTGATAAGGCTAGATTTATCAGTTGATATCTCGAGAACTATAAGTGATAAGGAAAAGTTGTCAATTGCAAATTTGTAGCTTATCACCTTCTCTACAACTTTGCAATTGATTACTTTCCTCTATCTCTCATAGTTCTCGAGATAAATCAGTTCTTATCAGTGTCATTTCAGTTCGTGGTCTACTCGATCTATCACTGGGTAGTTGCACTTCTTTTCACAGTGATATTTGGGATTTGGGCGAGCAGGCGGTTTTTCAAGACAAGGGATTGATAATTGATTTGTTTTGTTTCTTATCAGTGATAATCAGTGATAAAAGTTTAATCAATTTGGTTTCAACAGCTTCCAGACTAGCTGAATAATCAGAAAAAAAGCTCCACGTGATCATTGGACCTAGCAACAGGTGATTCTGAGAGGCCAAAGCTTTTCACAATCACCTTATCAGCATTCTTATCAGCATGCTTCCCAACTCCTCATGTACCCCCAATTTTGGCTACTTTGATTCCCCAGAGTTCCTCAAATTAGCCCTCCACATAGTAACAACCATCTCCACCCCAGCCTACTGTCTCGGCATCTACTGTATTCTGTTCAAGACCCCAGATCAAATGAAATCAGTGAAATGGAACTTATTCATTTTGCATTTATGGATTACTGTATTCGACTATTCTTGCAGTCTGCTTACTGTACCTTATCTCCTAATCCCTGAAATCGCTGGGATCCCTTATGGCCTTCTCGGGTTGCTAGGAGTTCCTACCTCTGTTCAAGCTATCACTGTCATGACTATACTTATGTGTAAGTTATCTGGTGAACTATCAGTGATAAGAAAAAGTGATCAATTGCAAACTTGTAGCTTATCAACTCCTCTACAACTGATCAGTTGATCACTTTCCTCTATCTCTGATAGTTCTCTTGATTTCAGACATGATAGTTGCGATCTTATCAGTTTACGAGAACCGATTCTTCATCCTCTGCGAATTCCGATTCAAAAACCTCTGGACTATTCTCCGGAAGATCTGGCTTGGCTATCACTACCTTATCATCTTCCTCTGCTTCCTACCAGTCTATTTCATCATTCCAGATCAAGAAAAAGCCAAGCTAGAGGTCTTTAAGGTAAGGAAAAGCAAGAGGGACCCTTGGATTCTGGAAAGTTCCAGAATCTTCCATGCCTCCCGGATTACATCTACAATGGACCAGTTTTCGTGCTGCTCACTGACTTCACCTACCCACTTCTCCTTCTCATCCCTGGAGTCTCGGGTTTCGTCTCGGAATTCGCTATCTTTATCTATTTCCTTATCAGTTCTGGAAGAGAACAACAGAAATCGAAGGTCATGTCCCAAAAAACCTATCAAATGCACAAGCAATTCTTCATCGCCCTTATTCTCCAACTAACCATTCCAATTTGCATGTTATCAGTGCCACTGCTCTATGGCGTTATCACTGTTTACATCAACTATTACAATCAGGCAGCTATGAACTTCACTGTGATCGTCTTCACAACTCATGGATCCGTCGCTACTTGGATCATGATCCTAGTCCACAGGCCTTATCGATTAGCTGTTGGGGAGTTGATAAGAAGAAGAAAGAAACGTGTGATAAGGAAGTCTACAGTAGTCTCGGTTAACTTGTCTTGATTTCATGAAGTCCTGATTGCTCTTTGACCAAGCTAGACTCTGAAAGCTCTGAATCCTGATGTTAATCACAGACAGGTGATCTTATCAGCACCCAAGGCTCACGTCTCCAAATCGCTGCTCATTGTCCATGATGTCTAACTTTACATGTATCCCCGACTTCACATACTTTGACTCTCCAGAATTCCTTCAATTAACTCTTCACATATTCACAACCATCTCCACCCCCGTCTACTGTCTCGGGGTGTACTGTATTCTGTTCAAGACCCCAGATCAAATGAAATCTGTCAAATGGAACTTGTTCACTTTGCACTTATGGATCACGATCTTTGACTATTCAATCAGCCTACTCACAGTCCCGTATCTCTTGATTCCCGCACCTGCTGGCATTCCATTTGGGCTGTACAGCTATCTAGGCGTTCCTGCTTCAATTCAAACTGTTATCACATCAACTATACTTCTCTGTGAGTCACAGTACTCTTTGATCATGACCAGGATCACTTTCGCAGACATGGTAATAGCCATTCTAGCAGTTTACGAGAACCGCTTCTTCATCCTTTGCGAGTTCCGATTCAAACAACAGTGGGTTCAAGGCAGGAAGGTGTGGTTGTTCCTTCACTACTTGATGATTTTTTTGTCTCTTCAAACAATATTTCTCATGGTTCCCGAGCAGGAAAAAGCAAAACAGGATGTCTTTAGAGTAATGAAAACTAAAGATGTTCCTTATCACCTTCAACGTTTCCAGAACCTTCCATGTCTCCCTGATTACGTGTACAATGGACCTGTATTCGTACTCTTCGATGACCTGTTTTTCCCCACTCTTCTGGTCGCGCCGATATGTGTTATTTTTGGTCCGGAGATTCTGATATTCCACTATTTCCTTATCACTGCTGGAAAAGAATACAAGAAATCAATGTCCCAGAAGACTTATCAAATGCACAAGCAATTCTTCATCGCCCTAGTTATCCAGATAACAGTCCCATTTTTCATGTTAACAGTACCACTGATCTATGCCTACGCAACTATTCTGATCAACTATTACAATCAAGCAGCTATGAACTTTGTTGTGATAATCTTCACAACTCATGGATTCGTCGCCACTTTGGTTATGATCCTGGTGCATCGACCTTATCGATTAGCTGTTAGAGAGATGATAAGAAGAAAGAAATGGATGATAAGGAAGTCTACAGTAGTCTCGGTTAACTTGTCTTAATAAATGGTGATAAAGTGATAAGGAGATGAAGAACTGATTGTTCTAAGATCAATTCAGATACTAAAAGCTCTGACTAAAACAGCAACAGGTCTTTTATCAGCCGGAGTCTGAAAGCCTGGAAGCCTGAAGCCTCAATTCTCCAGGGAGTCAAGATAACCAAAGGAGAAGCTGGCCAATGTAGTGTGAGTTTCATCTAGTTTTCCAATCTCTCTCACTAGCTACCCGGTTTTCAATTAACAAGACCCCCTCCCCCTTCTGATAAGAAAACAACAACTAGACATATTTGGTTCTTTCTGACTCACTGGCTCAACGGAACTCCTAACAATTGATAAGGACTGACTAGATACTTCTAACTCTAGTCAGACCAAGTTTGTGTCATGTTCACCTACCTCGACTCCCCAGACTTCCTCACCCTATCACTCCACCTTATCACTATCACTTCCACCCCAATCTACTGTCTCGGCATCTACTGTATCCTATTCAAGACCCCAAAACCCATGAAATCCGCCAAGTGGTACTTGCTAACTCTTCACCTATGGATCATTATCTTCGATATCACCTTCAATGTCCTAGTGATACCGTATGCAATGTTTCCATTACCAGCTTCAATAACATGTGGGCTGTTACAGTGGCTTGGTGTGAGTCAGGAGTTTCAAAATATCCTGACATTGGTGGTGTTTCTATGTGAGTCAGGGGCTTCCGGGGTTCCGATTTCAGGCTTTAGGCTTCCGGGATTCTGGGCTTATGAGATCCTGAGCTTCTGGGCATCTGGGCCCCTGAGCTTTTAGGCTCCTGGGCTTCCAAGCTTCCAGGCTTACAGTCTCTTCAAGCTTCACCCCCTGATCTTCCAGACATGATCGTATCCAATGTGTCCCTCTACGAGAATCGCTTCTACACCCTCTGTCAATTCCGCTTCAAGCCAAAATGGCGTAATCTCCGTTGGTTCTGGCTTGCAACTCACTACATTGTCATCTTCCTCTCATACTTCTCACTATCACTACATGTTCCAGATCAACGAGAAGCTCGGGAATGGCTTGCTCCCGTGGGTTTTGAATGAGATCAACCAATCAATAATCAATAATCTTCAGAGAATGACCTACTTCCCCAGCTCTTATCAATCCTTGCCTATTGTTGTATTGGCCTATGACTACTCACACTTCATGACTGTATCCTTACCCATCTGTTTGATAACAAGCTGCGAAGTCGGCTTCTTTATCATTTTCCTAATTCTCAACACTATCAAACAACAAAAATCTATGACAATATCCCTCAAAACCTATCAAATGCACCGCAAGTTCTTCATCGCCTTGGTCACCCAGACAACTGTCCCATTCTTATTCCTAGTTGTTCCAATGGTCGGATTGCTATTTGTTATCTACTCGGGTTATCAAAATCAAGCTGTTATCAATGTTGGAATGATTGTGGTGGCCACCCATGGACTCATTGCCACTTTAGTCATGGTTTTGGTTCATCGACCTTATCGATTAGCTGTCTGGAAGCTGATAACAACTGATAATCGGATTCTGAGAAAGTCTGCGAAAGTGTCTGCTCACGGTTGAGGTTCTCACGAATTCCATTTTCCATTTTCTCTTCTCTGTTTTCCAATTTTCCGTTCCTTTGCGTCATGTTCACCTACCTCGACTCCCCGGACTTCCTCACCCTATCACTCCACCTTATCACTATCCCTTCCACCCCAATCTATCTCCTTGGCATCTACTGTCTCGTATACCGCAATTGGATCAATGATTCCAGAGCAGGAAAAAGCTAAAGAATGGCTTTTTCAGGTTGGTTGGAACATTATCACTTAATAATCAGATCAGAAAGTTCAGAGAATGACCTACTTCCCCAGTTCATACCTCTCCAAGAACATCATCGTAATGGCTTACAGCTACACCTATGTCCTTGGTGTTTCCATTCCGTGCTCTTTGGTAGTCTGCTCTGAAGTCCTTTTCTTTATCATTTTCCTAGTTCTCAACACTTTTAAACAACAAGAATCCAAGACAATATCCCGGAAAACCTATGAAATGCACCGCAAGTTCTTCATCGCCCTGGTCACCCAGACAACTGTCCCATTCCTCCTCCTTGTGGTTCCAATGTTCAGCCTTGGAACCGTTATCATCTCAGATTATCAGAACCAAGCTCTTATGAACTTTGGAATGATTACGGTGGCAACACATGGACTTTTGGCTACTGTAGTGATGGTTCTGGTTCATCGACCTTATCGATTGGCAGTGAAGGAGATGATAAGAAGGAGGGTTAGGGTGTCAGCGCAAGTTTCTAATAATTAGATTAACGAAATTGTGGTTGAAGCCTGATAAACTTTGTCAATTCTCTTATCAGACAGGTGATAAGAGAGCATGTATCACTGCTCTCACTCATACTTCCCTATCAGAGCTCTCCACGTGTCCCTGAAGCCTGAAGCTTGAAGGGTGAAGCCCGATGCCTAAAACCCCATTGCACAATGTCCCCCACTTGTGACCCATTTATCACCTACTTCTCCTCCCCTGACTTTCTCCAACTCTCCCTCCGCTTCATCTCCATCCTCTCCACCCCAATCTTCCTTCTCGGCACTTACTGTATTCTGTTCAAGACCCCAACCCAAATGAATTCTGTCAAATACTACATGCTATCCCTCCACCTCGCCATAAACCTCTTCGACTATTCCATAAGTGTCCTAACCATACCTTACCTTCTCATTCCTCAATTCTCTGGTGTACTCTATGGTAGCTTCCGGTCCCTTGGACTTCCCTTGTCCGCTGCCGCAATGATTCCATTGATTGCCTTGGCGTGTGAGTTGATAAGACTTGATAAACTGATAAGGGTACCACTTCAGATACTCTTATCACTATACTAGGCGTTTATGAGAACCGCTTCTTCATCCTATGTGAGTTCCGATTCAAAGAAAAATGGAAATTCTGGAGGCGAGTCTGGTGGGCCGCTCACTATATCATCGCTTTGGCTCTTCAAATCCCGATTTACTACTTGATTCCCAATCAGGAAACTGCGAAGTTGATACTGTTCAAGGTCAGTGGGTCTTGCAACTAAAAGGTTACTGTAACCTCTTCAGAACCTCCCTTGTCTCCCAGAATCCTTCTCCAACTCGCCTACAATCATCGTCCTTGCTACAAACTACGCGTATCAAATTACCTACTTCCTTGCTTTTGCTATCACTTACTGCTCTGAATTCTTCCTCTTCATGGGTCTACTCATCAGGAACTCCCAAAAACAATCGCCCACAATGTCCACAAAAACCTATCAAATGCACAAGCAATTCTTCAAAGGCCTCGGCATCCAATTGACTATTCCCCTGGCTATGCTAGCCGTTCCATTGTTCTATCTCTCATTGGCTGTACTGATAAGCTATCACAATCAAGCCGCCAATAATCTCTGTGTGCTGGGAGTCACAACTCACGGACCGCTATTCACCATTGTCATGCTCATCGTTCACAACCCTTATCGATTGGCTATCAGGGAGTTGATAAGAAGGGATGATCAGAGAATTAGAGGAGGTCGACGATAGCTTGAAGTGATCACTCTCCATATCTTCCACTTCTTATCAGTTGACATCAAGGAAGAGGTGATAAAGGAAGCTGTTTCTGCTAATCACAGCAACAAAATTGTTGTTGAAGCTTGGTAGACGTCAGCAAACCTGTTATCAGACAGGTGTTAAAAGGAGCTCATGCAAGGCAAAGACTTCTTATAAGTCACCCGATCACAATGTCCCCCACATGTGACCCACTTTCCACCTACTTCTCCTCCCCTGATTTCCTCCAACTCTCCCTCCGCTTCATCTCCATCCTCTCCACCCCTATCTTCCTCCTCGGCAATTACTGTATTCTCTTCAAGACCCCATCCCAAATGAATTCCATCAAATGGTTCATGTTATCCCTCCACCTTATCATAAATGTATTTTTCTATTCCATAAGTGTCCTTACCATCCCTTACCTTCTTCTCCCTGAAATCGCCGGAGTGATATACGGAGATGCTCCTTTGATTGGCTTACCAATGTCTATTTCAGCAATGATTCCTTTGATCGCATTGGCATGTAAGTTGTAAGAAAGATAAGCTGATAAAATCAACCTTTTAGTAATCTTTATGGCAATACTAAGCGTTCATGAGAACCGCTTCTTCATTCTTTGTGAATTCGGATTCAGAGAGAAGTGGAAATTCTGGAGAAGGTTCTGGTGGGCTGCTCATTACATAGCTGCTTTTGCTTTTCAAATCCCGATTTACTTCTTGATTCCCAATCAGGAAACTGCGAAGTTGATACTGTTCAAGGTCAGTGGGTCTCGCAACGAAAGGACTACTGTAACCTATTCAGAACCTCCCATGTCTCCCGGAATCCATTCACAATTCACCAAGAACTTTCGTTCTTGCCACAGACATCTCTTATCACCATTGCTACGTTCTCACTCTTGTAACAGTACAAGTCACTGAAATCGCTTTCTACGTGCTCCAAATCATCAGAAACACTCGAAGACAATCCAGCAGAATGTCCACAAAAACTTATCAAATGCAAAAACAATTCTTCAAGGGACTAGGAATTCAAATGCTAGTTTCAACGATTCTGATTGCTTTCCCAATTGTGTACATCTACTTTGTTGTAGTTTTAAGCTATTACAATCAAGCTGCGACTAATTTCTCTGTGATAGGGCTTACGATGTTTGGACCTGTGTTCACAATTTCCATGCTCATCGTTCACAAACCTTATCGATTGGCTATCAAGAGACTGATAAGAAAAGAAGATAACAAACTTCGGTCAACGATAGCATCTGTGGGGGTTGCTTAACCCAGCCCTAAAAGCTCTGATTACTAATTCATGCTAGTCAGTAGCAGGTGATCTTATCAGCCTGCCTGACTGGCTTCTCCAAATCACATTGTCCCTATTTTCCCCAATGCCTAACTTCACATGTATCTCCAATTTCGGTTACTTTGACTCCCCGGAATTCCTCAAGTTGACCCTCCACATATTCACAACCATCTCCACTCCAATCTACTGCCTCGGAGTGTACTGTATTCTGTTCAAGACCCCCGAGCAAATGAAATCAGTAAAATGGAATCTTTTCACTTTGCACATATGGATCACCATCTTCGATTATTCAATCAGCCTTCTCACAGTACCGTATCTTCTAATTCCTGCCCCTGCTGGAATTCCTTTCGGGCTTTACATGTATTTAGGCGTCCCTGCTTCCATTCAAACCGTTATCACGACAACTATACTCACCTGTAAGTTGCATTGTGTCATTGATAAGAATCATGATAACTGTTCCAGATATGATGATAGCCATTCTGTCAGTTTACGAGAACCGATTCTTCATCCTTTGCGAATTCCGATTCAAAAAACAATGGGTTCAAGGCAGAAAGATCTGGCTGTTCCTTCACTACTTGATCGTCGTTTTGTGTTATCAAACTATCTTTCTCATGGTTCCAGAGCAGGAAATAGCAAAACAGGATGTCTTCAAAGTGAAGAAATTCAAGAAAGCCCCGCAACACTTTCAGGATTTTCAGCGCCTTCCATGTCTCCCTGATTACGTGTACAATGGACCGGTTTTCGTATTGTTCGATGACCTGTTTCTGCCTACTGTTCTATTTGCGCCGATGTGTGCCACTATCGGTCCGGAGATGTTGATATTCCACTATTTCCTTATCACTGCTGGAAAAGAGTATAAGAAGTCAATGTCCCAAAAGACTTATCAAATGCACAAGCAGTTCTTCATCGCCCTAGTCATCCAGCTTACAACGCCAGTTTGTATGTTAGTAATTCCACTGATCTATGGCTACGCAACTATTCTCACCAACTATTACAATCAAGCAGCTATGAACTTTGTTGTGATTGTCTTCACAACTCATGGATTCGTCGCTACTTTAACCATGATTCTGGTCCATCGGCCTTATCGATTAGCTGTTAGAGAAATAATAAGAAGAAAGAAATGGATGATAAGGAAGTCTACAATAGTCTCGGTAAACTTGTCTTGATTAATAGTGATGAAGTCTTATCACTCACAAGACCCCCCACTGCTCGTTGCCCACGACTTCAGCTACTTTGATAAAACGGAATGATAAGGGAATGTGGAGTAGCAATGATGTTTGTCGAATAAAAGTGATCACTCTCCTGATATTTGATTTCTACCGGCTGATTTCAAAAAACAGGTGATAAAAGGAGCTCATGCAAGGCAAAGACTTCTTATAAATCACCAGATCACAATGTCCCCCACTTGCGACCCACTTTCCAACTACTTCTCCTCCCCCGACTTCCTCCAACTCTCCCTCCGCTTCATCTCCATCCTCTCCACCCCAATCTTCCTCCTCGGCACTTACTGTATTCTCTTCAAGACCCCAACCCAAATGAATTCCGTCAAATACCACATGCTAACCCTCCACCTTATCATAAACCTATTCGACTATTCCATAAGTGTCATTACCATACCATACATTCTGATTCCTCAACTTTCCGGAGTACTGTACGGCAGCTTTCGGTTCTTTGGACTTTCATTGTCCGCTTCCGCAATGATTTCAGTGATTTCTTTGGCGTGTGAGTTGATAAAACTTGAGAACTGATAAGGTTATAGCTTCAGATATTTTTATCACTTTACTAGGCGTTTATGAAAACCGCTTCTTCATCCTATGTGAGTTTCAATTCAAAGAAAGATGGAAATTCTGGAGAAGGGTCTGGTGGGCTGCTCATTACATAGCTGCTCTTGTCTTTCAAATCCCGATTTACTTTTTGATTCCCAGTCAGGAAACTGCCAAATTGATATTAATTGAGGTTAGTGGGTCTCGCAACGAAAAGGTTTACTGTAACTTCTTCAGAATCTGCCTTGCCTTCCGAAATCCATCTACAACTCGCCTACGATTCTCGTCCTCGCCACAGACTTTACTTATCATATCAGCTACTTCCTTACATTTGGAATAACTTACGCCTCTGAACTCTTTTTCTTCATGGGCCTACTGATAAGGAACTCTCAAAAACAATCGCCCACAATGTCCACAAGAACCTATCAGATGCACAAGCAATTCTTCAAAGGCCTCGGCATGCAATTGACTATTCCCGTAGCTTTGCTAGCTATCCCAATGGCCTATCTTTTCTTCGCTGTTCTGATAAGCTATCACAATCAAACTGCCAATAATCTCTGTTTGCTGGGAATCACAACTCACGGACCACTGTTAACCATTGTCATGCTAATCGTTCACCGACCTTATCGATTGGCTATCAGAGGGTTGATAAGAAGAAAGGATAAGAAACCTTGGTCTACAATAGCGTCTGTAGTGTTCTCTTGATTGAAATGAAATAAACATTGCTCTCTGGTCAAACCGAACTTTGTAAGCTGACGTTGATCACAGACAGGTGATCTTATCACTTACAAGACTCACTTATCCAAATCACTGCTCATTTTCTCCTACTTTGTAAACAAAGAATGATAAGAAAATCCGAAAAAGTACCTTCTGGCTCCTTGAAATTCTGTTTGTCGAATCGGAGTGATCACTCTCCTGATCTTTCACTTCTTATCAGCTGATATCGAGGAACAGGTGATTAAGGGAGCTCATGACAAGTAAAAACTCCTTATCAACCACTTTATCACAATGTCCCCACTTGTGACCCATCTTCCACCTACTTCTCCTCCCCTGACTTTCTTCAACTCTCCCTCCGCTTCATCTCCATCCTCTCCACCCCAATCTTTATCCTCGGCACTTACTGTATTCTCTTCAAGACACCAATCCAAATGAATTCCGTCAAATACTACATGCTAGCCCTCCAACTTGTCATAAATGTATTCTGCTATTCCATAACTATCCTTGCCATACCTTACCTTCTTCTCCCTGAAATCGCCGGAGTGATATACGGAGATGCTCCTTTGATTGGCTTACCAATGTCTATTTCAGCAATGATTCCTTTGATCGCATTGGCATGTGAGTTGTGAGAAAGATAAGCTGATAAAGCCAACCTCCCAGATATCCTTATAACAATACTATGCGTTCATGAGAATCGTTTCTTCCTACTCTGTGAGTTTCAATTCCGAGAGAAGTGGAGATTCTGGAGACGGGTCTGGTGGGCAGCTCATTACATTGCTGCTTTTGCTTTCCAAATCCCAGTTCTCTTCTTGATTCCCAGTCAGGAAACTGCCAAGTTGATACTGGTTAAGGTCAGAAGATCTTGCAACGAAAAGGGGTACTGTAGCTTCTTCAGAACCTGCTTTGTCTACCGGAGTCCATTTACAATTCGCCTACAATTCTCGTCCTTGCTACAGACTTTACTTATCACATTTGCTACGTTATCACTCTTGGAACAGCACAATTCACTGAAATCTCCTTCTTCGTACTTCAAATCATCAAAAGCACTCGAAGACAATCCAGCAGAATGTCCACGAAAACCTATCAAATGCACAAACAATTCTTCAAGGGACTAGGCATCCAAATGTTGGTTCCTTCGTCTCTGATAACCTTCCCACTGTTCTACATCTACTCGGCTGTACTGATAAGCTATCACAATCAAGCTGCTAACAACTGTTCTGTGATCGGGCTTACGATGTTTGGACCTCTGTTCACAATTGTCATGATCATCGTTCATAAACCTTATCGATTGGCTATCAAGAGACTGATAAGAAGAGAAGATAACAAACCTAGGTCTACAATAGCATCTGTAGGATTTGCTTGATTGAAATGAAATAAACATTGCTCTTCGACCAAGCTAGACTTCGAAAACTCTGATCACTGATGTTAATCACTGACAGGTGATCTTATCACTCACAAGACTCACTACTTCATATCACTACTGATTGTTTCCAATGCCTAACTTTACATGTACCCATGACTTCACCTACCTCTCCTCCCCAGAATTCCTCCAACTCTCCCTCCGCTTCATCTCCATCCTCTCCACCCCAATCTTCCTCCTCGGCACCTACTGTATTCTCTTCAAGACCCCAACCCAAATGAATTCCGTCAAGTACTACTTGCTAACCCTTCACCTTACCATATACCTCTTTTGCTATTCAACAAGTGTCCTTACCATACCCTACCTTTTGATTCCTCAATTCGGTGCGGTGATATACGGAGATGCTTTGTTAATTGGCATACCAATGTCTGTTTCAGTTATGATTCCTCTGATTGCATTGGCATGTGAGTTGCGTTAAAGATGAGCTGATAAAAACAACCGTTCAGTTATCCTTATCACTGTGCAATGCGTTCATGAGAATCGCTTCTTCATCCTTTGTGAGTTCCGATTAAGAGAACAGTGGAGATTCTGGCGATGGGTCTATTGTATGGCTCATTACATAGCTGCTTTTGCTTTTCTAATCCCAGTTTTCTTCATGATTCCCAATCAGGAAACTGCCAGGTTGATAGTGGTTGAGGTCAGTGGGTCTTGCAACGAAAGAGTTACTGTAGCTTCTTCAGAACCTCCCATGTCTCCCAGAATCCATCTACAATTCGCCTAAAATTCTCGTCCTTGCCAGAGACTTGACTTATCACATCTGCTACATTATCACTTTTGGAATATTTCATTTTACTGAAGTCTCTTTCTTCGTGCTTCTAATTATTAGAAACACTCGAAAACAATCTAGGAAAATGTCCACAAAAACCTATGAAATGCACAAGAAATTCTTCAAAGGCCTAGGAATCTTGATTCTAGTTCCCTCGACTCTGGTATCCTTTCCATTGTTCTATATCTACTCAGCTGCACTTATAAGCTATCACAATCAAACTGCCAATAACTTCTCTGTGATAGGGCTCACGATGTTCGGACCTCTGTTCACAATTGTCATGATCATCGTCCACAAACCTTATCGATTGGCTATCAGGGGACTGATAAGAAGAAAAGATAACGAAGTTCAGTCCACAATAGCATCTGTAGGATTCACTCGATAGAAATAAACATTGTTCTTTGACCAAGCTAGAGCTTGAAAGCTCTGATTACTGATGTTAATCACAGACAGGTGATCTTATCAGCCCACATGACTGACTTCTCCAAATCGCGGCTCATTGTCCCTGATGCCTAACTCTACATGTACCCCCAATTTCGGCTACTTCGACTCCCCTGAATTCCTCCAACTAGCCCTCCACATAGTCACAACCATCTCCACCCCTGTCTATTGTCTCGGGGTATACTGTATTCTGTTCAAGACCCCCGATCAAATGAAATCAGTGAAATGGAATTTGTTCACCTTGCACATATGGATTACTGTATTCGACTATTCAATCAGCCTACTCACAGTTCCATATCTTTTGATTCCTGCAGCTGCTGGCATACCTTATGGACTCCTCAGGTATCTAGACATTCCTACTTCCATTCAAACTGTTTTCACGGCAATTGTACTTCTTTGTGAGTTGACGTACCATTGATCATTATCAAGATTCCTGTTGCAGACATGATAATATCCATGCTATCAGTCTACGAAAACCGCTTCTTCATCCTTTGCGAATTCCGATTCAAAAAACAGTGGGTTCAAGGCAGGAAGGTCTGGCTGTTCCTTCACTACTTGTTAATCTTCATGAGTTTTCAAACAATCTTTTTCGTAATTCCAGAGCAGGAAACAGCAAAACAAGAAGTGTTTAAAGTAATGAAAACTGAAAAAGTCTCCCAACACCTCTGAGAGTTTCAGAATCTTCCATGTCTCCCTGATTACGTCTACAATGGACCTGTTTTCATAGTGTTCGATAACCTCCTCTTCCCCACTCTTCTAATTGCACCAATAGTTGCCATTACCCTTCTGGAATTCTTTATCTTTTTCTTTTCCCTTATCACTTCTTCAACAAAGCACAAGAAGTCAATGTCCCAGAAGACTTATCAAATGCACAAGCAATTCTTCATCGGCCTAGCTATCCAACTAACAGTCCCATTTTCCATGTTAACAGTGCCACTCCTCTATGGATACGCAGCTATCCTCTTTAACTACTACAATCAGGCAGCTATGAACTTCACAGTGATCGTCTTCACAACTCATGGATTCGTCGCCACTTTGGTCATGATCCTGGTTCATCGGCCTTATCGATTAGCTGTCAGGGGACTGATAAGAAGAGATAAAAGGAAGATAAGAAAGTCTACAGTAGTCTCAGTTAACTTGTATTGATTAATAGTGATAAAGTGTGCAATGATCTCTGTGACCTAGAGCTGATGATTAATGATATTGATCAAAGACAGCTGATTCTACGCAGGAAACTTGATAAGCTCTGTGAAAAGCTCCACATCATGCCCAACACCCCCTGCATCTCCAACTTCACCTACTTTGACTCCCCGGAATTCCTCCAACTATCCCTCCACACCATCACATGCTTCTCCACCCCAGCCAACTGTCTCGGCGTGTACTGTATTCTGTTCAAGACCCCAGACCAAATGAAATCAGTCAAGTGGAACTTGTTCACTTTGCACATGTGGATTACGGTATTCGACTATTCTGTCAGCTTCCTTACAGTCCCTTACCTTCTGATTCCTAAAATTGCGGGAATTCCGTATGGGGTTCTCAGCACTCTAGGCGTTCCTCCGTCAGTTCAAGCTGTCTTCACAGTAACGATTCTTTTATGTAAGGCAAGTGATACTGGACTGATAAGGGATGACGTTCCAGATATGATAACATCAATCTTATCAGTCTACGAGAACCGCTTCTTCATCCTTTGCCAATTCCGTTTCAAAGAATCATGGATTCAAGGTAGACGTCTCTGGCTGTTCCTTCACTACCTCATACTTTCCATCTCTCTTAAAACCGTATTCCTTCTCATTCCCGATCAGGAAACAGCTAAACAAGAGGTCTTCCAGGTAAGGAAAACACCAAGAGATCCCTTAAACTTTAGGAAGTTCCAGAACCTTCCATGCCTCCCGGATTACATCTACAAGAGACTTTACTTATCACATTTGCTACGTTATCACTCTTGGAACAGTACAATTTATTGAAATCTCCTTCTTCGTGCTTCAAATCATCAGAAGCACTCGAAGACAATCCAGCAGAATGTCCACGAAGACCTATCAAATGCACAAACAATTCTTCAAAGGACTAGGCGTCCAAATGTTGGTTCCTTCGTCTCTGATAACCTTCCCACTGTTCTACATCTACTTGGCTGTACTGATAAGCCATCACAATCAAACTGCCAACAACTTTTCTGTGATAGGACTTACGATGTTTGGACCTCTGTTCACAATCCTCATGCTTATTGTTCACAAACCTTATCGATTGGCTATCAGGGGACTGATAAGAAGGGAAGATAACAAAGTTCAGTCTACAATAGCTTCTGTGGGATTTGCTTGATTCAAATGAAATAAACTTTGTTCTTTGACCAAGCCAGACTCTAAGCTCTGATTACTGATGTTAATCACAGACAGGTGATCTTATCAGCCCACATGACTGACTTCTCCAAACTGCTGCTCATTGTCCCTGATGCCTAACTCTACATGTGCCCCCAATTTCGGCTACTTTGACTCCCCGGAATTCCTTAAATTAGCCCTCCACATAGTCACAACCATCTCCACCCCAGCCTACTGCCTCGGCATCTACTGCATCCTGTTCAAGACCCCAGACCAGATGAAATCAGTCAAATGGAATCTATTCATTTTGCACTTATGGATTACCGTATTCGACTATTCTTGCAGTTTGCTTACTGTACCTTATCTCCTAATCCCTGAAATCGCTGGAATCCCCTATGGGCTTCTCGGGTTGCTAGGAGTTCCTACTTCTGTACAAACTGTTCTCACATCAACTATACTCCTATGTAAGTTACAGTGCCATAGAACATAACCAGGAATACTGTTGTAGACATGTTTCTAGCCATTCTATCGGTCTACGAGAACCGCTTCTTCATTCTCTGCGAGTTTCGATTCAAAGAACAGTGGGTTCAAGGCAGAAAGGGCTGGCTGTTCCTTCACTACTTGATCATCTTTTTGTGTTTTCAAACGCTTTTTCTCATGATTCCAGAGCAGGAAGCAGCGAAACAGGATGTCTTTAAAGTGGAGAAGTCAAGAAAGTTCCCCATCACCTTCCAGATTTCCAGCGCCTTCCATGTCTCCCTGATTACGTCTACAATGGACCTGTCTTCGTATTGTTCGATGACCTGCTTTTCCCCACTCTCCTGTTCGTGCCGATAGTTGCCGTTTTTGGTCTTGAATTCTTTATCTTTGTCTATTTCCTTATCGCTTCTGGGAATGAGCACAAGAAGTCAATGTCCCAGAAGACGTATCAAATGCACAAGCAATTTTTCATTGCCCTCATTCTCCAACTAACCGTTCCTTTTTGCATGTTATCAGTACCACTGATCTATGGCTACGCAACTGTTCTCCTCAACTATCACAATCAGGCAGCTATAAACTTCTGTGTGATAATCTTCACAACTCATGGATTCGTCGCTACTTGGATAATGATCCTGGTTCATCGGCCTTATCGATTAGCGGTCGGGGAGCTGATAAGAAATGATAAAAGAAGACTAAGAAAGTCTACAATAATCTCGGTTAACTTGTATTGATTGATAGTGATAAAGTGTGCAATGATCTGTGTGACCTAGAGCTTCTGATTAATACTATTGATCAGGGACAGCTGATTCTATGCAGGGAACCTGATTAATTTTGTGAAAAGCTCCACATCATGCCCAACACCCCCTGCATCTCCAACTTCACCTACTTTGACTCCCCGGAATTCCTCCAACTATCCCTCCACACCATCACATGCTTCTCAACCCCAGCCAACTGTCTCGGCGTGTACTGTATTCTGTTCAAGACCCCAGACCAAATGAAATCAGTCAAGTGGAACTTGTTCACTTTGCACATGTGGATTACGGTATTCGACTATTCTGTCAGCTTCCTTACAGTCCCTTACCTTCTGATTCCTAAAATTGCGGGGATTCCGTATGGGGTTCTCAGCACTCTAGGCGTTCCTCCGTCAGTTCAAGCTGTCTTCACAGTAACGATTCTTGCATGTAAGCTGAGTGATAATGGACTGATAAGAAAGTTGTGTTCCAGATATGATAACATCAATCATATCTGTCTACGAGAACCGCTTCTTCATCCTTTGCCAATTCCGATTCAAAGAATCATGGGTTCAAGGCAGACGGATCTGGCTGTTCCTTCACTACCTCATACTTTCCATCTCTCTTCAAACCGTATTCCTTCTCATTCCCGATCAGGAATCAGCTAAACAAGAGGTCTTCCAGGTAAGAGAGAAGCCAAGGTTCTCCAGGACCCTGTAAAGTTCCAGAGCCTTCCATGCCTCCCGGATTACATCTACAATGGCCCAGTTTACGTACTGCTCACTGACCTATCCTATAGCATTTGGCAGGTTATCACCTATGTTTCCATTTTTCTCTTGGAATTCATATTCTTCATCTCTCAAATCGTCACAACTATAAATGAACAGAAGGAATCAATGTCCCAAAGAACGTATCAAATGCACAAGCAATTCTTCATCGCCCTAGTTATCCAGCTAACAGTCCCATTTTGCATGCTATCAATCCCAATTTTCTATGGCTGTTCTACCCTTATCTTCAACTATTACAATCAGGCGGCTATGAACTTCACTGTGATCGTCTGCAACACTCACGGATGTGTCGCCACTTTGGTCATGATCCTGGTGCATCGGCCTTATCGATTAGCTGTCAGGGAGCTGATAAGATGTGATGGAAGGCTGATTAGACATTCTACAGTATCCGTACAATTGGCATGATTTTTGAGGCAATAAAAATAGCAGAAAAAATTCTTGTTTGGGACATGTGAAAATCCTTTGTTTTTTCCTAGCCTGAAAACTTGGCTCTCAAAATCAAATAGAATTTGTCAAGTTTTTGTACCTGCAAACCTTTTCACTTCTGGATGACTACTATTCTGGAGTTTGCTTACGGTACCTGATTCCCCTGACCTTATCACCTTCACATTCTTATCGAAAAGTTGTCAGGGAGCTGATAAGAAGTGATAAAAAGATCTCGTGACCAGAGCATCGCTTCACTTTACAACTTCTATCATCAAATAAAGTTGCTTATACTACGAAGAAAACAACAAAAAATCACAAGAGAGACTGAGGATGTTCAAGAGATTTATGTGACAACCCGCCAATTCAACCAGCAGTGTCCACGAAAGATGTTCCTGACCAAACTGCTACTCCTATTCCTGATTTTCAAAACTGCTACTCCTATTCTTGAATTTCCTTCATTCGGAGGGGACCACTGCATCGTATGGAGAACAACCCGCAGTGGTGACAGTTGCTGGCAAATCCTTCAAGAGAACCGATATCTGGATATGGACATGCTGCAGGCCTTCAATCCAGGACTCAATTGTGACAAACTGTTTGTTGGGCAAAAGTAATTGTGAACAGTTAGAGAAGTAAATTTTAAGCCTGGATTCAGGCTTTGTCTGTTCAAAATTTTCCCTCTTGCCGTTTTTCGATGCAAAAAGTACGCCACAGTACAGCCTGGCGACACTTGCTACAAGTTCTGGAGTTCTCAAGGCATCTCCGAGGGCCAGTTCAAGTCGGCGAATCGAGAAATCAATTGTGATCGGCTTCAGGTACTTGGGAAATTGAAAAATGTATCAAATTTGAAAGAACCGAGTTTCAGGTTGGACAAAGGATCTGCTTGTCTCATTAGACGCCATGAACGCTACAAATAACTTCTAGAAAGTAGTTTAGACATTGCACTAACAGGTGTTTCATGGAAAAGTTCAATAAATGTGTTTTGGATATCTCTTTCAACTTTTTATCTTCTCATGACTTTTTGTTGTTGACGGCCTCATAGATTGAGCAATGTTGCTGTTTATCTGATGATATCTGCTGATTGTAAAGCAGAACTGGTGAAGAAGACCAGTGAAGATCCCAGGAAGCCATGAAGCTTCTCGTTCTTTATTTTGTTTCTGTTCTACTTGTGCTACATGTTCAAGGTAATTGATCATATCCGTTCTTATCACCAATAGACCTTTGGTTCAGGGCGCCCGTATGGCGCGCGGTACATTCATTCTCAACAGGAATCCCGTCGGGAATGCCACAACTGGAGAATGACCCGCAGCGGTGACAGTTGCTGGCAAATCCTGCAAGAGAACAGAGCATTGAACATGGATCGGCTTAAAGACATCAATCCAGGGCTCAATTGTGATAAGCTGTTTGTCGGGCAAAAGTAACACGATCACCTTGGGAACAGTCCAATAGTGTCATTTAGGCTTTGTGTCGACCAAAACTTCATTCGCGGCAATTCGACATGCAACAAGTCCGCAATAGTTCAAGCTGGCGACACTTGCTTTAAATTCTGGAGTTCTCAAAGCATTTCCGAGGGTCAATTCAAGGCGGCGAATCCGAAAATCGATTGTGATCGCCTTCAGGTGAATACACTTTCGGTGACTTTATTTAACAAAATTCAAATTTCAGATTGGCCAAAAAATCTGCTTGTCTCATTAGAACTTGTCGCTCAGGAAATCTCTAGGAATTATTTAGTTGTAGACCTTTTCGTTTTTGATAAACATTTCGATTTGTAATAGTTTGCTCTTTGGCCAACTGCCCATCGTAAACAAACTCATTGGGCTTTTCATCTTTCACTTCCTTGCAACACCACATGACCTCACTATTTCTTATCACGATATTATCCCTGATTTTCTTGTCCCTCTCGGAACAACAATTTTGTATCAAATATGTGAAAATAAAACCAAAAGACACTTGTTGGGGAATCGCCGAATCAATTCGTAGCACAGTCGATCAGCTAGAAGCTTTGAATCCCGGACTAAAATGTGATCAGCTCTGGATTGACCAGCAGTTTGTTTTCCATTACTGTTTCTATCACCAATCTTCCTAGTTTTTCCAGAATATGTATCGCTTCATCCTCTTCAAAACCACCGTGCACCAAAACTTATAAAGTGAGCGGTGGAGATGGCTGCTGGAAGATATGGACGGACAACGACCTATCCGAGAAGCGGTTGAAAGACATGAACCCTTTGCTGGACTGTGATCGTTTATTGGCTGGAGAACAGATTTGCATTAGTGTGGATCCTAGTGACGCTCAACCCACAACGACTACTTCTACTACTTCTACTACTACTTCAACTACTGCAGCGTCAACCACTTCCACTTCCACTCCACCTGCGCCAGAAGAGCGTTCTGCCCATAAGCCGTTACCTTTTCTAGAAGGTCAGGTACACTACTCTGAATGTGAGACAACTTGTTTCAGAAGAGCAGACTTGTTTTGAACATGTGACAGTGAAAGAAGGCGACACTTGTTTCGAAATTTCAAGAGCTTACAATTTGATCTTGACGGAGATTCAGAAGGAGTACGATTGTGACAAGCTTCAGATGAGTTCCGGGCAATTCTTCTAGAAGTAAAGACGTTTTTAGATTGGCGACACCTTGTGTGTTTCTCGCAACTATACATGCCAAATGCGGTATCAAATCGAAGCTGGCGACACGTGTCATTGGATTGAACATGTTTACAAGTTGAACTCAACCCAGCTGGAAGAGTTGAACGATGGGTTGAGATGTGAGAATCTGCCGGTTGGAAGGCGAATCTGTATATGGCCGATTTACGGGAGGAGTTTGGTAAATATGACATGCAAGTCGTGGAAAACATTGGAGACTGGTCAGTTTGGTTTTGCCATTTCAGGTGACAACTCATTTCCAGAATCGAACTGCTATGATATCAGTTATCACGGTCGACTATCAATTGACGAGTTTCGATTCTTGAATCCGTCTCTGAAATGTGATAAGCTGATTGCAAAAGGAACACGAGTGTGTTCCAGTGGGGAGAGCAGTTCCAAGTGCGCCTTGATTCAAATTGTGCCATCAAACGTCACATGTTCACAGTTGGCTCAGTCTTTCTCTATGAGCCACTCCCTTTTGATGAAGTTGAATCCAACACTCAATTGTCAAAGATTAGATGTTACAGAGCAGGTATGGAATGAATAGAGCTTATTAGGTCATTCAAAAAACAGGTCTGCATTGGAACTGGTCACTTCAAGCCTTCAGAATGTACCGAAGCACTGAGAATCTCTCCGGAGCTTGACACTTGTGCGAAAGTCGTGGAGCAAAGTGGCTTGACTACTGAACAATTGATACGTCTGAACCCGAATCTTGTCTGCAACATGACATTGTTGGAATGGGGAAGTCTAGGTAAGGAAAAGGTGAACTTTCCTTCAAGTTAATTGCTTTTCTAGTTTGCATAACCTCTCTGGGAATGGATACCAGGTCGGCTCAAGATATTGTGATATCAAAACTGAAAGAGTTGGAGCAGGAGCTTGGGAAAAAGTACGAGGAATACCTCGGCAATCCGAATCAAGAGAATGCCAATGAGATGAACAGACTGATAACAACGCTGATAACGAAACCGACAATGAACTCGAAATTGAAAGAGTTGTATCGGACAGATCCGCAGTTTCGGAAGATTCTCGATGCTCAGCACCCGTTGCCTCGGCAAGTTTATTGTGATCAGGCAAAAAAGATGACGTAAGATAATGATTGTTGGCTTTTTTGCTAAATACCAACGAACATTCTCTAGGGAACCAATCAAATCTTGCATTTGTGGAAATGAGGAGCTTCTGGTCTACTGTCAATCAATGGCTGTTCAACATTTTCTGAGTAAGGATGAAAGTCTCAACAGTACCAGCTTATCAAGGTTGACCTACAATTCATCTGAATCTTCACGAAATTTGTTTTTGCAGACGGAAAAGATCGGTTTGTTCTTTCGAATTCCCGAAAACTGGGAAAGGATCAAGAGCTGGAACGTTGACAGCGGTCGGAAATATATGTTTCGGTGGTGATTGTACTGTGCCGATTGCTATTGTGGAAATCGGTTTCGAGGCAGGAATTTGCATGCCGTTCTTTGACACTGTCAAGGAGATTTGGACGTTTTGCGATGATAAAGGCGCTGATTGTCACAACTACAAAAGTCCGAACTCGTTTGACGCGATGAAACTTCTTGTAGACAGAAGTCTCAGCGCCAAACTCAAAATGTGTGCTGTTGGCAGCTCGTTCGTCAAGAAGCTGTTGAACGCAGATTTGGGACTCTGCTGGGAAATCGCAGCGGCAGACTATTTTGGATTCGTTGGGAAGCTCAAGATTGGCACATCTATTCAACTGATTTTCGCGAAACTTTCTGGTGGGATCACGATGAAGACTCATGGGATTTTGCTGCCAAACCTCTGTGAGCGAACGCAGTTGGAGTGTGAGGACTATTGTAAATGGCGGCATTGGGACAATGGAAAAGTTTATGGTTATTTCAACTTACACTTTTTCGCGATTTTCGGTTTCGAGGGATTCAAAGCGTTTGAGGAAACGTACAACGAGCCGAGAGGACTTGGTTGTCAAGCTGGTCAGGAAGCTGCAGTTGTGCTGCGAAACGAGAGGAGTTGTGTGAATGAAGAGGAAAATTATGTTTCGAGATGCTGTTGGAGCTATGACACGAAACCGTGCTACTGGGAACTGATGGAGTATGATAAGGGCTTTCGCTTTGTACCTTGGTCTGCCACTCTGTTCACCTGCGAGTTTCGTATCCAAGGTCAAGAGGACAAGAAGATTGGATTTGATGTTTATGGAGGCACTTCTGGGAATTACGGCAAGAACAGCTTCTATTATGTGGTGAAGAACGATGGAGTTTACTATGGAGCTGTAAAGTATAAAGAGGATAGATTGATGAAAGCTTGGCCGAACCCATGTGTCGGAAAGGAAGAAATCTTGCGGAGATTGGCGAGTGCAGAGCCAACTGGACAGTGTGAGTTGGAGCCATTATCAAACTTTATCATAAACATTCTTTAAGCATCGGTGTCAGTCGCGGGATGTGGGAAACGAATCGTTGGCTACTATACAGGATGGGGAGATCGACAGATCACAGAGGATCAGCTGAAGAAGCTCACTCATGTCATTTTCGCATTTGTTGCCATGTACCGGGATGGAAGTATAGGGTTCGGACCGGTTAGTGAGGACGACTCGGGTCCGGAAGCAGGTGTGAAGGCGAAAAGAAGGTTTCTGGATATGAGAGATGTAAGTTGGGAGGCTTGAGGCTTGAGGCTTGAGGCTTGAGGGCTTCTCTAGGCTTCAGGCTCCTGGGCTCCTGGGCTCCTGCGCTCCTAGGCTCCTACGCTCCCGGGCGCCTGGGTTCCAGAGCTCCTGAGCTTCTGGGCTCATGGATTCCTGGGCTCCTGGGCTCCCGAGCTCCTGACTGCGAGTTGCAAGCCTCAAGTTTTCGGTTTCGACTCCCCGAGAGCCGGCAACCAAAGTTTTTTTTTCAGAAAGCAAGACATGTGAATTCTGGAGTTCACATTCTATTTGCCATTGGTGGATGGGACAACTCACAGCACTTTGCCTCTGTCGCTGCGGACCCGCAAAAGAGGAAACGGTTCATAAATGCTTGCGCTGACTTCATCGATAGATATAGACTGGACGGAGTTGACTTGGACTGGGAGTATCCTGATATGAAAGGAGCTGATAAGAAGAATCACGTTCTATTGTTGAAAGAATTGCGAGAGCGATTTGATCAGATTCAGAAGGAGAAGAGCAGGAAGTCTCGGCTTTTGATCACACTGGCGTCAGCAGCAGGAGAATGGAATTTGAGAGAAGGTTACGATTTGAAAGGGATTTTGAAGTACGCGGATTTCATCGATGTGATGACATATGATTACTATGGAGCGTGGGGATCTAAATGGGGAGCGTTCACCGGACCCCCGGCTCCGTTGTACTTTGGAACTTTGAAGGGATTCTCGGGAAAGCTGAACGCAGACTTCACAATGAAGTACTACACTTGCAAGACCAAGCAACCTAGCAAGTTGAACATGGGTGTTCCATTCTACGGAAGATTCTGGAAGAATGTGCAGGAACCAATTGACCCGTCGGATTCGATGTGGAGAACTGCGCAAGGTTTCAACGCAACAAGCTTTCTGGGAGGTTATGTTGGGTGGAGGAACTTGGAGCGGGAAGGATGGAACAAGAAGGCGGCTTCATGGCACGAGAAATCCAAGACATCGTTTATAATGAATCATGGAGCAAGGATGTTCTTGGGATTCGAGAGTGAGAAGAGTATGAAGGAGAAGATCAGTTATGCCACTGACAAGAACTTTGGAGGACTGATGATCTGGGCTTTGGATCTGGACGATGATGCGGACACCCTTCTCAACTTGGTCTCATCGGCTGGGCTTTGCTCTGGAGGCAGTGCCGACGAGGTCAAGTACACATGTGTTCCGATTGATGATGTTAGATGGTGGACGCCGGAAAATGCGGATGCATCCAAGCTGGGACAGTGCGGCAAGTCAGCGGCTCTGATCAATGGCTACTATCCAGTCTGTGACCCCGATGATCCGGGATTCTCGTGTTGTTCATCAAAAGGTCATTGTGGAAGTGGCAAGGAGTATTGTGAATGTGAGACTTGCAAGGACTACCGCAAAGATCCGATGTTGATTGTGAAGGAGCCAACAAAGCCAACAAGACGTGTTCAGTGGTACTCGTTGAATGATGGGGATGGAAAACGTGGCAGATGCGGCAAAGATGCTCCGCTTTTGAATGGAGAAGTGAGTTGGCTGGAATGAAGGATTTGACTATGAGCACATGTTGAGTTCAGATCGCGATTTGCAACCCTGACGATGACTCCAATCATTGTTGCTCGAATGGAGGTTACTGTGGAACTGGAAAAGTGTATTGCGAGTGTGATGGATGTGTGGACTACAGAAAACAAAAGTGATTGATAATGATAAACTGTATATCAGTTGTGTTAGTGTGGACATTTTGTCAAAGTGAGAAGATACAAACTCTGAGAGCAAGCAAAACACATTTATTGAACTTGAGCAGGATTCTATGAAACACATGTTAGTGCAATGTCTAAACTACTTTTTAGAAGTTATTTGTAGCTTTCATGGCGTCTAATGAGACAAGCAGATTCTTTGTCCAATCTGAAAATCGGTTTTTTTTCAAATTTGATATGATTGCAAATTCCCAAGTACCTGAAGCCGATCACAGTTGATTTCTTGATTCGCCGACTTGAACTGGCCCTCGGAGATGCCTTGAGAACTCCAGAACTTGTAACAAGTGTCGCCAGGCTGTACTGTGGCGTACTTGTTGCATGGAAGAATGGCACGAATAGCATGTTTGGCAACACAAAGCCTGAATCCAGTGTTCAAATTTGCTTCTCTAACTTTTCACTCCTTACTTTTGCCCGACAAACAGCTTATCACAATTGAGTCCTGGATTGAAGTTTTGCAGCGTGTGCATATTCAGATATCGGTACTCTTGCAGGATTTGCCAGCAACTGTCACCACTGCGGGTCGTTCTCCATCCGAAGCATTGGTCTCTTCCAGGGGAAACAAAGGTGAAAATCAGGAATAGGAGTAGCAGTTTGGTCAGCAACATCTTTCGAGTGGACACTGGTGCTGGTTGAATTGGCGTGTTATCACCTAGATTTCTTAAACTTCCTCGGTCTCTCTCCTCAATTCCTCGTTCTGTTCTCGTGATTTTTTGTTGTTGTCTTCGTAGTATAGGCAACTTTAATTTGATGATAGAGGTGGATTGTAAAGTGAGCCGATGCTCTGGTCATGAGATGTGTGTTTTAAGCCAACTTCCTTGTCATTTGTTTATGATACACAGCTAATCGATAAGATGAACCGGGATCATGACTTCAGATATGGTTTTGGACTTGGTTTGCTTGACGTCCTTGCGAAAGAGTTAAGAAAAGTAGAAGAAGAAGAACTGATCCGTAGAAAACAATCAAACTCTAAAAATTTATTTTTCAAATCAAGAAAAGTTGTGCATGAGTCGGGGAGTACACTTTCGAGAAATCGACATTCTTTGGCTTCCACTTGTGCCAGACCAGATCGCAAAACACCTCTCTCTTCGGCTCGCACTTCAGGAACGGCTTCAACCAACTGAAACATCTACTCCTTATCACTGTTATCAGTTCCCAACTCACATATCACTTCCCTCACACTTATCAATAGTCCTCACTTCGAAATGCGTAATCTTCTTTCCAGAAGCCCCGATATCCTTGAGAATCTCTGCGAACATTGTCTGGACGACACGTGGATTGTCTCCGTAAACCGGACCCAGATTGCAGTCTCCAGCCGGATAGATGACCGCTTGAGCCATTCCGATTACATTTCCATCCGGGTCATATGCCACTTTTCCGAAGCCGTCCTTGTCGAGCATATGCGAGATCATGTACTTTTCACGGTGATACGGATGGATCTTCTGATCATAGACGGTCATGTCTTCTGGAGACACGTCACGAGCATTCTTGACCGTGATGCCTTCAGAAGGGATGTTCTGGGGAAGGAAGACGTCGTGAGCCTTGTAGAAGCTGTTGTAACCAGTATTCAAAGTCTGCGAATGAGCTTCGGGGTTTTCACAGAAGTGTCTCCAGAAGGCGTGAAGATTGGTATCTGAAGATTTGAGAGGATTCTAGAATCTCAATTACCGGGTTTCCTCACTGATATTCGAGCAGACATTTGCGCCAGGAGGTAATGTCCTCGCACCACTCTCCCCGAGCAACGACATCACCGACTTCATCTTTCGGAACTTCGGATTAACCCATGCCATTCCCATGAAACTGAACGGTTTGTTGACTGATGGATCCAGAGGCTCAAAGTCACAGGCGTGTTCACAAGCCACCACAGTTTCGGTGCCCTTCAAGCATATCAGCTTGAACTTGTAAGCATCTCCAAAACTCTTCTGCCACTGGGAAATGTCGTCCTTCTTGAAGACCGGACGGTAGTTCCCGTGCTAAAAGTTGGGCTCATTGGGCTTCATATAGATTCTTGAGAACTCACACTTTTCATGAACGCATTCATGTATTTCTCTTCTGGATTGCACAAAAAATCCACATCCGCGCGCGTCAGAACCTTCTGGCTATCCTTTGCGAAAGTTCGAGCTTGTTGTGAAGCCCGGAAGAATCTCGAGGCGATCATGATGGGAATGACAGCGAGGATGATGACAAATCGACCGTGTTTCAGCCACGTGGTTGCGGATTTGTTTGAGAACAAGATTCCCAAAACGTGAACTCTTATCGCCTTTTGTATCAGTGAAGTTTCATCTTTGTCGAACGGCCTAGAAAACAGTGAGTGAACCGATCTCTTCTCATACTCATCTCTAGTCAACATTAGTTTTTCCACGGCGTTACGAGAGGAAATGCTGGGAAGATACGACAGAAAACAGAATGTGATAATATATTTTATTCATTTGAATATGAATGCTCTTTGAGTTCTTATCTTAGTTCCTAGTTGACGTCTTCAGTAGATGTTGCTTGTCTTGTCCGTAAGATGTTTGGTTTGTCGTTCCCGTCGTGGTCCGAGGTTCTTCCGTGTTGGTTTTCTTGGAGGGTCTTCACACGTCATTGATTTCGGAGAGCAGCGAACCCAACCCAAGTAGCTGGCCGAAATGGCTTCATGACATTTGTAAAGAGCTCCCAGAGGTGAAGCATCACTGTCATCGGCCCCCAACCCAAGTAGCTGGCCGAAATGGCTTCATGACATTTGTGAAGAGCTTCCAGAGGTGAAGCATCACTGTCATCAGCCCCCAACCCAAGTAGCTGACCGAAATGG
>LR538955.1:658842-678934 GCA_900536315.3 Caenorhabditis becei | reverse complement strand
GCTTCATGACATTTGTGAAGAGCTCCCAGAGGTGAAGCATCACTGTCATCGGCCTGATCCTAACCTAGACCATTTGAAGAGCTCCCCGTAACTCACGTCTTCACTCGCTGGCTCTCATCATTCCTCGGCGTCCATTGATTCTTGACTCCAATCGATCATCGGCTCCCATTGATGCTCGGGCGTTAGGCGGCGCCAGGGAATCAGCGACTCCAATCGATCCGTCCCTCCAGTCGTGCTGCGGCTCGGCGAGTCCATCCCTCTTGTCGATCGAGTAGCTCCGGAGTGAAGAGCATCTCACAGGTCCAGGTTGTGAAGGTATGGAGGAATGAGGGGATCTCCCCCTTTTATACGGAAAGATCTTTTCTCTGGGGTCACGGGGTGAAGTGAGGCCAATAGAACACGCGAAACAACCAATTGAACCAATAGTTGCTCATTTCTGATTCTGACTTTGGTTTCCAAGGTTCTTACAATGAACTCTTTATTGCTCAAATCAAAAAAAGCTGTGCATGAGTCGGGGAGTACACTTTTGAGAAATCGATATTCTTCGGTTTCCACTTGTGCCATGCCAGACCGCAGACCACTTCCCTTTTCGGCTTGCACTTCAAGAACGGCTTTATCCAACTGAAACTCCTGTTCCTTATCAATCTGATCAGTTCCCAACTCACATATCACTTCCCTCACACTTATCAATAGTCCTCACTTCGAAATGCGTAATCTTCTTTCCAGAAGCCCCGATATCCTTCAGAATCTCGGCGAACATTGTCTGGACGACACGTGGATTGTCTCCGTAAACCGGACCCAGATTGCAGTCTCCAGCCGGATAGATGACCGCTTGAGCCATTCCGATCACATTTCCATCCGGGTCATACGCCACTTTTCCGAAGCCGTCCTTGTCGAGCATATGCGAGATCATGTACTTTTCACGGTGATACGGATGGATCTTCTGATCATAGACGGTCATGTCTTCTGGAGACACGTCACGAGAATTTTTGACGGTGATGCCTTCCGAAGGGATGTTCTGGGGAATGAAGACGTCATGGGCTTTGTAGAAGCTGTTGTAACCGGTATTCAAGGTCTGCGAATGAGCTTCGGGGTTATCACAAAAGTGTCTCCAGAAGGCGTAAAGATTGGTATCTGAAGAAGAGATTTCAGGATCTCAAATTAGCAGGTTCCTTACTGATATTCGAGCAGACATTTGCGCCATCAGGTAAGGTGCGCGCGGCACTCTCTCCGAGCAACGACATCACCGACTTCATCTTTCGGAACTTCGGATTAACCCATGCCATTCCCATGAAACTGAACGGTTTGTTGGCTGATGGATCCAGAGGCACAAAGTTACAGGCGTGTGCACAAGCCACCACAGTTTCCGTGCCCTTCAAGCATATCAGATTGAAATTGTAAGCCTCTCCGAAACTCTTCTGCCACTGGGGGATATCATCCTTCTTGAAAACGGGGCGATCTTTTCCATGCTAAAAGTTTATCTCATTGGGCTTCATATGGATTCCTGGGAACTCACACTTTTCATGAACGCATTCATATATTTCTCTTCTGGATTGCACAAAAAATCCACATCCGCGCGCGTCAGAACTTTCTGACTATCCTTTGCGAAAGTTCGAGCTTGTTGTGAAGCCCGGAAAAATCTCGAAGCCATCATGATGGGAATGATGGCGAGGATGATGAAAAATCGATACTGTCATTAAGTTCGATTCTAAAAAAACGTGAACTCTCATCAACTTGTTAATCAGAGAAGATTGATGAGTTAGGTGCTCAAGGCTTTCACAATGAACTCTCTCTCTAACTCTCTAAATGTATTAATAAAACTATGTACATAGTCTATGTACTAATCTTTATCGCTCAAATCAAGAAAAGCTGTGCATGAGTCGGGGAGTACACTTTCGAGAAATCGACGTTCTTCGGCTTCCACTTGTGCCATGCCAGACCGCAGACCACTTCCCTTTTCGGCTTGCATTTCAGGAACGGCTTCATCCAGCTGGAAGTCGTGTTCCTTATCAGTCTAATCAGTTCCCAACTCACATATCACTTCCCTCGCACTTATCAATAGTCCTCACTTCGAAATGCGTAATTTTCTTTCCAGAAGCCCCGATATCCTTCAGAATCTCTGCGAACATTGTCTGGACGACACGTGGATTGTCTCCGTAAACCGGACCCAGATTGCAGTCTCCAGCCGGATAGATGACCGCTTGAGCCATTCCGATCACATTTCCATCCGGGTCATACGCCACTTTTCCGAAGCCGTCCTTGTCGAGCATATGCGAGATCATGTACTTTTCACGGTGATACGGATGGATCTTCTGATCATAGACGGTCATGTCTTCTGGAGACACGTCACGAGCATTATTGACGGTGATGCCTTCAGAAGGGATGTTTGGTGAAAGGAAGACGTCATGAGCCTTGTAGAAGCTGTTGTAGCCAGTGTTCAATGTTAGCATATGAGCATTAGAGTCACGATCCCCACAGAGATGTTTCCAGAAGAGATGCATGTTGGTATCTGAAAATGGAAGTAGAATCAAGATTCCAAACATCCTTACTGATATTCGAGCTGACATTCGCGCCAGGTCTCATACTCCCAGCAATATCCTCTCCAACCAGAACCGCCGCCTTCATCTTTCGAAACTTTGGCTCAATCCATCCCAATCCAATGAAAGTAATCGGCTCGTTAACCAACGGATCCAAGGGCTCGAATTCACAAGAGTGATCACAAGCGATCATCGTCTCAGTCCCTTTCAGACTCATCAGCTTGAACTTGTAAGCGTCTCCGAAACTCTTCTGCCACTGGGAAATGTCGTCCTTCTTGAAAACAGGGCGATCTTTCCCGTGCTGAAAGAGAGTTTGGCTTCATAGGAACCTTGGAAACTAACCCATTTCATAAACGCATCCACGTATTTCTCTTCCGGATTAATCCAGTAATCCACATCCTTCCGCTTCAGGATCTTCTTGTTCTCCTTCGACAATGTACGGATTTGCTGAGAAGCTCGGAAGAATCTCGAGGCGATCATGATGGGGATAATGACGAGGATGATGACAAATCGGCATCGATCGGATCTGTTCTTTTTTTGTTTGGTGATATGATAAGGTGCCATTGGGAGCAGTTCACGTGGTTTCTTACGTAGGAAGCAGTGTGGGCGTCCTGGCACCCTACACCAAAACACAAAGCTTCTAGACTGTCCTGGACAAAGACAAACTCACTGATAGCGATAACCTCTCTCTTATCAGTGATCATCTATCAGTGACGTTAGAGGAGTGTGGGTGGGAGAAGGAGCATATATAAGGGAGGGTGATAATCAGTTCAATGATAAAAAATGATCAACTTCTCACTGATATTCTTTATCTTGACCTGTCTGAGCGGCTCTGCACTCGCCAAGGATGTCACTGGCCCATTGACAAAGGACTTTCAAACTTGGCTCAATTCACATGGCTACAAGGCCTACGACTTTGTCCGTGGGGACTATGGCACTCAGGGAAGCTTCGGAGGGAAGACTCCAGAAGCTTCAGAAGCCATCCAAACCCCAGTAATCTTTATTCATGGCAACTCGGACTCGGCTCTCAAGAGGAGCTCCTCAGCTACTGGATGGTCCAACTCTATCCAATACTTCATGAAGAACGGGTATACTGTAGCAGAGCTCTACGCCACTTCATGGCAGGACACCAACTCTTTGAATGCTGGAAAGCGGACTCACAATTGCAAGGATCTTATCAGATTACGGAAGTTCCTGGAGGCAGTGCTGGCTTATACTGGCGCTGGGAAGGTGTCAGTGGTCAGTCATAGTATGGGAGTGACACTAGCGAGAAAGATTGTGAAGGGTGGAGCGGTGAAGGCTTCTGATGGTCGATGTGATCTTGGAGGAGCTATCAGTGATAAGATAGAAGTCATGGTAGGGATCTCTGGAGCAAACTATGGGCTTTGCAATTGTGCAAGTGCTCTGTTCCAGAAGACTTGTAACAAAGAAGTGAGTTAGATTCTCTTTTTTATCAACTGATGTCTTATTAGAATGGCTTTTACCCCGGCTCCTGTGGATCCAACACTTTTGGTTGTGGATTGATGAAGCTTCCGTGTAACAGCACCACCTATTCCTCGTACCTAATGGATTTGAACAATGACCCGAGGAAAGAAGGAGAGAAGGTGTTTAGCATGTGGAGTAGTGGTAAGAGCTTATCACCTGCCTTATCACTATCACTTCCTTGTAGTTGATGACTTGATTGGATATGGGGATCTTGTCTGGGGAAGGCCGACGTCCTTGATTCCAACTTCTGATGACTCCATCGTCTACCCATCCTACACCCACATGCAGACCAAGGAGAAGACTTTTGAGGACCAGTTTCAGTTGGTTAAGTATAAGAAGGTGTTGAGGAAATGAATAAAGATTTGACTTTTGTTATCAGTTTATCACTTTATCACATTATCATCTAGACGTCAAACTAAAGACACTTGCCCCCAAACTAACGTCAAACATCCACGCACTCCCAATTCCAGGTGCTTTTTCTCTTATAAATCAGCTCTCAAAACACATTTTCCTTCCATTTCCATTTCGCTATTGCGAAATGGAAGTCGTCAATAATACACAAACAATCGAATATCTTATCAGACAGTACAGTATTCCTCGTCAACTGATATCCTTCTTTATCACTGTTATCATCAGTGTTGCCTACTGCGTTTATGTCTATTCTTCGAAGGATAAGAAGGTGAGTCTGAAAGCCTGGAAGCTAGGCCCAAAAGCCCAAAAGCCTAAGCCTGAAGGCCCGGAAGCTAGACCCGATAGCCTTGAAACTGGGGCCCGGAATCCCCAAGAAGCCTGGAAGCCTGGAAGCCTTGAAGGCCGGCCCGGAATCCCCGAGAAGCCTGGAAGCCTGGAAGCCTGGAAGCCTGGAAGCCGGGCCCAATAGCCCTGAATCCCTTGAACCTCCAGAATCTCCCAGAATCCCCTGAATCCTTTCAGACCAAAAAATCCGCGCCCTTCTCCCTAATCCGCCACCACAAAGATGCCATGAAATGGATCTTCCCCCTAACCACCATATGCCACGTCATCCGATTCCTCGCTGTTTTCATAAACTCGTGTGTTGCGGTCAACAACTCCCAACAAAAACCTGTTTTTTTCCAGTTCTGCTGTTCATTTCCTCTACCTTGCTACCAGCATCCTCAATATCATTATCACTGTCTTTATCAAAGTGGAATTCGCCCTCCTTATTATTCTGAGCTTCCTGGAGCTGATTGGCTTGAGACAAAGCCAAAGCCAGGAAACCATGACAAAAGTGATAAAAGGATTGCACAAATTCTATTGGATCTGGTTCCTCGTGCCTATCCTTATCGCTATCACCTGTCTTATCACAGAGAATCAGAAAACCTTGCAAATCTTATGGCTGATAGTTGATGTAAGAGCCACCGTTAGCCACAGCTGGCCAACCCCTATTTCAGATCGAGTTCTTCGGAACCAATGGTCTACTGACAATCTCTTCTATCATCTGCCTTCAGAACTTCTTCCTCATCAGCACCTCCCGTTTCCCAAATCCTAATCAGAAGGTCATTGATAAGAATCTGGTCTTCCAAATCACATTCATCCTGATTGTGAAATTGGTAGGGTTACTGTAGCTTCTTATCATAACACCTGCTTTCCAGGTTTACACTGCATTCCTCCTTATCACATATGGCTTCAAAACTGGCGGATTTGTAAGTTATCAAGGCTTATCAGTTATCAGTTATCAATGTTCAGTTCCAAGTGGAGATTCTCAACTTTGACACCTTGCTGATCCCGTCGAGCATGCTGAGCACCTACTTCGTCTGCTACAAGGCGCCTAGAGTGAAGCCGCACCTGCAACCTGGAACTGCTACTGATAAGACTGATAAGAAATTTTGAGCTCTTTTTGAACACTGATAAAGATATGAATATCACCATCACCAAAAAACATCCACGTAGGCAAATGA
The DNA here is from genome assembly GCA_900536315.3 of Caenorhabditis becei. Lineage (NCBI taxonomy): Eukaryota > Metazoa > Nematoda > Chromadorea > Rhabditida > Rhabditidae > Caenorhabditis > Caenorhabditis becei. The sequence continues at coordinate 672,996 of LR538955.1, read as the reverse complement.
TGACAATAAGGATTTGTCATCATCCTCATCGCCATTCCCATCATGATGGCCTCGAGATTCTTCCGAGCTTCTCAACAAATCCGCACTTTTGCGAAGGAAAGCGAGAAGATCCTGACGCGTGCGGATGTGGATTATTTGATTAATCCGGAAGAGAGATATGTGGATGCTTTCATGAAATATGTGAGTTCCCAAGGTTCCTATTATGAAGCCAAACCTTTTTTAGCACGGGAAAGATCGAGGTGTGTTCAAGAAGGATGACATCTCCTTGTGGCAGAAGAGCTTCGGAGACGCCTACAAGTTTGGTGTGCTATGCCTCAAGGGCACTGATAAGGTGATATCCTCCAATCACGGAGTCGACGTTGAGCCATTGGATCCGTTGGTCAATGAGCCGATCACTTTCATTGGATTGGGATGGACTGATCCGGAGTTTAGGAGTGTGAAGGCGGCGGTTCTGACTGGACAGAATATTGCTTCGAATATGACACCTGGCGCAAATATCTGCGCAAATATCAGTAAGGACTTTAGCTCTAGAATTCAGAAGACCCTTTATAACTTTCAGATATCGACATCCAACTCTTCTGGAACCACATCAGTGGGGGCCGCGATTCGGATGCTCATAAGCTCGTCCTGAATACCGGCTACAAGAGTTTCTACGAACCCCACGACGTCTTCCTCCCTCAGAACATCCCTTCTGAAGGCATCACCGTCAAGAATGCACGTGACGTGTCTCCAGAAGACATGACCGTCTATGATCAGAAGATCCATCCGTATCACCGTGAAAAGTACATGATCTCGCATATGCTCGACAAGGACGGCTTCGGAAAAGTGGCGTATGACCCGGATGGAAATGTGATCGGAATGGCTCAAGCGGTCATCTATCCGGCTGGAGACTGCAATCTGGGTCCGGTTTACGGAGACAATCCACGTGTCGTTCAGACAATGTTCGCAGAGATTCTGAAGGATATCGGGGCTTCTGGAAAGAAGATTACGCATTTCGAAGTGAGGACTATTGATAAGTGTGAGGGAAGTGATATGTGAGTTGGGAACTGATTAAACTTATGAGGAGTGAGAGTTTCAGTTGGTTGAAGCCGTTCCTGAAGTGCGAGCCAAAAAGAGAGGTGATCTGCAAACTGGCCTGGCACAAGTGGAAGCCGAAGAATATCGATTTCTCGAAAGTGTACTCCCCGACTCATGCACAACTTTTCTTGATTTGAATTACACGCCAAAATGGCTAGAATAGGAATAAAGTTTACTATAAATTCTCGATCTCATGTCAGAACGGTTGACTAGGACTATGTATTTCTAGGGAAACCGTACTCGTGTTTTGTAGTCACCGTCTCATCTTTTTCGTGTTTTCTAGTCGCCGCCTGTCTTATCACGACTGATGATCAATGCAGAGAGATTCAACAAATTACAGAACAAAATGTTGCGATTATGAGGAAGATACACAGTACTCACTGATTTTTCACAAAAAATCCTGTGGAAAATGCTGAAATTTTATGGGAATTGACTGAATTCGTGTATTCTTCCCCGTTTTTGTTAGAAAACGCTACAAAACCCTGCCCAGAAGCCGTATATCAGCCTGAAATCATTTTCGTGGCGAGACCCATATGCGTCTGTTATAGTCCCAATGTTCTCAGATTTCTGAAAATCTCTAAAACATAATGCTTCCATTGTCCAAACCGTACTTTGTTGCGACTACACTCTTTTCGTCTTTATCAATTGTAGTTTTTTGAGTCAACTGATAAGGGGAAGTATATAAACAGCACGTCTGGTTCAAATGATCATGCCGTAATGCTATTCGTACTATTTCTCCTTACCGTATCTGCTTGGCTCATTACCAGACAGTATCTCAAGTCGAAGAAGCTTCCTCCTGGACCAATTGCTCTTCCATTGATCGGAAATTTGCACCAGATTGGGTACCAACTATGGAAAACCGGAGGGATTGTTCCGATGCTGACCCAGTTCAGAAAGGTATCAGGTTTCTTTTTTTTTGCCCAGAAATCTTTATTTCCAGGAATACGGAGACGTTTTCACTCTTTGGTTAGGTCCGCTTCCTCACGTGAACATCACTGATTACGAGATATCACACGAAGTGTTCGTGAAGAACGGGGCGAAGTATGCAGATAAACATATCGCACCAATTTTCGAGTACATTCGAAGTACATTGGTAGCTTTTTTCAGCCAACTCTCTCAATTTTTCAGATGGTGATGGTTTGTTCTTCGCGAATGGAGAAAACTGGCAAGAGCTCCGGAAATTCGCTATGCAGACAATGAGGAATATGGGAATGGGAAAGGATTTGATGGAGGAGAAGATCATGGCGGAACTGAATGCGAGATGTGGAGAAGTTGATGAGAAGGCGGTGGAAGGAGTCAGCGTGCAGGCCGTGAATGAGTTTTTCGACTTGACAGTTGGCAGTATCATTAACAACATGCTTATGGGATTCCGATTTGACGAGGTGAGTTGAGAGACTTTATTATATACTGCCGTCCCGTAACGATTCACTTGATGGGTCTCGCCACGAAAATGGTTTCTGGCTGAAACACTGCTCTCCGTCAAGCTTTTGGATTTTTTTTCTGATAAAAATGAGGGCGAAAACACACTTTCAAAGAGTTCCCGCCAATTTTTCCAGAAAATCACATTATTTTGGGATATTTTGGCGATTCTCTCTAAAAAATAACTCATTCTCTGGAAAAATTGATGGGAAACTATGAAATTTATCTAACTCTACCATTTTTCATCGGGAAAAGTAACAAAACCGTGTCGATTCAGCAAGAAACCATTTTCGTGGTGAGACCCACCATGTGACTCGCCGCGGAACAGCAATAATATCATATGCAATGTTTCAGAGAAGCAAGACGCGGTTTCTGACGTTCAAAGCAATGATGGATGAGTCTATCGAGCATTTCTCACCGTTCGCCTTGATTCTCCCGCCATGGTTGATGGAGAAAATATTGCCGAAAAGTTTTGATTTACTGGTCAACATCAATATGAAAGTTCTCAACTATGTGTCCGAGGATGCTGTGAAAAGAGCCAGAGACTATATGAATGGAGATTACGAAATTGACCCGGATAACACTACGGACCTTGTGGATGCGTACCTTTTGAAGATGAAACAAGATCCGGAAAGTAAAGTTTATAAGTGAGTTGCGGAGAATATCCTGTTGGGTCTCGCCACGAAAATGGTTTCTGACTGATAGGGCTTCTGGACAAGGTTTCGACACTTTTCCTGATAAAAACGAGTGAAATTACATCAATTCTACCATTTCCAACCAAATTCCCACAGTTTCCACCGATAATTCGAGAAGATGAGGTGTTTTTGGGGAAAAGCGTCAAAATACTCAAAAATTCATGTTCTTGTACTGAAAACAGGTGAAATCTGCTGGAATTTGATTTGAAATTAGCAAAATCATGTCATTTTTCTCGTTTTTCTCAGAAAAAGTGCTAAACCCTTGATCGGAAGCCGTATTTCAGCCAGAAACCATTTTCGTGGTGAGACCCACAAGGCTACTCGAGACAACAGTAATAGGAGAGAAAAATCATTAATTTCCAGTGAGCATGTATTAAAAGCCTTGGTTTTGGATCTGTGGATTACCGGCCAAGAGACAACTACGACAACTTTGGTGTCTGGATTCAGCCGGATGCTTCACAATCCAGAGGTCATGGTCAAACTGAGAGAAGAACTTTTGAAAGTGACAGATGGAGGATCTCGTGATCTGTCTCTGAAAGACAAGAACGAAACGCCTTATTTCAATGCGACTCTCGCGGAGATTCAACGACATGCTTCGATTCTGAATGTGAACTTCTGGAGAATCAACAATGAGCCGACTGTGATCGGAGGACATCCTGTCGACTCGGGAACTCTGATTGCAGCACAGTTGAGTGCTCTGCACACCAACGAGAAAGTATTCGAAAAGCCGGATAAATTCGATCCGGAGAGGTTCTTGAGGGACGAGAAGTTGATGCAACAGGTCATTCCATTCGGAGTCGGGAAGAGATCTTGTCTTGGGGAGGCACTGGCAAGGGCTGAGTTGTACTTGGTGAGGGAAAAGGTCGAAACAGGTTGAAAACATCCAATAAATTCACATTCAGATAATCGGAAACCTGCTGCTCCGCTACAACTTCCGTCCGAGTGGAAAACTGCCAACTGTCAATGACGTGATGCCGTTTTCGAATATGAAGAGATGTGACACATACAAGATGGAGTTCGAGAAGATCAAGTGAAAATGCTTTGAATCTTTGTATTGATGTTGAATGAATATGTGTTGACTTGATCTTGTGATAAGAAATTTTCATCAGGTTATTTATTAATTTCAAATCATATCCCTTAACGTATTGATAACACATATCAATGAGTACTGAACGATGGAGATCTGGTTAGCGATCTCACGCAAGTTGGGCTCCGTTGGAGATTTTGAATAGGTGACGAGCTGGAAATTTATTGATTCTGAAGGATTCTGAAGGATTCTGAAGACCCCAGAGAATTCTAGATGATCCTAGAAACCTCTTCGTCAAACCATCATCTCCCATGGTGTCTCCGTTCGAATGCTCCAAAAACCATTCAACTAACTGAAAATTTACCACATTCTCACTGATTTTCCACTGTTTTCTGATAATCAAACTTGCATCTTACAATCTAATGATACGGCTTCTATTGATAATTTACGATTGATACCAATAAACTTGAAAAGTTCTATGAAGAATTGAGCTGCCGCACGGAAAACACTAGAATAGATCGAGACCGAGACATTTTTTTTAGAAATGCGCCCTTATCAGTTCCGGAAAAAAAACTTGAAGTTTCGAATTCATGCGTGTGACCTTTGGTCACGGGGTAACGACGTGTTGATCAAAAGTGCTGATAAGAAATCCGTATAAAAGGGGAGAGAAAACTCAGTTTGGTATTCGCGACCACAATTTCTGCCTGGGGCAGACGGTCAGAAGAGGGAGCTGATGGATCGATGGATGTGCGGCTCCTGGTGCGACACCAACCGCTTCTGGTGCCAAGGATGCGGCTCCGATGGTGTGGATTTCGGATGGAGGTGGCTTCAGTGGCGCTGGAAGTCGAGGCACCTGCCGGTCTCGCGGCCTTCGTTGGGCACGGCTCCGAAGATTGTGGATACGATGGTGCCGATCCCCGGTGGTGGCGGCTCTGAGAGCTTCTAGCGTCGATGGCGCGGCGCTGGAAGGCGAATCATCGAAGGACAAGCAGCCGGATGTGCGGCCCCCGTTGTGCAAGGCTTGGATGTTGGTGTGGCTCCCGACGGCTCAAAGGCACTGGCTGGCCGGGAAGGATGCGGATTCGTTGGTCAAGATGGAAGCATCGAAGTGGCAGACCGGGGTGTTGAGAGGGATGAGTTTGATCAAATCGAAATGAAATCTGACCAAAGTACCCTAAGGTAGGGTACTTTTAGTTGACTAAGCCAGAACCCTAAAGTACCTGGGATCTGTAGGTTTGACGATTAGCTAACGTTCGGCAGAACCCTAAAGCAGCTGGGATCTGTAGTTAAGTGTTTATTAACTCTAGTTCCGGAACCCTAAAGCAGCTGGGATCCATAGAATATTGACTGTTAGGCTGAGAATTAGTCAGAACCCTAAAGCAACTGGGGTCTGAAGCTAGGTGACAACTGAGCCGGAACCCTAAAGTAACTGGGATCCATAGGTTTGACTCGTAGGTGACGTTTGGCAGAACCCTAAAGCAGCTGGGATCTGTAGGTGAGCTTTTAGTTGAGGTAGACAGAACCCTAAAGTACCAGGGGTCTGTAGGGTGAGCTTTAGGGGACTTGTGAAGTAATCCCTGAAGCGTTTGATGTCCACTAGGTTCAACTTTGATAAACTTTTTTAACTTGAAAGAAACAACAAAAAAAATTAACTTCTGCCTAATCTTTTTCAGAATCCCGGGCAGCCAGAGTCTTGGAAAGAGACAATGGAAAGCTGCCAACTGTCAATGACGTGATGCCGTTTTCGAATATGAAGAGATGTGACACATACAAGATGGAGTTCGAGAAGATCAAGTGAAACTGCTTTGTATTGATTTTGAATAAATATGAGTTGACTTGTTGTGCCTTTCGTGTTCTTTTCTTCACCTATCGGTCCAAATTCTATGTATTCCGCTTATTCTGGATGCCTACAAGAAGCCAGAAATGAATCTGGTCTTGTAAAACTCCGTTGATAACAAATTGTGATGACTCTACTGCTACCGTAAAACCTCTATTAGAAGGGCACCCAATAGCTTGTCTTTGAGCTTTTCTATCTCAAAACCTACAAGAGTTATCAAAAAGTTGTCAACTGCAAAGTTGTAGTTCTAATCTTCGTCTACAACTTTGCAGTTGACAACTTTTTGATAACTCTTCTAGTTTTTGAGATAGTGAAGCTCAAAGACAAACTATTGGGTGCCCTTCTAATAGAGGTTTTACGGTATCAGAGCTTCATCTTCATCCGCTGAATCAGTTCTCTGATAACGTCCCTTATCAGCTTGATTGAGTTCCCGAATCCACAATCAACTTATCTTTGCTTTCTCACAAACAATCAGCTATTCTCACTAGAATGACTAACCCCGTCGACTTCTCCACTCCTATCTGGCTTATCACCTATTATCAATTCATCGGTAGCTTATCAATTCTTCTGAATGCACTTGGCTTCTATTTATTGCTCTGGCAGAATGAGAAAATGGGATTTTTCAAGTACTACTTGCTGGTTTTCCAGGTAAGTTGATGGCTCGACTTTTGTGATAAGAGATTTCCAGCTTTTTTCCTTATCATTTGATGTTCAATTATCATTTCTAATGCAGCCAATCCCCCTATACCCAATATTCAGTGCCTATGGCCTGGGCCTCTTGACTACCGTAGTAGTCAAGATTCCTATTCATTACCTCCTAGTTTCGTATCTCTTCTTTATCGTCTTATCACTAAAACTTTCAGCTTATCGGTATCGGCATCGGAGTAATGCGTTTGGAACTTCTAACCCTTTGTTTCATGAAAAAACATCGAGCCCTTGCAACAATTTCAACAAATCGCGAAGCTAGAAAATGGATTGACTATGGGTTCTATATGTGTTGCGGGGCCAGTTTGGTTGTCGGATTCATTTGGTCAGAGTATCTTAAAATGTCAAAAGAAGACCAAATCCAGTATATTCCAGAGGTCCTTTTTATGAAATCGCACCTAAACATTCAAAAAAAGGACTTCAGGCTTATCCAGAATACCTAAAACTTTTCAAAGGTCTACAAAATTTCGTAATCTACAAGTCAACACCCAATCTTTCCGTTTTTTTCATAAGCCTTCTCCTCGCAGCAATCTTTCTATTATTAATATTCCTATCTTTTGCAATTGACACTTTCAATCTTCTATCCGAAGTCAAGACCAGAATCGCTGTATCCACTTATCAGAAGCATAGAAGCCGTCAGAAACCTTATGGTTCAAACCACAACTTCAATATTCGCTTTATCATCTCCATCGGTTCTTTTGATAGGAATACTGGCAGATTTCAAGAATTTGCAATGTGAGAAGGGGAAACTGGAAAGTCTGCTAATCTCCAATCTTACAGTGATAGCTGAAGTGATGTTGAGTTGGTTTGCCAGTCAGTCATCGATCAATATCATCTCCCTTATCATATTTTTCCCACCTTATCGAAACTTTATAGTTAAGACTATGTATGTTTATAGTTTTTCTAAAGTTTGTCAATTCGGAAGTGTTCCAGACGACCCAAAAGATCTCTTGTAATGACCGTTGGTTCGAAAATCTGATTTGTGAGGAGAAAGTACAGTAATCCATAGTCCACGTGAAGTACAAAAAGTCAGAAAACCAAAGAGACCAATTATTCGAGCTTCTTCAATCGTAACTTCTGACATTGATTCGCTGGAAGACGTCGGCGTTTCTGTCACGGGCATGAACCTCTTGCCATCCAGCTGCATCAACGATCTTTTGAACTGCTTGTCGCTGTCGGCGGCGTACTGGAATATGAGTTCTACTACTAACGGCAGTGCTGGAAACTAGGCTCATTGATGGTTCCGTTTGGTCCTCTTGCTCCGCTTGAACCTCGCTGTGCTAGTCGGTCACATCTTGTCCGCCGTCAACTGGTTCCGAATCGGTCAGCTCGTCGGGATTGAAGCAAATTCGGCCACTCAGTTCTTCCTCGGCTCGTAGACTTCCTCGTCTGCTCGGCTCTATCGGGCATGAAGTTCCTTCGATGGCTTCGTTGTCGGGTGGCGAACTGGAAGACGCTATTCATCACCGACTAAAAGACGATGTACTCACTGAAGGCTAGTTCCCAGTTGAATCTCTTCTGCGAGAGTTGACGTCCTGCACGAATTGCTGTATTCCTGAAACAAAATTGCTATCGGTACGGTCTTTTGATGTCGATTCTCGTCAGATTCGGCTCTTTTCTTTGCGTTTGGCACAAGTGTAGAGGAGTTGCGCGTAGCACGACGGAATCAAGATTCATCTGGCAATCGGCGGCGGCGGCTGGGTCTGGCGACTCGAAATCACGGCGATCTCTGTGATTTGTTTAGTATTGGACATATAGAACCAAGTGTTACCGTCTTTTTCTTGATCATCCCACTGTCTACAGCAGCGTCTCCAGTTATGTACATGTGCGAACATCGAATCAACCGTCCGATATTATTGTTCTTCCGTTCTGCAGAGTAAGCGAGAACTTTGTAGAGATTCCCTGAGTCTTCTGCAAGTGGAAGAGGCGGATGGTCCAGCGACACGGTATTCAGAAGTCGATTTTCGGGAAGACTCGGCTCTTTTATCCGTATTTGGCACAACTTGAGGAGAAGGAGTTGCACCTAGCTTGATGGATTCGGGAGATTCGCCTTGGGAAGCTTCTGTATCCGGTGTGACAGCCATCGGCGGCGGACTGTGGACACTGGGCAAATCGGAAGGGCTCGGCGACCTGAAACCACAGCAAGCTCTGTAAATTGTTGCGTTTCTGGCAGTAAAATGGACGCAACACCTTTTTCTCTGCATTTGGGACAAGTGGAGGCGAAGAAGTTGCGCGCAGCTCGATGGGTTTGGGAGATTCGTCTCGGACAGCTTCTGGATCCGGTGGCATGGCCAATGGCGGCGATGGAATGAAAAATGGGCGAATTGGATGGGTCCGGTGACTCGAAAACACGGCGACAGCTGTAACTTTCATAATTTCCCACGGATACCCGGGATAGAACTTCATTCTTTTTCATATTTCCCGCTTCTTTGTCTTCAAATGGCGGATAATCGATCGGCACTGCGACACGGTCTTCTCGTGGAGATTCGACTCTTTTCTCTGCATTTGGCACAAATTGAGGCGTAGGAGTGGCACGCAGCTTGACGGATTCGGGTGATTCGTCTTGGAAAGCTTCTGGATGCGGTGTAATGGCCATTGGCGGCGGTGGACTGCATTAAACGGGCAAATCGGGTTCATCGGATAGCTCCGGCCACTCGACAACTTGACATTTGCTGAAAATCTTCCATTTTGCGACGGAGGAATCGAAGTTTCACTTAAACTTCTATTACTTTTCCAGGAACACATCGATTCCGTCGCTTCGCTTCTTCGTATCGAACGTTCCGCCTGAAAACTTCGAAAATAACGATTTCAGCGAAAAAGAGCGAGGAGGCAGCAATAAAATGGACGAAAAACACAGAAATTGGGCTAAATTTTGAGAAAGATCCGAGAAAATTCGAAGAATGATGACGAAAACAACAAAAACGGGCGGAACTGAGCAAAATTTGGCGCCGAGCGGCGGAAAAAATATCGAAAAATTCGTGGCGCCGCGTCATTCGCAATGGAGCGCGCTTGCACGGCCGTGGAATTTCTCGGCCACGACCGTGAATTGCGTTTGAATTTGACGAAATCCGACAAATATTCACGAGAAAACATGGTTTTTCACGGAATTTAAGAAAAACAAAATCATATCTTGGTAAAATTCAAATGTATTATTCGTCTTTGGTGCTTTGCGCGGTTTATCACTTTTTCATGACACCGGAGTGATAAAATGAAAAAAAATCGGGGTGTTAAACGGAGCAATAAAACAGCAACAAGTACCCCCCTTATAACCGAGTCATTTTGCTCTTTTTATCACTTCCCTATCACTGATAACTATGATAACTACAGTAGTCCTACTCACCTTATTCCCCATTTTCTGCCTTTCCGTACCTCCCAACTACTCAAAAATCATCCAGGACAATATAAAATCCGAGAACATCAGAAGATACCTGAAGACCTTCACCAAAGAACCACATATTGGAGGTACTGAAGCCAATCTCAGAGTTGCTCATTCGATTGTGAAGGCGTGGAGTAAAGCTGGCCTAGAAGATGTTCACTTTTTGCCCTATGAGGTCCTACTCTCCTATCCTGACTTCAAGAGACCCAACACTTTGATTATTGAGTCCGCAACTGGGAAAGAGGTCTTCAGAACCAAAGGAGTCAGCCCTGTTATCATTCCGGAGGAGCAATCTGAAAAGAGTAAGTGATAAGAGTTATTCCTCAACTCTCTGGGTTCAGATGCCGGTCATCAATGGCTCGCCTACTCCGCCAATGGCTCTGTTACCGGCGACGTTGTCTATGTCAATCGGGGGAACTCATCAGGACTTTGCTAACTTGAAGTTGATGGGGATTGATGTGAAGGGAAAGATTGCTCTGATGAGATACGGAGGGCTATATCGAGGTGATAAGGTGTACAATGCACAGATGGCAGGAGCTATTGGAGCAGTGCTCTTCTCGGATCCATATGATGTTGCTCAAGATGGAGAGACAGATGTGTACCCAAAGAAGAATTGGATGCCAGCGGAAGGGGTTCAGAGGGGAAGTTTGTTCAAAGGCTATGGAGATCCACTTTCTCCGCACTACCCATCGAAAAGAGGACTATTCAGACGGAAAACTGTTGAAGAGGTAGGTACAGTAACCCGAGTTCCAATCACTAATCATCTGTTGATAGATCAAAAAAGAAGGGCTGATTCCCTCGATCCCAGTCCTTCCCATCTCCTACACCACTGCTAATCAAATCTTGAGAAGGATGACTGGAATGCAGGTTCCTGTGGATTGGCAGGGCATGGTTGGAACGAATCTGACATATAGACTAGGACCTGGGTTTGTGAATGGGGAGAAGCTGACTGTCAATGTGCATAGCAAACTTGAGACTAGGTAAAGATAGCTAATCAGTGATAATGATTCATTGATCCTTTCAGACGAATCCAAAACATCATTGGCTACATCCGTGGATCAGAGGAGCCTGACAAGTATGTGATGCTCGGGAATCACTATGATGCATGGGTTTACGGAGCAATTGATCCAATCTCCGGGACAGCGACCATGGCGGAACTGGCCAGGGCAATGATGCAAACTGTCAATGAAACTGGCTGGAGGCCAGCCCGAACCATTGTCTTCAACGCTTGGGATGCTGAAGAGCCGGGGCTGATTGGCTCAACAGAGTTTGTCGAGGAGTTTGCGGATATCCTCCAGGATCGAGCAGTTGTCTATTTGAATATGGATTGTGTTTTTGGGAATGCCAGTTTGCACGTTCAAACCATCCCAACTCTTCATAACCTTGCAATTCGAGCTTCAAAGAATGTAGGGAACCCATTCAAGTCGGAGAGAGCCAAAGGAAGAGCAACTCTTTATGACACGTGGATCGATGTGTTCCCTGATAAGGAACAGCCGGGGAGCCCTGAGATGAACGTTCCTGGGGCTCAATCCGATGATGCGGCTTTTCTAAACTTTGCGGGGGTTCCAGTGATAGGGATCACCTTCAAGAACCGAACAACTAGGGACACCTATCCATTGTACCACTCAATGTACGAGACCCGATTTGTCAATGATTACCTGATTGATATTGATAACTTATCAATTCACAGAGCTCTGGGGCAGTATTGGGCAGAGTTGGCTGTGTAAGGTTTCTGTTAGGGACCCTACATAACTTTTTTACTTTTCCAGAGCCTTCGCAGATGAACCAGTGGTTCCTATGAATGTCACCCATTTCTCGAAGATTTTTATCAGTAGATATCTCCCTCAACTTCAACAGCTTCTCCTTGAAGTCAATGTCTCCAGAATTGACGTGATTCAGAATCAATTTGCCCAAATCTCCGAGACATCTGAAGACCTTCTGATAGCAAGTGGAATGTTCCAGAAGACCATTGATTCCGCGAAAAGTCCGAAGGATTTGAAAGCGGTGAATGATAGACTGATAAGTTTTGAGAGATGCTTTATCAATCCACGTGGAGTCTCGCCTATGAACCCATCAGCTAGACATTTGCTGTTCTCGGCTAGCGATTCAGATTCCTACAGTAATACCATGATGGCTGGGGTTCAGAATGCGGTGGGTAACTTCTCGAATCATCTAAAATCAATTGAATTTCCAGCTCGCCACCTACTCAACCAACCCATCTGAGCCCAACTTGCGTGAGATCGCCAATCAGATTTCTATCGTTCAGTACTCACTGATATGTGTTATCAATACGTTAAGGGATAGGATTTGAAATTGATGGACAACATGATGAAGATTCCTTATCACAAACAAGATCATTTGATAACATAACACCCACGTGGTTCCCATGGTCAATAAAACTCTCCCATCCATCCCTAATTCGATTTGCGTCCGTCCACACAAAATCGCAACTACCTGTCAGTCCGTCAACATGCCCCCTTCCACTTTCCTCCTACTCTTATCACTCTCCTTATCATTCCCGGTAGTCCAGCTCATCACTAACTTTGAATTCGCCGGAGTCATCACATGCACCCTGAAGCGTAACTTCACCTACATGCTTCAAGTCATTGAGGAAGATACTGGTCCGGGAACTGATGATGTGATATCGGAAAGTGTGCTTCGTATGAATATGACCTCCCCGGTTTCTTATCATATCAAGGCTCAAGATAAGGGAGATGGACCGTGGAATGTAAGAAAGCCTACAGGACCCCTTAGATTCTAGAGAACGTTCCAGAACTACTACGAGATTGCGTTCCTTATCAACCACGACTGCTCCATGGAAGATAACCCTCGTCACATGGTCTTGAAGCATAAGGTCTTGGACTTTTGGATCTTCGACGGCACCCATAAACACAATGTCAGCTTGGATATCACTGCGAAAGGCTACTTTGCATTCCTGCCCTGGCCGAAAGAGTCAGCAGGACCGGCAGAGCAACATTGACTTTTCACTGATAAACTGTTCTATTCTAGTAGTTGCTCACTGCAAACATGACTTCTTTAACTTCCGGGGGCACACCTTTGTAAACATGTTACAAAGATTGTGAAATATGTAGCCAACAACTAGAACGGAGTAGGACTATTACTTGTTACATGTCGGACACTGCTTCGGTGGCAATCCGGAAATGACTCCAGTTTTCCTAGAGTAAATTGGGCTCAGATTTTGCGAAGATGTCATTATTTTGGCTCACGGAGCCCGCAAAATCCCAGCCAGCACTGAAAAATCTATTTTTCACGCGGAAAAATGAGAGCTTGAGACAATGGCCAAAATTAGTGGACACTTTGATGGCTCCGTGAGCCAAAATAAGGACTTCTTTGCAAAATCTGAGCCCAGTTCACTATAGGAAATCGATGATTCTCTTTCAAATGAACCAGGTCCCTAAACAGTCCGACATGTTAGCGGTTGGAGCATCAGTATAGGCTTCAGTGGGTGCATCACTAAAAGCGTCTGTTGGTTGTTCATAAGGGCTTGGAGCTAGTGTAGTAGAGCATGAAGGGCTCACAGTAATCGGTGAAAGCTTCATGATTGATCTTCTGATTCTGTCTTCAGAATCCCAGAAACTTCCGCAGGAAGCATTCCTTATCAGCTTCTCATCCCCCCCCCCACCTTTTCCTACATGATGCAACATCCATTTCGTAATTCTTATCAGTTTTTCGGGAGGGCTTGCAAGACCATCCTCCCACTTGTTTGACGGCAATTAATCATTCTAATCATTTTGATAACGCCGTACTCAGTCACTTGTCAACATGAAACTCCGTTTTGCACCCGCTGCTCTTTTGATTCTTGGGTTACTGTAAGTGTCGTTTACGCTTTTCTCGCTCGAATTCGAAAGTTTTCAGGGTTTTCGGTGGCGGGAAGGCAGATTATCTTGATGGATCCGGAGAGCCTACTGATGCTTCAGCTCCTACCGACGCCACAGCTCCTACCGACGCCTCAGCTTCTACCGAAGCCACAGCTCCTACCGACGCCACAGCTCCCACC
>LR538955.1:645807-657890 GCA_900536315.3 Caenorhabditis becei | reverse complement strand
TCACAGCTCCTACCGAAGCCACAGCTCCTACCGACGTCACAGCTCCTACCGAAGCCACAGCTCCTACCGACGTCACAGCTCCTACCGACGCCACAGCTCCTACCGACGTCACTGCTCCTACCGACGCCACAGCTCCCACCGACGCCACAGCTCCTACCGACGCCACAGCTCCTACCGACGCCACAGCTCCTACCGAAAATCCGTCAGACACTCCTACTGATGCTTCCACCGCTGGTCCTACCGATGCTCCCACTGATGTTCCAACTGGAAATCCCTCAGACTCTTCTACAAATGTCCCGACAGATGCTCCCACTGGTTCCCCTACTGGTGGTCCTTCAGACAGTCCAACTGCTATTCCATCCGATGTCCCTACTGGAAACCCTTCAAGCCCTCATACTCCCACTAATTCACCAACTCATTCCACTGCTGTTCCAACCCATCCAACAACAGAATCCACCTCTTCCAAACCTCTCACCACCCCAACACCCACTTCTCCACTACCCGAAGTCACCGTCAGCGTCCTCAGTTTCGCTGCGCCAACTTGTGACTCCTCAGTTTGCACGTACACTTTCGACGCGCCCGGCAACGATGAGACTTTCCTGACCAACGAAACCATCGTCATCGCCAGTGACCGTACCCAATACGATAAGCTGCACGACATTGCCAACAAGGAGGACGCAAACGCCACGAAGGCACATGACGCTGCACAATTGAAAGTTAACGAGTTACAGCAACTGATGGATCAGATTCAGATCAACATGGACAGTATCTATTCGGGGATCCAGACAATCAAGGCTAATCAGAAGGATTCAATGGATACTTTGGGAGGGGTACAGCAGTTCATCGGGGTTGTGGGACAGGCGCTGAATAACTGTTTGTACTTGAGATGTTTGAAGCGTAAGTGTAAGATTCCAATAAAAAAGGTGAAGTTCTAACTTCCAGCAACTCCTCCACCACCTCCAAGCACCCCAGTCCCAACAACACCTCCAAGTCCATGCGCTAACTTCACCTGCCCTCATGACACTCTCGCCTCTAAGAGTTGTCAGCTGGATGGTTTCAATAAGCCGTATTGTACAAATTGCCAAGGGAATTTTGATGGTTATGGCCATTGTGAAACAGGTCCGGTCTCACTGATAAGGCTGTGATAATGTATTTAACTTATTTTAGTGACCTGTAACTCTGATGGCAGTCAGTTTGTGCTCTCTGCTTCTGGAAACGGAACCCTTTACTCTACTGGCTATAATCCAACTGGCTCTATCATCCCAGCAAACTCAAATTGTGAATGGAACTTGCAACAATCTCAAAACGGATACTTCTCGGTTGACCCTACAGGAATCCTGAACTTGACATGCCTGGCGTCTGGAAACGTGGAAATGACTGTGGCCACTGACGGATTCTATCAAACGTTTGTGATCTTATCACTGTTCATGACCTTCGTGCTTTTCAGGCTCTACAGCACAATCACAGCTCGTCAGCTGAATCCTACCCTGAAGAAGATGAAGAACAATCCGAGCTTCACATTGACGTCTACAAGACAGGAGAACTCGTACTGCTCGATTCCGCTGCAGTTCAATGCGGATTCTGGAGAGCGGGAGAACACGTTTTTTAAATGGTTGATGGGATATTGATTTATGTATCAAAGAACTGATTATTCTGATAAATATGAAAATCTGAACTTCCGGTTCTTCTTGTTCAGCTGAAAGCCTGCTCATTATCTCAAAGCAGTTCATCCTAGAAGAGACTTTATCGATTGGCGGTGATAAGGATGATAAGAAGTAAAAGAAGGTGCACGTTACCGTGCTAAATATATGTATACAAGTTTCCTGGTATGTCAAAAAACTGAATAAACTTTTCTGCTGTCTTCACTGTTTTGATATCAGACTTTCCGATGAAGACCTCATTAGCCCCTCTCTGTTATCACATATCACCTAAACCTTTCAGTCTTCACACATGAAGATCCCCATCTGCATCCCCGACTTTACCTACTTCGATTCCCCCGAATTCCTAACCCTATCCCTCCACATAGTCTCCATCATCTCCACTCCAATCTACTGTCTAGGCATCTACTGTATTCTGTTCAAGACCCCAAAACAAATGAAATCAGTCAAGTGGTACTTGCTAGTCGTTCATTTCTGGATCATCCTTTTTGATTATTCAATAACCATACTGACAGTTCCCTATTTGCTACTCCCAACTATTGGAGGGATTCCCTACGGGTCATTCCGAACCTTGGGGGTTCCCATTGAAGCTCAAGTTCTGGTAGTGTTGGCCATTCTCTGCTTCATATTCGTGGGCATCCTGACAATCTATGAGAATCGATTCTTCATCTTATGTGAGTTCAAATGGAGGGAGAAGTGGGAAATCTGGAGGCGAAACTGGATATTGCTACACTATGTTGTAGTTCTCACTCTTTTCATTCCACTCTATTTCCTAATTCCTGATCAAGATCAAGCTGTACAAGAAGCTTTCCTCAAACTTCCCTGCTATCCTGCTCACATCTACAATGCTCCAATTTTCATTTTAGCTACCAATTATGTTTATCATGTCGCTGCAGCCACCACATTATTTACAGAATGTGTCAGTGAAATCTCATTTTATATCACAAAGCTTATCAAAAATGGAAGAAAGGAGAGGAAATGGGTGTCGAAGAAGACGTTCAAAATGCACAAGCAGTTCATCCTGGCCCTTATCATCCAGCTAACAGTTCCATTTGTCATGCTCGCCATACCGACTGTCTGTGTATTCGGCTCGATTCTGGTGAACTATAACGTTAGCTTTGTTGTCATTGTTGGTACAACTCATGGCCTTGTTTCCACAGTGGTTATGATAGTCGTTCATAGACCTTATCGATTGGCAGTGATAAGAATGATAAGGAGGAAGGAGAACAAGAAAGTCAAGGTTTCAGTATTGCAGATTTTGAATTCATGAGAGATCTCTTGTTAATTTTATTTCAATTGAATAAACAATTTATGTCAATCAAAACTGCTGCTGGTTATTCTGACTGGTAGATGTTGTTGTGACCACTCCGGTGCTTACTGTAGCTCCGATTTTCAAATACTTATTGATCAGCTTTCTTGTTGTTTGGCTTTCCACGTAGTACACAAAGAAATTGATGGCTAGAACTGATATGAATCGGAAGTAGAAGTAGGCGTCTTGAGCGTATTGAGGCAGCTTGTGGAAAGTGTCCTGAAGGAAAACTGTCATAACTTTGGAACTATAAGAGATAGGAAAAAGTTATCAACTGATAAGTTGTAGAGAAAGTGATAAGCTACAACTTATCAGTTGATCACTTTACTCTATCTCCCATAGTTTTTGAGATAATCTCACCGGAAAAGTCTGCTCTATGAATTTGCCAACTTCGTAAATCGACAAGAACAGGGTTACTCCGACGGCTTGTCTCATCAAAATCCGTTCCCTTTTTTTTTGAAAAATGACCAATGAAGAAGCAACAGTTGACACTTTTTGAATCTTACTAGAGATCTTCAAATAGATCACTAGCACAGTGTTAATGATAAGGAGAATGATAACGAGAAGGCATGAGTAGTGGTCAGTGATTGTGGAGAGCTGGAACCAAGGGATTTGTTTCTGGAGAAGGGGATGACTTACCGGATGAGCATCTGGAGCACAGTTGGGGCCGAAGAGAAGCTTATCAGCTGAGAAATTGATAGGGCAGTGGGAGAAGTAGGGGATTAGGAGGATGGTGGCGCAGAATACCGCTATCCCAAAGGAATATATGGAAATGCGATTCCGATTGAAAGCTTGGTTATCAAAAGGTCTTATCATCACGTACAATCGATTGATAGTCATCAGTACACTGACCAAGATAATGATATAGTAGGAATAAGTGCCAAGGAAGGAAACTTCCGTTCCGAGAAGCTGGCGGTAGTGATAATAAGTCTTGATGGGAAGGATCAGGTAAGTGGCAAAGTGAATGATGTAAGCGACTTTGCCGAAGATTCCACAGACACTCATAACGATCATGTAGGAGAACGGAATGTTCTGATCGCTTCGGGAGGATAGAGTGGTTAGGAGGAGGATTGAGTCGAAGCAGGTCATGATGAAGGCAATGGAGCAGAGAAGGAGTTGGGAGATGGCATGGAATAGACGGATCTCGGTTATCATATTGAGCTGATAAGGGAGATGGAAACGGAAGGGCTTGAGGAGAAAGAAAAGGATAATCGGTCCGTGGAAAACAAATCCAATAAGCTCGGCCTTGACCTGCTTTATGGGGGAGCGGTAGTAAATTATAAGGTTGCAGAACGGGTGACGTGGTGTCTAGGCCCTAGACTCTAGGGGCTAGAAGAACACACTGACAGCTTGCTCACAGGAATTCGCCGATTTTTTTGACTTCCAGAATCGCAACTTTGACAGTGCAAACTCTCTGTATGGCTTGTGAACCAGCACCATGACCAGGGTAGAGCTGGAGCCATGGAATGAGATGATTAGTAGAGTGATGTTGTTCAGGATTTGGTTGTGAGTGCTGGAGAAGATCAGGAGGAGAATGGTGAATACCGGGATGAACATGATGATGAGCATGAAAGTTGTCTGAGAGCTGGTGGTGATTAGATCTGTGATAAGAGAAAAGAGTACCTGGACAGTGATGGCTAACGCGAACTTCTTGTGAAGTTTAATGGTCTTTATGGAGTTTGTGTTATGACTTCCACCCCACAGCTTCAGAAAGGTCAGAATTACGAAAATAGAGATCAGAAGTGTCCAGAGCACAAATCCAAAAGTCACGCATGCAGTTGGAAGGTACCAGGTCATTGATAAGACGAATAGCTTCTTCTTATCAAATGCAAATGCCTGGAGGCAGGGTAGAGCCTCGAATACGGAATCACGAGCGAGATTTTGATTTGGGATGAAGAAATATGGTGGGAGAAAGATTATTGGGACTAGGATGGTCAAGAATAAAAGCACTGGCTTTCGGAATTTCCTCCATAAAGTTCGGCGGGCGAAAAGGGTGAAGTAGCGGTTTTCATAGATGATTAGCACGGAGGTGGCGCAAGCTGCAATGATAAGCCTTATCGAAAGGAATGAGTTATTATCGTTCAGAACTGCCGCTCGCATTCAAATTTCAGCGAAAATTACAGTAAGACGTTCATTTTTCAGTGTTTTTGGGCTGTTTGGGGGGGGGGTCTTACTGTAGTTTTCGCTTCGAGATAATATTATCCTACGCGCCAATTTGAACTTTTTGAATGCGAGTGGCAGTTTTCAGTACCTGTTATCAACGTGACAACCAGATAGAGTACTAGCTTTGGATTATCAATAACTCCAAGTGTGTACCCTGCCATTTTGGGTAGCAGGATATACGGGATTCCGAGAAACGTCATTGTGAAATCACTCAAACTTGTCCAGACATGAAGGTTGAGCATTAGAAACTTGACGGATTTCATTTGTTTCGAAGTTTTGAATAGGATACAGTAGGAGCCGAAGAAGGAGATGGGGATGACGAATAGGAGAAGGAAATGGGATGATGAGATGAGGAAGTCAGGGCTGGCAAGGGTACTGTGGTGGGGGGTACAAGACATTTTGAGGGGGAATGAAGGGAGAAGTGGTTGTTATGGAAGGAATATGAACAATGATAAGGTGGCAGGTGGAAGATAAAGAGTTCACAATTGATAAACAAGAAGTTCAATCAATCTATTGATAAAACTGGAGACTTGTGAACTAACACATTCAGCACTGCCACCTTGACCTCTTCCTTCCTCCTTATCATTCTTATCACTGCCAATCGATACGGCCTGTGAACGATTATCATGACCACTGTGGAAACAAAGCCATGAGTTGTGCAAAGGATCACACTGAAGTTCACACCAGCTTGATTGTGATAACTGATAAGAATCGAGCCAAATACATAGACAGTTGGTCCAGCGAGCATGACAAATGGAACTGTTAGCTGGATGATAAGGGCCAGGATGAACTGCTTGTGCATTTTGAATGTCTTCTCTGACATTTGATTCCTCTCCTTTCTCCCGTTTTTGATAAGCTTTGTGATAAAGAATAAGTTTTCACAGACACATTCGATGAACTCTGATAAGATTGAAATGACTTGAAAAGTGTAGTTTGTAGCGACAATGAATATGGGAGCATTGCGGATGTAATCAGGGAGGCAGGGAAGGCAAGCTTCTCGTAATGCAGTGGCTTGATCAGGGATTAGATAATACATTGGTAGGAAAATCATAGGAACTGATAAGTAATGCAGTGTTATCCAGATTCGCCTCCAGAATCTCCACTTCTCCTTCCATTTGAAATCACACAAAATGAAGAAGCGGTTCTCGTAAACTGATAAGGTTCCCAGGAATATGAAGCAAAGGTTGATTAGAGCTATCACGGTTTGAATCCCAGTGGGAACCCCTAATGTCCGAAGAAGTCCGTAGGGTATTCCGCCCATAGTTGGAAGTAGAAGATAGGGAACTGTCAGTACTGCGACTACATAGTCGAAGAGGATGATCAAGCAATGAACAACTAGCAAGTACCATTTGACGGAATTCATTTGTTTTGGGGTCTTGAACAGAATACAGTAGATGCCGAGACAGTAGATTGGAGTGGAGATGATGGAGACTATGTGGAGGGATAGGGTTAGGAATTCGGGAGAGTCAAAGTAGGTGAAGTCGGGGATGCATGGGGTGGAAGTCATGGGTATGATGATGAAGGGGTTGGTGAGTTGGGGTGGCTAATGAGATGTTCATTTGGACAGAACACAAGTTGGCAAAACAGAAATATTTGGTTTTTACATCTTGTGAACTTTAATCATAGTCATTGGAGCTTATGACGCGTTCTCCCAGATTCCCGAAAATGGTCGGGAACAGTTTTTTTCATAGTCTCGGAAAAAATCCAAAAAATTATGGTAGAACCCTTGGGAGGTCCCAAAACGAAAAGTACAATCAGAACTGACAATTTATTTTTTCTCGAATTTTGGTCACCCCGAGTAGGTGAAAACTTCAAAAAATCATAACTTTCTTCAAACTTAACGTTGAGCGAGCACTCTTCGCCAGCGTTCATGAAAGGTACATACGCATGTTTTCAAGTTATATTGACATTATTTCAGCTACTGATAATTTGAAATTTTGGTTGAGGTCGTCAAATGTTGAATTTTTTCCCCTTGTCATTTTTTTGGGTTCCATGATTTTAAAAATTTAACGTTTTGCACGCAAAATGTTGGTCTGAAAAAAATTTATTTCAAAATTTTACCACTCATCCTGTGATGAGGAAAAATCGGAGAAAACTGGAGGCTCGATGATGAAGAACGCACTTTCGAGAAAAAAATTTTCGAAAAATTTGCAATGATTACCAGTGATCTTGATTAGTTATTTGACAGTAGTACAATTCTCTTGGCTATGTTTTCCATCAGTTTGCGGAATATTAGAACCATTTTCAGAGCGTCTACACTGATATCAGTGTCACCCACTTGTCTTATCACTTATCAGATCAGGATTAAGAGCTAGCAAGATGCACTCAACTGAAGAAATGTTGGTCTGCAACACCTTTACATGACTGTATTAAACCCTGGGCTCAACCTTGAAAATTTCCTGGAATCTCGAAACTTTCATGATTTTTGTCACTTTTCACCACTGACCTACTGATTTCACGGGTAGGGATACGTTCGAAAAACACGAAAAAATCGAAAAAATTATTTTTTTGGGTTTTTCATACAAATGGATTGAACGTATTGTATTGAGCACCTAGATAGATAAATTAGACTTTTCCGATTTTTTCGTGTTTTTCGAACGTATCCCTACCCGTGAAATCAGTAGGTCAGTGGTGAAAAGTGACAAAAATCATGAAAGTTTCGAGATTCCAGGAAATTTTCAAGGTTGAGCCCAGGGTTTAATACAGTCATGTAAAGGTGTTGCAGACCAACATTTCTTCAGTTGAGTGCATCTTGCTAGCTCTTAATCCTGATCTGATAAGTGATAAGACAAGTGGGTGACACTGATATCAGTGTAGACGCTCTGAAAATGGTTCTAATATTCCGCAAACTGATGGAAAACATAGCCAAGAGAATTGTACTACTGTCAAATAACTAATCAAGATCACTGGTAATCATTGCAAATTTTTCGAAAATTTTTTTCTCGAAAGTGCGTTCTTCATCATCGAGCCTCCAGTTTTCTCCGATTTTTCCTCATCACAGGATGAGTGGTAAAATTTTGAAATAAATTTTTTTCAGACCAACATTTTGCGTGCAAAACGTTAAATTTTTAAAATCATGGAACCCAAAAAAATGACAAGGGGAAAAAATTCAACATTTGACGACCTTAGCCAAAATTTCAAATTATCAGTAGCTGAAATAATGTCAATATAACTTGAAAACATGCGTATGTACCTTTTATGAACGCTGGCGAAGAGTGCTCGCTCAACGTTAAGTTTGAAGAAAGTTATGATTTTTTGAAGTTTTCACCTACTCGGGGTGACCAAAATTCGAGAAAAAATAAATTGTCAGTTCTGATTGTACTTTTCGTTTTGGGACCTCCCAAGGGTTCTACCATAATTTTTTGGATTTTTTCCGAGACTATGAAAAAAACTGTTCCCGACCCCTCCCCCAGAGTTGAGTCCTCTCGGAGAACGCGTCTTATGAGTTGTTGCAGTGATAATGATATCAGTGGAATAACATCATCAGTTGAATCAGAAGCCTGGAAGCTTGGAAGCCTGATAAGAAGAACAAAAACAACAATTTGGGTGTGTCAAAACAAAACATTTATTCAAATCATTATCAGCTCCTCGCAGTAGCCAGAACCTTATCTTTGAACAGATTCCCTGACAAATTGGAGATCTTGAACTTTTCCAGCTTCTCCCTCTTTATCATTCTTATCACTGCCAGTCGATAAGGCTTGTGAACTATTATCATGACTACTGTTGACACTAGCCCATGGGTTGTAGCAACAATGACACAGATATTGGTAGCGGCCTGATTATAGTAACTGATAAGAGTTGCGATAATAATGTAGCAAACTGGGAAGCCCATACAGATAAGGGGTACTGTCATTTGAACGATCATGGCCAGGATGAATTGTTGGTGCATTCGGTAGAGCTTTTTAGAGATCATCTTTGATAAGATTTGCTTTTTTCCGTTCCTTATCAGTTGAGTGATAAACCATCCGGTTTCCAGAAAGATGTCAGTGATGGCTAGGATTGCAGCAGTAAAGTGGAAAGTGTAGTTTTGAGCAACAACGAAAATCTCATCATTGATAATGAAGCCAGGGAGACAGGGAAGCTTCTGGAATTGATAAGAGTGATAAGGCGTGGGTGATAAGAGCCCAAAACCTGAAAGACCTCTCGAATAGCTTGGTCCTGTTCGGGAATTAAGAGGTAGACTGGAATCAGAAGGAGGAAGGATTCAGTGTAGTGGAAGAGGAGCCAGAGACGTCTGCATAGGGTCCAGAAGGTCTTTGCGCGGAATTGGCAAAGAATGAAGAAGCGGTTCTCGTAGATGGCTACGGTAGCTACGAAGATGTCTGGAAGAAGGGGATTGGAAGTTTGGAAGTTAAAGCCTGGAAGCCTGGGGACTAGAAATCTACCACGCATTAGGTGACTGAAACGGATCAATTCAGTCTTTCAAATCCCTCACCCTGTACTCGATTCTCTGATCAGGTTTGAACTACAAACACAGTTTTCTGTGATTTGTGTGCCGACTCGTCACAGAAATCTCTACCACTAACTTGCCTGGAAGCCTGGAAGCCTGGAAGCCTGGAAGCCTGGAAGCCTGGAAGCCTGGAAGCCTGGAAGCCTGGAAGCCTGGAAGCCTAAAAACCTGAAATCTTCAAGGCCTAAAAGCCTGAAGCCCAAAGTCTGATAGACTGAAAAAAATAAGCTTCATTACTGTTTTTACATGAAAATAATCATAAAATTCAGAAAATTGGCGATTTGAAAAATCGCCATCAATACAAACTCCATTTTTATAGTCCTCAAGGGCCTTTTTAGGATTTCTGGAACTCTTGAGAATTTTGAACTTCCCGCCTTCTCTTCCCCAATCTCCTTCTCCGCTTCCCTTCGCTTTTTCCACCTTTTCTCCAACTTTCTTATCAGTGGAATGGCGAAAATGATAGCTAAAGCTATCATCATGATAAGAAGACCATTCATCACGTAGATTGCTAAAACACTTGGTTATCACTTGTCCCTGATAACAGAATACCTATCAGTGGGATGCCTTTGGTTTTAGGGAGATCCGTTCCAAGGATGATAAGGATGAAGGTCATGGCCATGATGTTGGTGAGGCCGACGTTCAGCTGAAAGGATATAGGCTTGAGGTTTTAGGCTTTAAGATTTAGGCTTCAAGCTTCAGGCTTCAGGCTTCAGGCCTCCAACTTCAAGACTCTTACCTTCTCCGGAATATTATCCAAATTCAAAAAAATCGCAATCAGCGACAGAAAATTGATAAGATAAGCTGGTATCATAACGAGAGTGATGTAAAATAACGGATTCCTAGAGAATTTCGCTTCAAATCGGATGACGTCAGAGATATTGGCTCCGGCTTTCTCTTGAGCCACACCGATCCAGTTGACTTGCCATTCTCCGTTTCCCTGGAAGGATATGGGGTTGTGGGCTTTCAGGCCTCCAGGCCTCCAGGCTTCCAGGCTTTCAGGCTTTCAGGCTTTCAGGCTTTCAGTCTTTCAGGCTTTCAGGCTTTTAGGCTTCTAGAACTCACCAGATCCTTCAACGCCTTTGGCACCTGCTGCCCTCCATTCACAATTTGATACTCATTGGCATAATACCCATGGAATAAAACATTCACCCCGCATTCATGACTATCAAGTGGAAATCGAAAAACGTCCAGCGAACAGATCACCGAGGTTACTGTAGAGGTGTAATAGCCGACGCTTCCGTCGTAGTTAATCTGGAAATCGTGATAAGTTGATATGGAGGAGAGATGGAGAGAAGTAATCAACTGTGAACTTGTAGGGCAGGTAATAATCTACAAGTTTGTAGTTGATCACGTTTTGTTATCACTCGATTGAAGCGAGATATCAGCTGATAAAGTTTTGCCTAGCTTTATCAACTGATATCTCTTTTCAATCAAGAGATACAAAGAAGCGATCAACTACAAAGTTGTGAGACTGAATTAGATCTACAATTTTGCAATTGATCACTTTCTCCTATCACTGATAGTTCTAGTGATAAGCCGGTTATCAGTCAACTCACCCAAGCCGTACTCGGTGCATCCACTGATTCAAAGAACTTGACCTCATGGGCATCTGCAATAGTAACTTCTGGAAGCCAAACTTTGCCACGTGGAATGTAGATATGCGTGATTCCTCCATATTTGTTAGGGTCCCAGCGAAGTCGCGGGTCCTCCCATCTGGAGATGTAGTCGAAGAGGAAGGTCACCTTTTCTTCAACTTCTACCTGGAAAAAAGGAAAGTTTGGGTATAAGTTGAGACTGAATTAGGCTTGAAGTAGGCCTGAAGTAGGCCCACTCACCACATCCACCAACTTTAACATTTGCATTATCACCTTCAACTCCATCATTGGTGGGTGGACCCTGTTGGTTTGGTTCAGGAATTTGGACCGGTCTGGAATGGGCCGGGCTTTTAGGCTTTCAGGCTTTCAGGCCTGAAACTTACATAAAGTATAGACCCCGCAAAGTGATGGATCATAATCCTTGAATAAATCCGTAAAAAGGCGTTTTTGATCTATTAGAAAGTTTGAGTAGATGGCAGATTCCTGTTCAGTCCAGTTTTTTGATAAGGTGATAGTGAAGGTACTGATAAGAATAAAAAGAAATAGAATACAGCTGAAACTTGACATTTAACCAAATACTGACGAATCGAATAGTTTGCAGACATGTAATTTGACACTTGGGGTTGAGTCATGAGGTCAGAAGTCGCAAACATTTTATGGGCTTAGTTTGCTCAAGGTCAATGGGAAAATGTGCTGGGTCATTGGACTAGAACAGAGATCATAAGCCTGACAGCCCGGAAAAGCCTGGAAGCCTGAAAACAGGCTCAAAAGCGAAAAGCCGGCCTGGAATCCTCGAGATGTTGCTTTGGCCCAGCGGCCTAGAAAGGCCTGAAAGCCTAGAAGCTAGCCTTGAAGCCGGGCCCGGAATCCCCGAGAAGCCTGGAAGCCTGGAAGCCTGGAAGCCTGGA
>LR538955.1:627441-645565 GCA_900536315.3 Caenorhabditis becei | reverse complement strand
AAGCCTGGAAGCCTGGAAACCTGGAAGCCTGGAAGCCTGGAAGCCTGGAGCCCGGCCTGAAAGCCCTGAAGCAAGGCCTGAAAGCCTAGAACATCACAATTTTTCTAATTTCCACAACATCCATCTCTAAGCTCATCCCGGATAAGCTCTCTAAGCTCCGGATCCCATAGTACTCGAATCGGTCAGAAATCAGATTCCTCTTCTGATTTCCACTCATTTTCACATGTTCCCCTTCGTTGTTATTCTGCTCACTTTCTGACTTTGTCCTGTTCTCTGCACCTTCTGATTAGCCAATCCCCTTATCACAAACATCCAAGCTCTCTGATCTTTTGATCTCGGGGAGGGTGTCTCAATTATTCTCACGTACATAAATATGTAATGGAATGTACTGAGTGCTCCGTTGCTCAGAATGGAGCACTTCTTCTAGACTTTTGTTGCAGAGAATTCCAAGAAATCTGATTTTCTGATTTCTGATTATCACAAATCATAACGCTCCAGTCTAGTCTCTCTGCCCTTTGTTCCAAAATAGCATAAGCTTCTGATAAATGGCTCAATCTCAGAGCTCATTTTTCCTCAAAAAGATCAGATTTCAGAATGGCCTCGCCATCTTCCCCACTCCTTCCCGATGACCTTATCAGTCCTGAGCTTACTATCAGCCGAGCCGAGAAGTGTGCAGTGTGTGGGAATGCTGCGTTTGGTTACAACTATGGGGTGAGTGGGGAGATCAAAAGATCAGTAGACGGGGAGTTGTGCGAGATTATGATGCAAAGGGAAAAGAGTCTAGTTGTGGGGGCCTGGAAGCTTAGGCCTGAATCTGAGCCTTGAAAGCCCGGGAACATGGGGCTTGAAGCTTGAGGCTTGAGGCTTGAGGCTTGAGGTTTCCAGGCTTCCAGGCTTCCAGGCTTCCAGGCTTCCAGGCTTCCAGGCTTCCAGGCTTAGAGGCTTCCAGGCTTCCAGGCTTCCAGGCTTTCAGGCTTCCAGGCTTTCAGGCTTCTCGGGGATTCCGGGCCAGGCAAAGCTTTCAGGCCTTACTTCCAAGCTTTCAGGCTTTCAGGCCTCAATCTTCAATCCCATTTTCCAGGTCCAATCCTGCAACGCCTGCAAAATGTTCTTCCGACGAATCGAAGTTGAAAAGATTGCCTACACCTGCAAGTCCCCATTTCAGTGTTCCCTGACTAGAAGTAGGTCAAACTTCTTTTTAGAATCTCCCATGACCTAGTTCCAGAATCCCCTAACTCCAAACTCCCCAAATGCAAATCCTGTCGATTCCAACTGTGTCTATCCGCTGGAATGAGGTACATTCCTCCGGGAAGAAACATCAAGTTCGAGGTCAGAGTCAAGGATGATGATGTGAACTTGTTGATAGCAAACCTAATGGTTTTGAGCCGCAGGGCCAGGCATAAGTTCTTCAATTTCTACACTTCTGAAGACCCAACACTGGCTGAGATTCTGGAGAATCCAAGGGAGTCCAAGCTGATAAAAAAGGCGGAAAACCAGAAAGTCGCCAATCCAGATTGGTCTTTTTTGGGGATTTATACTTCAATCGAGTTCTTTTTAAGTTTGGAGTTCATGGATCAGCTGGGGGTCAAGGATCGGGTAGGGATTACTGTAGGGACCCCTCTAAAACCCTGATTTTCAGACCATTCTAATGTACAACTTCGCCGCCAAATCCATGCTTTTCGCCGGTGCAAAACGGACAGTTGATGAGAAAAGGGATAAGATTGTGACGCCGGATTTAGAAGATGTGTATCCGGATAGTATGTACAGGTAGGGTTACAGAATAGATTCTGAATTCAGTAGCCTTCAGAATCCTCTCCCGGGAGTTCTTGTATCGGATTCGGACGATTCTAGTGGCAAGGCTGATTGAGTTGAAGATTACTGATGAGGAATATGTTATGATAACAGTGATATTATTTTCTAATTCAGGTGAGAATTTGGGCTTTTAGGCTTTTGGGCTTCAGGCTTCAGGCTTCAGGCTTCAGGCTTCAGGCTTCAGGCTTCAGGCTTCAGGCTTCAGACTCCAAATTTCCATTTTCCTTTTTTTAAGCCCTCAACAGCCTCTCTCCTTTTGCTCAAACCCTTATCAGCTCTCGCCAACGAACCTACAGTAATGCCCTCCTCCAGTACTGTCTTATCTCTTATCAGCAAGCCGGTCCTTCTCGATTCTCCGATCTCTTATCACTTTGTCATGTTATCAATAAGAATTTCGAAGATGTTCACTACTTAACTGTACTTGTTCAGTGTTATATGCCGAGTATCACTTTGAAAAAGTTGTTTTTGGATTTATTGGTTAATGTTCAGTAATATCTTTTCATGATAAAAAATGACTTTTTCGTATTTAAAAATAGTTGTATTGTTCAATCGTGAGCAGAAATTGTTTCTTTGTCTATTTTCTGCGAAGATTCCCTTTTTTCCGCAATGGAAATCAAAATGCATTGTTTCGTTGCGAGACCCTGACATTTCGGGTAATGCGCCTTTAAGAAATCTACCGTAATCTATTCGGCAGAGCGCATTTGCATTTAATTGCTCATCGTTGTTTTTTCTCTCGTTGCAATCCTGTTTTCCACCTATTTTCTACCTATTTTCTTTATTTTTCAGAGTTTTCTCTCGAGTTATTTGTTTTTCAGCCTATTTCCGTTCAACTGTTCAATTTGAATCGCGTTTCCCCTCAAAACTTTCTACTTTTCAATAACAAAATTCAGTTATGTAGTCTATAAGTTATAGACACGACAATAGTAATGGACAGCATCAAATGGACCAGCGCATCATCTTGCAGAACTCCGGCCGATGCTCAATTTGAGAAAACCGAAAAAAGTGGTATTAGTTGGTAAGCCAACAACTTTGATATCTCTTATGAAAATGTTTCATTCAGTACTTGGAAAAGTCTGTTAGATACGGATATCTCATCGCCCACAGCCGCAAAAAGCGTCGTTTTTGCATGGCAATTCGAGTGGGATGAGCTGATGAAGCAAGGAATCGAGGGATTCGAAGGAACAATCACTGTATCCTACAGGAGCGCATCCCAAAATGTTAATGTTCGTCCAGCTGTTGGAGGTGCAGAATAATTATCGCTTACCATTAGGATTACAAGGAAGTGGGTGGGGTGCCCAAAATAGATTTTGCCGAAACTTGGCAGAAGGGTAGGTAACGCCTCCAATAGTCGGGATCCGAAATTTTCATTTTGATTTTGAAATTTGAGCGCACCTTTTTGCATGTAGCGATCACCAGAAGCCGATCCCTTGAAGAAGCTCTCGGATCTCACCTATTAGGGCCCACACACTTCCCTTGTTAGCTAAACACATTCAACAATTGTGAAGTCAATCTGTTTTTCTAGGTTTCCCGATAATTTTTCCCGTTGAACTGACTCGCTCTGGACAGTGGATCGAAAAGTGCCTGGGAAGCATGGACGTCGTCGGCACACTTTTCAATAAGATCAATATGTACTTCAAGTGCTCATTCGACATGAAGCCGATCTCAATCCACGACGAATCACGTTTTCTGGAAGAAACGTTCGCGGCGTCCGACAAAACTGATGCAATTTTGGTGGTTGAGGACAAAAAGTTGCATGTGAACAAGCAGGTCAGTGGAAATTATCGTTTTTCTATTAATTTAATCGATATTTTCCAGTTCCTCTCGTTCCATTCCGACTATTTCAACACGTTGTTCAATTCGGAATTCAAGGAGAAATTGATGGATGAGATTCCGATTGAAGATGTCAAATACGATGATTTCGCCCGTCTCCTGAGTGCCGTCTACCCGCATCCGATCCTTTCGACTGGTAATTATTAATTTTTCTTCTGAAATTTCTTGATTTTCTTGCAGTCAGCACTTTCGTGAACCTTCTGGAACTGGCCGATCGTTTCATGATGCCAATGGTGACTCGTCTCGTTGAACCCTTCCTGATTCGCAATGAAAGTGTTGAAGTGAGAAAGAAGATTTCGCTGGCCGACAAGTACTTTTTGAACGAGCTTCTGCAGTCGTGTTTGGATTCGATCAAGTCAGTGGAAGATGGAAAGAAAATCACGGAAAGAACAAGCTTCGAGGAACTGTCCGATGCGACGAAAGTTAAAGTTTTTTCTAAAATTCTATCGTTTGTGTAAAATGCTTATATTTCTCAAATCAATCTGAATTTCATGTTAACATCTGATATTTATTTTTATTGTCTTTCAAATATTATAAAAACCTGTTTTCATTGTACAAAAAACACTTGCTCAACCAAAAGTTCAATGAATTACTCGGAATTCTCTTTTTCGCTGTGAGACTTGCTGACATTTTGAGCTATGCGCCTTTAAGAAATCCACCGTAACCAGTTCGGCAGAGCGCACTTGCATTGCACCGCCCATCATTAATTTTCAAGAATTTTTGTCCTAATTTCGCCTATTTTCATCATTTTTCGGTGTTGTTTTCTCAAATTGTTTGTTTTTCAGTTGCAAAATAAACATTTACAGACTTGGCAAGCCAAATGGAAAACATCAAATGGTCTCGAAACACAGAAGTCATCACTAACATCGCAGCATCGCTCGGAAAAAACAAACAACATGGTATTAACTTGTAAGTTTCCAATTTGATCGATTTATTCAAAGATTCCGTAAATTCAGGAACTGGAAAAGTCGATCGGATGTCGCCAAGTCGGACACCAAGAAGGATGTGTATTTCGCTTGGAAATTCGAGTGGGATGAGTTGAAAAAGCAAGGAATCGATGGATTCCAAGGAACAATTGCTGTGTCTTACATCAAGCACCAAAGTTATAGACAGGGCGAAACGGCTCCAGTCGTTCCTGGTAACAGTTTCACTAAAAACCTCCGTAAATTCCATTCATTCCCAGATTTTCCGAAAACCTTCAATGTTAGCATGAATCGTTCTGGACAATGGATCGAGAAGTTGCTGGGAAGTGAAGACGCCGTCGGTCAGCTGTTCACTAGGGGCGACATCTACTTCCGCTTCGATTTCGACTTGAAACCGATCAAAAACTATGACGAAGCGCGTTTTCTGGAAGAAACGTTCGCCGCGTCTGACAAAACCGATGCGACTTTGGTTGTTGAGGGCAGAAAGTTGCATGTGAACAAGCAGGTCAGTAGAAATTCCAGTTTTCCAATGATTCAATCGATATTTTCCAGTTCCTCTCGTTCCATTCCAAGTTCTTCAACACTCTGTTCAACTCGGATTTCAAGGAGAAATCGATGACTGAGATTCCGATCGAAGACGTCAAATACGAAGACTTCGCACGATTTCTGAGTATCGTCTATCTGGACCCAATCGCTCCGACAGGTGATTTTTAAATATCAAGCTAAAATATAAATTTCCGTTTTCAGTCGAAACTTATGCGAGCCTTCTGGAACTGGCCGATCGCTTCATGATGCCAATGGTGATTCGTCTCGTCGAGCCATTTCTCATCGATACTGATAACGTGCGCTGGAGTGAGAAAATCGCGCTGGCGGACAAATACGCAATGGAAAAGCTCATGGAGGATTGCATTGACTGCTTCGAAACGTCGGAGGAAGTCAAAGAAATCACTGAGACGGCCCACTACGAGGAACTGTCCGATGCGACCAAAGTCAAACTTTTTCACAAAATGTTGTCTTATCCCTAAGTTGTTTTTGTTGTTACATTGTTTTTTTTTCATCATGCAATTCTGTTACTGTTATTTCATGTTTTCTTCAACTCTGAAGCTGTTAAATTTGTTTGAAAATACAAAAACTATTCAATTTTTGCTTGAAGAAAGAGTTCGAGACCCTTCGATATTTCGGGGCATGCGCCTTTAAGAAATCTACCGTAACTTGTGACTGTTCATCGTTGATTTTCAAAAGCTTTCGTTCTATTTTTCGCCTATTTTCGTCATTTTTCAATGTTTTTTTCTCAAATTGTTTGCTTCGCTACTGAAAAAACGTATTTACAAGCTCGGCAAGTCTAATGGAAAGCATCAAATGGACTGAAACCTCGCACATTCTCGGTTCCATCAATGGGACGATTCTGCATGCAGAGCAAAATGGTATTAAATGGTAAGGTTCAAAATGTTTTCAATTTACTTCTAAAATTCTTTCCGAATAGGATCTGGAAAAGTCTGTTGGATAGTTCGGAGACTGAAACCATGAAAAATGTGTATTTCGCTTGGAAATTCGAGTATGAGGAGCTGAAAAAGCAAGGAATCGAGGGATTTGTAGGAACAATCACTGTAGCTTATATTTCAAAAAGGGTTCGTCACACACCGCCCAATGTTCCAGGTAATACCGGACTTGCTACAAAATTATGTTGAATTCCACTAGGTTTCCCGAAAATCTTCACAGTTCGACTGAATCGTTCCGGACAATGGATCGAAAAGAGCCTCGGAAACGAAGATGTCGTCGGGCAACTGTTCACCAACAATGAATTCTTTTTCCGATGCGCGTTCCACCTAACGCCGATCAGAAACAGTGTCGAAACGCGTATTCCGGAAGAATTGTTCGCGCCGTCCGATAAAACCGATGCGATTTTGGTGGTTGAGGGCAAAAAGTTGCATGTGAACAAACAGGTCAGTGGAAATTCCAGTTTTCCGATAATTCAATCAATATTTTCCAGTTCCTGTCGTTCCATTCCGATTATTTCAACACTTTGTTCAATTCGGAATTCAAGGAAAAATCGATGGATGAAATTCCGATTGAATATGTCAGTTACGAAGATTTCGCCCGTCTCCTAAGCGTCGTCTGCCCGAATTCCAGCCCTCCAACCGGTAACTATTGATTTTTCTTCTAAAATGCTCATTGTATTTTCAGTGGAGTCCGCCCTGAGTCTTCTGGAACTGGCCGATCGCTTCATGATGCCAATGGTGACTCGTCTCGTGGAACCATTCCTGATCCGCAATGAAAATGTCAGATTGAGTGCGAAACTCGCGATGGCTGACAAGTATTCGCTGCAAGAACTGATGACGCATTGCCTGAACTCGATAAAGAAGACGGCGGATGTAAAGAAGATCACAGAGACGTCCCATTTCGAAGAACTGTCCGATGCGACGAAACTTCAAATTTTATACAAAATTCTGGCTGTTTGGTGAAATGTGTCTTGATTTCTATGACGCTTCTTATGTAAAACTAATAACTTGACATTTCATTTAACCAAAATTTTTATGGTAATCCAATTTTTATCAAAACCCCCTTCCTAACAACAAACTTTCCCTCAAAATTTCAATAAAATGTCAGAACTTATTTGGTCGCTGCGAAACTCGTCGACATTTCTGGGCTATGCGCCTTTAAGAAATCCACCGTAACTGTTACGGCAGAGCACTCCTTTTTGCTTGTTTTTCCTTGTTTTCTTCCGATTTTTCGCCGCAAAATGTATTTTTTTTTGCAGACTCGACTATGATTCCAGACAATATCGAATGGGTGAGCACTTTGTCACAAAATAACCGATCGGGAAACACTTTTGGCACAGACACACAGAACGGAATCAAGTGGTGAGGGTACAAATCGCGTTCAGCAGACGAAAGACGTTTCAGGTCCTGGTTGAGCTCATTTGATATCTCGACAGCCGTCAAAGCTGAGAAATGTGTCTATTTCGCATGGCAATTCGAGTGGGATGACCTGAAAACGCAGGGAATCGAAGGTTTCGAAGGAACTATCGATGTTTCGTTTTCTCCAAATCTATCGAACACTGGTCTAGTTGTAAAAGGTATCTGTGGATTTGTTTAATAAGTACTTCTATTCAGTAAAAAAAACTTGTTCCAGGACTCCCAAAAACAGTTCCTGTGAAATTGACCCGTTCCGGACAGTGGGTCGAAATGTACCTTGGAACAGAAAAAGAGGTCTCGTCATATCTGAGTTGCTTACGCGGATTGTTTCGATGTAAATACAACATGAAGCCAATCAGAAACGGCAACGAAGCGCGTATTCTGGAAGAAACGTTTGCGGCGTCCGACAAAACCGATGCGATTTTGGTGGCTGAGGGCAAAAAGTTGCATGTGAACAAGCAGGTCAGTGAAAATTCTCATTTTTCCGATAATTCAATCGATATTTTCCAGTTCCTGTCCTTCCATTCCGATTACTTCAACACGCTGTTCAACTCGGAATTCAAGGAAAAATCGATGGATGAGATTCCGATTGAAGATGTCAGTTACGATGATTTAGCCCGTTTGCTGAGTGCCGTCTACCCGAATCCGATTATTCCGACCGGTGAATATTGTCTATTTTTCTGAATAATTTATTTTTTCCAGTCGAGACCTCCGTGAGCCTTCTGGAACTCACCGACCGCTTCATGATGCCAATGGTGACTCGTCTCGTGGAACCATTCCTGATCCGCAACGAAAATGTCAGATTGAGCGAGAAAATCGCGTTGGCCGACAAGTATTCACTGAAAGAACTCCTCGAATCGTGCCTCAATTCGTTGAAATCGGCGGCGGAGGTCAAGAAAATCACGATGACTGCTGACTACGAGGGACTGTCCGATGCGACCAAAGTCCAAATTTTGAGTAGAATTCTCCTGTTCCCCTAATCATTTTCTAACCTCCAATAACATGTTTCCCTTCCCAGAAGTTGTCCAAATTTCACTTGTCATTTAAATTTTTCGCAAAAATTATCCCATGTCTTTTTTCCATTCAAAACTTCTCGAAAATCGCGAATAATCACAAATTCTGGACTTATGCGTCTTTGAGAAATCCACCGTAACCAGTTCGGCAGAGTGCTACTTTTTGTTTGTTTTTCCGTGTTGTCTTCCGATTTTTCGCCGCAAAATGTATTTTTTTTGCAGACTCGACTATGATTCCAGACAATATCGAATGGGTGAGCACGTCACAAAGTAATAGATCGGGAACTAATTTTGGCACAGGATTACAAAACGGAATCAAGTGGTGAGGTTATAGCTCGTGTTCATTAGAATTATTGTGTTTCAGGTCCTGGGTGAGCTCGTTTGACATCTCGACAGCCGTCAAAGCTGAGAAATGTGTCTATTTCGCATGGCAATTCGAGTGGGATGACCTGAAAACACAGGGAATTGAGGGATTCAAAGGAACAATTGTTGTTTGGTATATTACAAATCCGTCAAACATCGAATTAAAAGGTATTTCTGAATTGAAGCAGTTCTTCTATAAAACTTGTTCCAGGACTTCCAAAAACAGTCCAGGTGAAACTGACGCGTTCCGGACAGTGGGTCGAAATGTACCTTGGAACAGAAAAAGATGTCTCGTCATATCTGGGTTGTTTATATGGAACGTTTCGATGTGACTACAAAATAAAGCCGATCAGAAAGTACGCCGAATCGCGTATTTTGGAAGAATCGCGTATTCTGGAAGAATCGTTCGTGGCGTCCGACAAAACCGATGCGATTTTAGTGGTCGAGGGCAAAAAGTTGCATGTGAACAAGCAGGTCAGTAGAAATTCCAGTTTTCCAATGATTCAATCGATATTTTCCAGTTCCTGTCGTTCCATTCCGATTATTTCAACACTCTGTTCAATTCGGATTTCAAGGAGAAATCGATGGATGAAATCCCGATTGAAGATGTCAGTTACGAAGATTTCGCCCGTTTCCTGAGTGTCGTCTACCCGAATCCGATCCTTCCCACAGGTAATTATTGTCTATTTTTCCGAAAATTTTGGATCTTCTTGCAGTCGAGACCTCTGTGAGCCTTCTGCAACTCGCCGATCGTTTCATAATGCCAAAAGTGACCTGTCTCGTGGAACCATTCCTGATCCGCAACGAAAATGTCAGATTGAGCGAAAAAATCGCGTTGGCCGACAAGTATTCACTGAAAGAACTCCTCGAATCGTGTCTCAACTCGTTAAAGTCGTGGGCGGAAGTCAAGAAAATCACGATGACTGCTGACTTCGAGGGACTGTCCAATGCGACGAAAGCACAAATTTTGAATAGAATTCTCATGTTCTCCTAATCATTTCCTAACCTCTAATAACCTGTTTCCCTTCCCATAAGTTGTCCAAATTATACTTGTCATCCACATTATTTGCAAAAAAAATGTATCTCATGTTTTTTCCCACTACCTACCACTGGTTCTGCGCATGATACTTCATAAAACCATAATTCGTTGCGAGACCCTTCAACGTTTTGGGCTATGCGCCTTTAAGAAATCCACCGTAATCAGTTCGGAAGAGCGCGCGCTCATCGTGATTTTTCAAGAGTTTTCGCCTATTTTCCTCATTTTTTAGTGTTTTTCTCTCAAATTGTTTGTTTTTCAATTGCTAATTACAAATTTACAGACTCGGCAGGTCTAATGGCGACTTTTAATTGGCTTCAAAGTGCAAACCCCGGAAATTCGATGATAGGAACGCTTGTGTCCGGAAACAACTATAATGGTATCAAATGGTGAGTATTAACGCTTTAACAATACTCAAAAAATATCATCTCAGGACCTGGAAAAGTCAGTCAGAAGTCTCAAAGTCTGACGGCAGAAACCATGTGTATTTCGCATGGCAATTCGAATGGGATGAGCTGATCAAGCAGGGAATCGAAGGATTTGACGGGACCATAGCTGTGGATTATAACGCACACCCAAGTTACAATTACTCCATTCCCACTGTTCCAGGTACTAGTTAAATTGAATTGAAATTGAATTGAAAAATTGAAATTAAAAGAACTGTGTCCCTTCGCTTGAAGCATGGCGCGCGAAAACTGCGAAAATCTCAGTACAGGCTGTGAAATGTACAAAAAAAACTTCAATTCCAGGTTTCCCGAAAACATTTGATGTCGAACTGACTCGTTCTGGACAATGGATCGAAATATGCCTTGGAAGTGAAGACGTCGTTGGAAAACTGTTCACCAATTCTAACCAATTCAAGTGCACTTTCAACATGACGCCTTTCAAAAGCTACGACGAAGACTACATTATCAAAGAAAACTTTGCGCCGTCAGACAAAACCGATGCGATTTTGGTGGTTGAGGGCAGAAAGTTGCATGTGAACAAGCAGGTCAGTGGGAATTCCCATTTTTCCGATATTTAAATCAATATTTTCCAGTTCCTCTCGTTCCATTCCGAATACTTCAACACGCTGTTCAACTCGGATTTTAAGGAGAAATCGATGGATGAGATTCCGATTCTAGACGTCAGTTACGAAGATTTCGCCCGCCTTCTGAGTGTCGTTTACCCGAATCCGATCCTTCCGACCGGTAATTATTGACTTTTTTTCTGAAATGTTCGATTCTTGCAGTCAGCACTTCCACGAGCCTTCTGAAACTGGCCGATCGCTTCATGATGCCATTAGTGACTCGTCTCGTCGAACCGTTTCTCATCCGCAATGAGACTTTGAGAATCAGTGAAAAGATCTCGCTGGCGGACGAGTTTTCGCTGAAAGAACTGCTCGATTCGTGTCTCTTTTCGTTGAAATCGGCAGCGGAGGTCAAGAAAATCACAGAAACGTCCCACTTCGAGAAACTGTCCGACGCGACGAAACTCAAACTTTTCTATAAAATGCTCTCGTTCTCCTAATTTTTCACCCGTTTTCCCAATTAACATATTTCTGATTCTTCCAAAATTTCGCCGAAATTTACATTATTACTCATATTTTTCCGATTTTCTGTATAATTTCATCACTTTCCCTCCGAACCAACATTTATGTTTGTATGTACACTGATACTTTTTTTCCCCTATTTCTCCCTGAAATCTCTTTCTTTTTCATCACTTCCATTCCAAACCAAGCGTTTCCAAGAGAATTATAAATAAAGTTGTGATAAGAACCATTGCATGTGGCTATCGGGCAGATAACTTCTGCACGAAAATCGCTGAAACTTCTCTTTAATCTATGAATTTCTTATCAGTAACCCACCAATTTCGAAAAATCACAAGTTTCGTTATCTTCGTTGCGAAACCCGCTGACATTTTGGGCTATGCGCCTTTAAGAAATCCACAGTAATCAGTTCGGCAGAGCGCACTTGCATTGCACCGCCCATCATTAATTTTAGAAAGTTTTCGTCCTATTTTTCGCCTATTTTCGTCATTTTTCAGTGTATTTCTCTCAAATTGTTTGTTTTTTGGTTGTAAAATACGTATTTACAAGCTTGGCAGGTCTAATGGCGACTTTTGACTGGACTGCAAGTTCGAACGTCGTATATTCGATGACAGAAACGCTTCTGCCGAAAAAAAACTATAATGGTATCAATTTGTGAGTTTTTACGATTTGATAATACTTGAAGACAATTAATTCAGGACCTGGAAAAGTCAGTGTGACGGCAGAAATAATGTGTATTTCTCGTGGCAATTCGAGTGGGATGGACTGATCAAGCAGGGAATTGAGGAGCTTGAAGGAACCATCACGGTGTCTTATAACGCACACCCGAGTTACGATTACACTCCTCCTGTTGTACCAGGTACTAATTAAATTGAACCTTTTGAGTGAATGCAGTGCCTGTGAAAATGTGTCACTGCGTCTCAGTGAAAGCGCGCAAATGTCTACAGATTGTGAATTGCGCATGCATGAAACTTCAATTCCAGGTTTCCCGAAAACATTTGATGTTAAACTGACTCGTTCTGGACAATGGATTGAGAAGTGCCTGGGAAGCAAAGATGTCGTCGGCGAACTGTTCGATGACACATGCACCCAATTCAAGTGTCATTTTACGCTGATTCCTTACAAAAGCTACGACGAAGTTTACCATTTCAAGGAAAATTTCGCTTCTTCTGACAAAACCGATGCAATTTTAGTGGTCGAAGGTGAAAAGTTGCATGTGAACAAGCAGGTTAGTGGAAATTCCAGTTTTTCAATAATTCAATCGATATTTTCCAGTTCCTCTCGTTCCATTCCGATTATTTCAACACGCTGTTCAATTCGGAATTCAAGGAGAAATCGATGGATGAGATTCCGATTGAAGGCGTCAGTTACAAAGATTTCGCCCGTCTCCTGAGTGTCGTCTACCCGCATCCGATCCTTCCGACTGGTAATTATCAATGAGTTTTCCGAAATTTCACCTTTTTCTTTCAGTCAGCACTTCCACAAGCCTTCTGAAACTGGCCGATCGCTTCATGATGCCAATGGTGATTCGTCTCGTCGAACCGTTCCTTATCCGCAATGAGTCTTTGAGAATCAGTGAAAAGATCGCGTTGGCAGATGAATATTCGCTGAAAGAACTCCTCGAATCGTGTCTCAAATCGTTGAAATCGGCGGCGGAAGTCAAGAAAATCACAGAAACGTCACACTTCGAGCAACTGTCCGATGCGACCAAACTCGAGCTTTTCTATAAAATCCTCTCGTTTTCTTTGTAATTTCCCATTTTCCAACCTTGTTATGCAATAACCTCTGTTAACATTACTCTGCTTCCACCAACAATTTACCGAAACTGACATTGTTACTCATTTTCCCCTGTTTTTCCCAAAAAATTTCTCCACTCCAAAAAATGCGTTTCCGAGATAATTACAAAAACCAATAAGCAGTGCTAATTGTAAGAACCATTGCATGCAGTCATCAGACAGTAAATTTCTGCACGAAAATTTCTGAAAATTATTTTTAATCGATGAGCTTTTTATCAGTTATCCACCGATCTTGAAAAATAACAAGATTTGTTGTCTTCGTTGCGAAACCCGCTGACATTTCGGGCTATGCGCCTTTAAGAAATCCACCGTAATCAGTTCGGCTGAGCGCGCTTGCATTGCATTGCTCATCATCAATTTTCAAAAAATTTCGTCCTATTTTTCGCCTATTTCCCTCATTTTTCAGTGTTTTTCTCTCAATTTGTTTGTTTTTCAATTGCTAATTACAAATTTACAGACTTGACAAGTCTAATGGCGACTTTTAAATGGACTGCAAGTTCGTTAGTCTCAGATCTGATGCCAGGAACGCTTCTGTCGAAGAGCAACTATAATGGTATCAATTTGTGAGTTTCTACAATTTAACAATACTCAAGAAAATGATTTCAGAATCTGGAAACGTTGGCAAAAAACAAAGTCTGATGGCAGGACAATGGTGTATTTCTCTTGGAGATTCGAGTGGGATGAGCTGATGAAGCAAGGAATCGATGGACTCGAAGGAACAATCACTGTGGCTCATAACATAAATTCACATCACTGTTACCCCACTCCTACTGTTCCAGGTACTAATAAGACTGAACCTATTGACCAAATGGATTCCAGGTTTTCCGAAAACAATGGCTGTTAAACTGACTCATTCTGGACAACGTATCTTTAAGCTCCTGGCAGATGAAGACGCCGTTGGAAAACTGTTGATTCGGGGCGACATCTACTTCCGCTTCGATTTCGACTTGAAACCGATCAGAAAGTACGACGAACTGCGTTTTCTGGAAGAAACGTTCGCGCCGTCCGATAAAACCGATGCGATTTTGGTTGTTGAGGGCAAAAAGTTGCATGTGAACAAGCAGGTCAGTGGAAATTCTTATTTTTCCATTAATTCAATCGATATTTTCCAGTTCCTGTCGTTTCATTCCGATTATTTCAACACGCTGTTCAACTCGGAATTCAAGGAGAAATCGATGGAGGAAATTCCGATTGAAGACGTCAGTTACGAAGATTTCGCCCGTCTCCTGAGTGTCGTTTACCCCAATCCGATTCATCCCACCGGTAATTACTGATTATTGTTTTCTGAAATTTTTGGTTTTTCTTGCAGTCAGCACTTGCGCGAGCCTTCTGAAACTGGCCGATCGATTCATGATGCCAATGGTGACTCGTCTAGTCGAACCATTCCTGATTCGCAATGAGACTGTGAGAATCAGTGAGAAGATCTCGATGGCAGACGAGTTTTCGCTGAAAGAACTGCTCGAGTCGTGTCTCTTTTTTTTGAAGTCGGCGGCGGAGGTCAAGAAGATCACAGAAACGTCCGATTTCGAGAAACTGTCCGATGCGACAAAAGTTAAACTTTTCTACAGAATGCTCTCGTTCCCCTAATAGTTTACCCATTCTCCAACCTTGTTATGCAATAACCTCTGTTAACATGTTTCTGCTTCCCCCAAAAATTTACCGAAATTTACATTTTTACTCATTTTTTTTCAACTTTTCCCAATAATGTTTGCCTTTTATCACTTCCAAAACATGCGTTTCCGAAAAAATTATAAAAATCAAGAATGCAATAAACAGTGATTAGGACATTCGCATGCGGCTATCGGACAGTGAATTTCTACACGAAAATGGATGAAAATGTTCAAAAATTGATGATTTTCTTTGCAGTAATACCGGGCTCTCAAAAATCAAAAATTTTGTTGTCTTCTTTGCGAAACCCTTCGACATTTTGGGCTATGCGCCTTTAAGAAATCCACCGTAACTTGTTCGGCAGAGCGTGCTTGCATTGCATTGCTCATCGTCAATTTTCAAAAGCTTTCGTCCTATTTCCCTCATTTTTCAGCGTTTTTCTTTCAATTTGTTAGTTTTTCTGTTGCAAAATATGAATTTACAGACTCGAAAAGTCTAATGGCGACTTTTAAATGGACTGAAAGTTCGGATGTCGTAAATTCGATCACAGGAACGCTTCTGTCGAAGAGCAACTATAATGGTATCAATTTGTGAGTTTTTACGATTTAAAAATACTCAAATTCGATTAATTCAGAATCTGGAAAATTCGACAGAGAATCAAAAAGTCTGACGGCAAGCCAATTGTGTAT
The DNA here is from genome assembly GCA_900536315.3 of Caenorhabditis becei. Lineage (NCBI taxonomy): Eukaryota > Metazoa > Nematoda > Chromadorea > Rhabditida > Rhabditidae > Caenorhabditis > Caenorhabditis becei. Next base: position 630,052 of record LR538955.1, on the reverse strand, counting down.
TTCTCCTGGAGATTCGAGTGGGATGAGCTGATGAAGCAAGGAATCGATGGATTCGAAGGAACAATCACTGTGGCTCATCACATACATTTACATCACTGCTACCCCACTCCCACTGCTCCAGGTACTGATTTGACTGAACCTCTTGACCACATTCACTCCAGGTTTCCCGAAAACAATGCCTGTAAGATTAACTCATTCTGGACAACGTATTTTGAAGTACCTGGGAACTGAAGACGTCGTTGGAAAACTGTTCATTCGGGGCGACATTTACTTCCGCTTCGATTTCGATCTGAAACCGACCAGAAAGTACGACGAATTGCGTTTTCTGGAAGAAACGTTCGCGCCGTCCGATAAAACCGATGCGATTTTGGTTGTTGAGGGCAAAAAGTTGCATGTAAACAAACAGGTCAGTGAGAATTCTCATTTTTCCGATAAATTCAATCGATATTTTCCAGTTCCTATCGTTCCATTCCGATTATTTCAACAAGCTGTTCAATTCGGAATTCAAGGAGAAATCGATGGATGAAATTCCGATTGAAGATGTCAGTTACGAAGATTTCGCCCTTTTCCTTAGTGTCGTCTACCCGAATCCGATCCATCCGACTGGTAATTATTGATTATTTTTCTGAAATTCCTTGATTTTCTTGCAGTCAGCACTTCCGCGAGTCTTCTGAAACTGGCCGATCGCTTCATGATGCCAATGGTGACACGTCTCGTGGAACCATTCCTCATTCGAAATGAAACTGTGAGAATCAGTGAAAAGATCTCGCTGGCAGATGAGTTTTCGCTGAAAGAACTCCTCGAGTCTTGTCTCAATTCGTTGAAGTCGGCGGTGGAGGTCAAGAAGATCACAGAGTCGTTCCACTTCAAGGAACTGTCTGACGCGACAAAACTTCAACTTTTCCATAAAATGCTCTCGTTTTTCTGATTTTTCACCCATTTTCCTATCTTGATATCCAATAACCTAACTTCTGTTAACATTTTTCTGCTTCCCTCCAACAATTTACTGAACACTGATACTCATTTTTTCCCCGATTTTTCCAAAAATTCTGTATTTTTTATCACTTCCATTCCAAAACATGCGTTTCCGAGAGAATTATGAAAACCAAAAATGAAATGAAAATAGTGATAAGAACCATTGCATGCGGCCATCGGACAGTGAATTTCTGCACGAAAATCGCTGAAATTTTCCAAAATTTATAAGATTTCTTTTCAGTAACCCACCAATCAAAGTCGTTATCAGTGAAATCCCCAGAAATAGCATTAGTAATCGATAAGCCGGACTGATAAGAAGTTCGATTTGTTTTCCTTGAATGCAAGCGATAGTGAAAGGGATTCCGAAGCCGATGAGCAAGTCTGAAAAATCAATAATCGAAAAAAAACTTTTTTTTGAAATTTTTGAACTGGCGCGCAGAAAAAAAAACATTTTCATTAAAAATTGGAAAAAAAATCCAAAAATAAAAAAATAAGAGAAAAAAATTCAAAAAAAATTTTTTTTTTTAGAAATTTTTTTTCTTTTTTTCAAAAATGAAATTATCGATTGATTCCGATCAATACTCACTAAAAAGAGGTCCCCCAATCGCGGCGGCCATCGCCATTTTCGGAAATCCCTGCTTCACGACAGCAATATCAGCCACCACATCTCCAATACAGTTGCTCCACGCCAAAATAGTCAATCCCAGGATTTCCTGTGATATCCCTGTTATCACTCCGATCATAGTGACAACATTGATAATTTCCGATGATAAGAATAAGATCCAAGTTATAGAGATAATGAAGCCAAGGTAGGAGTAGACTTGGCGATAGTGTCTTGGCTCAGTGCCAAGTGGGTTGGTGATAAGGATGATAAGTGATAAGATAAGAGATAATACAAGTCCATAGAGCCAAAGGCCAGGGACTCCGGGAATCGGAGTTTTCGAGGAGAGTTGGAGGGAGAAAAGGATCCATTGGATGGAGCAGAAGCACTGGAGCAGCAGGGTGGGTTTGGACCAGTTGAGCTCATTTGAAGGTACAGTAATCTTCAGGAAAAAGTTAGGAATCACTGATAACACTGATAAGATCTTGGACATTATCGATTGATCCTTGAAATCAATAGGATAGGGTCTCAGGTGGGTCCACAAGTCCTTCAGAATCTCAGAAGACGTCCAACTTTTGGGGTAATCCGGTGGATCGGAAAAGGCGAGACTGGCTTCATCAAAAGACTTGAAGACTTGCCGATGGGAGATGTGGAATTCAGCTTCGAGGCCTTCGTCGTCTTCAGAATCCTTCAGAATCGCCTCAGGGAACACTAGAAAGCATGGAATGCAAATGCGCTCCATTGAGAACCTACCTTTACTGGAATACTGTAGGTGTTTGAGAATTGGTATGTAATCCAAAAGAAGCCCAATTAGAGTTGACAATTTATATTGATTGATTTGGGATTCAGAATGCCTTTTTCGTTTTCTTCGTTTTGAGTTGATACGCATCAGAATCACTGTTATCACGTAGAGAGCGTAGAGGCCAAGGAATGCTGAAAATGGGAGGATTCTAAAGCCTAGAAGCCTGATGCCTGAAGCCTGAAGCCTGAAGCCTGAAGCCTGAAGCCTGAAGCCTGAAGCCTGAAGCCTGAAGC
>LR538955.1:581003-627307 GCA_900536315.3 Caenorhabditis becei | reverse complement strand
AGGCTGGAAGCCTGAAGCCTGAAGCCTGAAGCCTGAAGCCTGAAGCCTGAAGCCTGAAGCCTGAAGCCTGAAGCCTGAAGCTTCAAGCCCAATCCCAATCCCATCTCCCCCACTCACTCAATGGCATCCACAGCTGAACATGATCGAACCAAATGAACCATGCCGCTATCAGTATATCAGCAATGATAAAGAACACCAAGTCCCTGATAGTGGCCAACACAGCGATTCGAAATGATTTGGTGATAATGATAGCTGATAAGACTACAGTAGTGATAAAGATGCCAGCTCCCAGAAGATCTCCCAGCGCCAGGTCAGCCTTGGGTTTGGAGCCCGTGGAAACTGAAGCAATACTCCCGAAAACGTCGTTGGCGCCGTTTCCAAAAGCTAGGAAAGTGACACCCTGCAACTGATAAGAGGTTGTTATCAGTGAATGTCTTATCAGTACCGCTACAGACTCGCTGATCTTCAGATGCTTCACGATTCCAGCAATTGAAGGGGAGAAATAGTCATCTGCAGCTATCGTCATGATCAGGAAAAGAGAGAACATGTAGATAACAGCTAGAATTATCAATATCACCTGGAAGGGACTGATAAGAGATTACTGATAAGGAATTTCTCACTCTGATAGCGGTGTTATGCTCACATTTGACATATCTGGACCATTGAAGATACCCACCACCTTCACAAGCTTCACTATTGCATTTGATGTATTCACACGTGGATTCTGAAGTCCAATTGGCCTCCAGAAGACATTTGTCTTGATTGTGAGAGCAGATGTCTTGAGCTAAAGCTGATAAGCTGATAAGGAGAAGGAGAAGAGGTATCATTACTGATAAGAAACAGATGGGGGCACAACAAATAAATAAGGTAAATTGATTAGAGTTTGCTCGGAACGCGCGGGTTGGTTTGTTTGATAAGGAGATTTGGGAAAAAATAGAGGAAACGTCACCCACCTACAGGACTGATAACTTATCAGTGATAAGGGTCGTTTTAGATTGACTAGATATGGAGCTTTTGTAGTTGACAACTTTCCGTTGTCTAATCACCTTAAAACATTCTAAAAAAATGATTTCGGCATTGGAATGGGCGGGTTAGATGTGCTATCGATAGGAAATTTGAAGCTCTACAACTTTGTAGTTGACAACTTTTCGCTATCTAATCACCTTATCAAGTTATCAGTCAAAATCCAGAACATCCGGACGACAACATCAAATTATTCCCTACCTTTCAGAGATTCAGTGATAACTTGATAAGGTGATAAGATCTCAAAAAGTTGTCAACTACAAAGTTGTAGAGCACCAAATTTCCTGTCGATTTCTTTTTTTACTTAAATTTTTTGATCAAAATTGGCTGTTTTATAAGCTTTTGAAAATTTGACTTTTTTTTTTGAAAATTTAACATTTTTTCTCGACTTTTTTTTTGAAAATTTTCTTTTTTCTGGCATCAAAATGGACGGGTAAAATGTGCAATCGATAGGAAATTTCATGCTCTACACCTTTGTAGTTGACAACTTTCCGCTATCTAATGACCTTATCAAGTTATCACTCAAAATCCGGATCATCCAAAAAAAACATCAAATTATTCCCTACCTTTTAGAGATTGAGTGATAACTTGATAAGGTGATAAGATCTCAAAAAGTTGTCAACTACAAAGTTGTAGAGCACCAAATTTCCTATCGATTCCTTTTTTTACTTGCATTTTTCGAAGAAAATTGGCCGTTTTACAAGCTTTTGAAAATTTGACTTTTTTTTGAAAATTGTTGAGTTCAAACATTCTAAAAATGGATTCCGGCATCAAAATGAACGGGTCAGATGTGCAATCGATAGGAATATTTAAGCTCTACAACTTTGTAGTTGACAACTTTCCGCTATCTAATCACCTTATCAAGTTATCACTGAAAATGGCTTCCAGGCCCCACTTCCAGGTTTACAGCTCTAACTTCCAGACTCCAAGTTCAATCCACTCAATGACACATATCTGATCATATTACTTCCTCCTCTGACAAATCCCCTGCAATAAATGCAACAAAAACTAATCAAATAATCAGAGCATTCAGACATGTTAGAAGGTGTTTTCCAGGTGCACCGCGCGTTTTTTGATTTATTGGTTTTCCACTTTTTCAATTTCCCAGTTTTCGTTTGATGAATGCGTGTCACTGATAATCACCAGTTATCACTAGTTATCACTAGAGCTCCTTGAATCTCCCAATTACCAGAAAAGGTGGAACAGAATCTTAGAATTCATTCAAGGTGCTCTGAAAAGGGAAAACAGAAGAAAAAACTAATTACAATTCCAGTCGAGACTTGACATTTGTGTTTTCGAGATCTTGCCTTTCTTATGAATCAACTTCTCTTTTTTCCCCTTCTTTTCCCTTTTTCCCATTGAATTTTCAGATGACTTCTCCCCCAAATGACACCTGTGACCCTGTCCCCATAACCATCATCCACAACTCGTACATCCTTCACTCCTCCGAGTTCTTCGCCCTTATCACCTCCCTTATCGCCATTCCCATATCCATTTGGTCCCTGCAAAAGTGCATAAGATTCACGAGGTTTCATATAAACTTCCGGTTGCTAGGAGCGATTCATTGTATTTGTTTGCTGGTTCATTGTTTCGGAAGGTAAGAGGGAATGGGCGGGAAGTTTGAATTTTGTGAATTTTTGAATTTCAGGTTGATTCAAAATGGCTCAGCGCTATATCTTTGGCTCGGGGACTTGCCAATATGTGAGAGGAGGCAACATTTTGGAATGTGAGTGATTATGGAGATTCAGGGGACAAGGGGTCTCCGGGATGAGCCAGGAGCACAGCACGTTGAGCCCTGAGCCCTGAATGTGAGCCCCGAAGCCCTAGAGCCAAAAGCCGAGAGCCCATGAGCCAAGAGCCCACCACTTTGCGCCCTGAGCCCTGAAAGTGAGCAATGAGCTCAAAGAGCCAAGCGCCGTTGGAGCAAGGAGCTTGAAACCTAGCCGTCTGACCGAAAAGACTCAAACTTGGAAGGAAGGTGGGTTAGGACCCGAATAGTCGGAATCCAAAAGGATTTTCATGGGAAACTAGTTTCAAGGCTGCTATATGCCAAAAAAAGCGCATTTTGTAGCATTTCACGTGAAAAATTACTCACATGTCAAGGTGTTTTAGTCGCGGTCTGACTTTGACTCGAGACCTAGTTCATTCGAAAGAGCATGGTCGATTTCCTGTAGTGAACTGGGCTCACTTTTTCCCAAGAAGTCCTCATTTTCGAGAACGGAGCCTCCAAAGTCCGAAATAGTGCTGATTTTCCAGTGCATTTATTGACCTACCGAGAAAAAGGGGGCCCCTGTGCTATTTTGTACTGGATTTTTGCACTGTTTTGAACTTTGGAGGCTCCGTTCTCGAAAATAAGGACTTCTTGGGAAAAAGTGAGCCCAGTTCACTATAGGAAATCGACCATGCTCTTTCAAATGAACTAGGTCCCGAGTCGAAGTCAGACCGCGACTAAAGCACCTTGACAGATCATTTCAGTGGCGTACTAGACGCACGTTTTTGCATGTAGCGGTTTTCAGACAAGCTTCCCATGAAAATCCTTCTGTCCTCTGACTATTTTGGTCCTAACTCACCTTCCTGCCAAGTTTCAGCCAAATCTGAACCCCCACAGCTCCTGTGAGCTCTAGGCTTTGAGATTCAATGCTTCAGAGATCTTTCTCAATCTTCTATTTCTCTTATCACTAACTCCCCCCATTTCCAGCTGCCTTATAGCCCGTCTAATGTACATCTTTGGCCTTTTCTCCTCAAGTTTCACTTCTGTTTTCATGTGTGTCGAACGTTCAATAGCCACCAAATTCTATGAGAAATACGAGAAGAAAAAGTGGCATTTAGGAGTGTTTTTGGTCGTTTTTCAGGTTGGGATTACTTTTATCAATTTGTTATCAATTTTTCCAGGCTTTTTTGAGTTCACTGATAACACTTGGCTTCTATTACAACTCTTATCTAGCTGATCGCCCGGTTTTTTGTTTTTTTGATATCCAGAGAGAATGGGCACTGATAACAGAGTTTCTGATGATTTGCTCGAATGTTATGGGTTTCTGGCAGTGTTCCAGGTTGAATCGTATCAATAAGGTATTCTGTTATCAGCTGATAAACTTATCAATTGATTGATTATCAGGAAATTCGAAATCACCAAAACACCATTGCCTTATCACAAAAATATCAAGTGGAGGAGAACAAGATGCTGATAAAAGTGATGAATCAGTTCACTGTTATGGACTTCATCTTTATGATTTTCTTCTTTTCCCTTGGCGGATTACAGCATCTGATAAGACCTTACATCCCGATATCAGTGTTTTTTGCGGCCTATGAGTGTGAGTGATAGGGAATCTTATCAGTTGAAAATATGCTTACAGTAATCCACTGCGTGCCACTTTACACTATAATAGTGCTGATTTTGATGACGAAGATTATCAGAAGTGTAAGAGAACTGACAAAATGATAAAGTGATAAGACGAGTTTTCAGATGAGGGTCCAGCAATCCAAAGATATCATAAAAGTGGTTCAAACCAAGGATGATGCCTATTTTCAGTATTTGAGGAAAGAATGGCAGTGAAGAAGGGCCTGGAGAAGCCTGAAAATCTGGAGGCCCAGAAGCCCAGAGGCCTAGAAACCTGGAAGCCTGGAAGCTTGGCCCAAAAGCCTTGAAGCCGGGCCCGGAATCCTCGAGAAGCCTGAAAGCCTGAAACCTGAAGCCTTTAAGGATAACAGATCCTTTTTGTTTTTCTTGTTTATTGCATTTGATTAAAGTCATTATTGATTGATTGTTTACATGATTAAATGATTAAGACAACTGATAAGAAATCCTTAATTCAACTTTGAATCCCAGTATTTGACGCGACGTAAAACGGTGAGACTTGCTTCTTCCCGGATACAGCCTTCCACATTCCAACGAGTTCTGTGCGGATGTTGGAGTCGAAGATCAGAAGGATGTAGGGCAGGGCCAGGGTCATCTGGAAGCTTATCAGCTTATCAGCTTATCAGTGTTAGTGTTAGGTTACCAAGTCAGAAGCGAAGGTGAGTGCGAAGAAGTTGATACTGAACCATTTGTTGACCGAGTTGAGGACTGAAGCAAGGCTCCATGCGAGGATTCCCGAGTAGATTGCGCCATAGACAACGGCCACGATGCTCAACTTCTTTTTGGCTTGGATGATTGGTCCGCTGATTGCTGAAACCTCTTATCAGTCGTGTCTCTTATCACTTATCAATATCTCTCACTTTTCAACTGTCTCTCTACCAACCAACGAGCAGTCACACATATCCCGATGAGCAAGACAAAGTAGGCAACCGAGAAGCCGGCGATGATATTTATCGATTTATTGCCCCTCTCCCTATCAACAATTCTTGTCAGCTGCCCTCCAACAAACTCGATATATTCCGTTTTCCCTGGGAGAAGAAGCTCTGGCAGTGAGCTATAAGCCACGGAAATGGCGCCGTAGAAGAGGTACGAGTGCTTCCAGATCCAGGATCTCTCGGATTTGTTGGGGAACAGCACGGTGATGATGCGGTGGAGGGAAAGGCCGGCGGCGGAGCAGAATTGCATGTGCATGAACCAGCGGACGAGGTACTTGGAGAAGGTCACAGTTCCCGGGAGGAGGGTCTCCAGGAATTGGAAGACGGAGAGGCCGAACCAGAAACGGTCGATGCGGAGGGCGAGCCATGAGTTGAGGTAGCAGATGATGTTCTGGAAAGAGAGGGGGAGGTTGGAGCATGAAGAGTGGAAGCTCAGAAGTCTCGAGAGCCAAGGAGCCCAGGAACCCAGGAACCCAAGAGCCCAGGAGCTTAAAAGCCCAGAGAGCCCTGAGCTTCATGAGCTCTGGAGCCCAGAAGCTCAGAAGCCCAGGAGCCCAGAAGCCCAGAGAGCCCTGAGCTTCATGAGCTCAGGAGCCCCGGAGCCCAGGAGCCTAGGAGCCCAGAAGCTCAGAGAGCCCTGAGCTTCATGAGCTCTGGAGCCCAGAAGCTCAGAAGCCCAGGAGCCCAGAAGCCCAGAGAGCCCTGAGCTTCATGAGCTCAGGAGCCCAGAAGTTCTGAAGCCTGAAATCCCGGAGTCCAGAGCCCCGAGAGCTTGAATGCACAAGTACCCCAGGAGCCCTGAAGCCTAGGAGCTCTAAAGCCCAGAAGCCCAAAAGCCCATAGTCCCGGAAGCCGCTCCCCTCCCTCCTTCAACTCTTACCGTGAACAAATCCAGCTGTACCAGACGATAAAACGAGTAGGTGAACTTCTTCGAGCATCCCAGAAAGAACAAGAAGAAGAACATCATCAGAACCGTCGGGATCCCATAAACCGCTTGCACCACCGTTATCACAACATCAGTTCCATCAGCTCGAGAGTTATTCAGTGGGACGTAGAGGTAGTTGGAAGCCATTTTTAGAAACGGAATGAATGAATGAGTGAGTAAGAGGAGCCTTATCATCCGGTTTCTTATCAGTTGATTAGTGCCTAATTGAGTCCCGTGGGGGAGTGAGAGAGCGTGACTTGGAGGAGGGGATGAGTGGATGGAGTATGATGGATTTCATTGTTTTCGAAAATAGGTTGTTATGAAATCGGATGAAGATAACGGGAGATAACGAGTGTACTCTAAATCAAAAAGTCATCAGCCACTGATAAACTGATAAGCGACGTGATAGCCTAGTCGTTACTCCAGCTTAAAAACGGATTACAGGACATGTCTGAGCTATTCACAAGCTTTCGAAAGACACTAATCACGACCCCTTTCTCTCTATTTCAAAGTTATCAGTGACTGATAAGCTTCCCCTTTGGCCTAGTGGCCTTGTCATTGCTCGTGATGAGGTACTGATGAAGGGATGAGTCTAGGCTCTTCATGGGCTTTCAAATAACACCAATCACGGCACCTCTATCTATATTCTGACCTTATCAGTAACTGATTAGCGGATCTTTCAACCTAATACCTTGTCGTTGCTCTGGATGAAAAACGGGTAACAGAATGTGTCCAGGCTTTTCACGCGCGTTTGAAAGACACTAATCACAGTCATTCTAGCTTCTCTTTGAAGACTGGCTATCAGTGATAAGCTTCCTTTCTGCACCAGTGGTTTTATCCTTGCTCCTGATGAGATACTGATAACGGGATGTGTCTAGGCTCCACCTGGGCATTTGAAAGACACTAATCGAGACTTCTTCACATCCATTCCTTCCTTATCAGTCACTGATAAGCTGCCGCATTCTAGATGAGAAACGGATAACAGAACCTATCTAGCCCTTGAAGATCCTGAAATTCAAGTGATAAATCATGAGTCAGTTTTGTTATCAGCTTTATTATCAGCTTCATTATCACCTTTATTATCATACAACTTCCAATAACTTCTCACCCAACCGTCGTCGGATTCAATCTATTCCCCATCAATCTCTCCATCACCTTATCTTTCCCAATCACAAACAAATTCACATTGGGAACAACATGTCCATAGTGCATATGCCGGTCAGCCATGTAGTTGAGATACTTGAAAGTGTAAGGAACCCGTTCATTCGGATCTGCGAGGGTCAGGGGGAACTCCAGGGCACTGTTAAGGATTCCGTTTCCGAAGGCTGAAAGGAAACTGGGTCAGTTGAGAGTTTGGGATCCAAAAGAAGACTTACTCTTCACCATAAACCGTCCATCCAGGTCGAATAACTCATTGACGCCTAGAATTGGCAAGTTGAAGTTCCCGGAGACTTCTCGAATCTTGGAAGCATCATACTCAGCTCCCACTGCTCCTGCAGTGATGAACGGCTGATACATTCCATCGCCAGTGCTCAACGGAGCATCTGCAAATGCGTCGAAGTTCTTGCGGACGTTGAGCCCGTGACTGTTGACTCCCTGGAATGATAAAGGACTGATAACCTTTATCAGTTAATCACTCACATTCACTGCAATCCCAGCACCCCAGGCATCAGTGATATCCTCGGTGAAAACCGCGGAGAGCATGTGAGTGAAGGGGTTGAAAGCGGACCTGAAGCTTATGGTGATAAGAGGTGATAAGTGATAAGATCATACCTTCCTGTAAAAGTAGCAGATTGTCCTGGAAGATGAACATCTGGCACTGTTTGCGGCTTCCTTCCAGCGTTATCACCAGCTATATAAAGCCCTGGAAACAGTGGACCAGATCGCTCATCAGTCATTCCAGTGGGCAGTTGTAAGAGCCCGAGACCCCTGGGACGGTCTCTGATAAAGGGGGCTCTGGCATCAACTGATAAGCAAGTGATAAGGGCTATCACAAGCGGATAAACAGTTATCATTATGAATGAAGCCAGGAAGCCAGGAGGAGAAGCTCATCGGAAAGACAAAATGTATTTTATAGCAATGGCCATTGTTCTTTCGCTGTCTGGCTGATAAGAACGGATAGGAAGTGATAAGGCGAAGGTACAGATTTTGATGACGTCAGGCGATCATTTTGAAAGATTAGATCAAAGATAGAAACAGAACAGAGATATTTTTATCTTCTTATCACCTTATCACCAATCCATCCCACACGAATCATAGGTTAGCTGGCAAGGAAGATACCCTGGATTCCAGTAAGTTCTCAGGTAAAACACAAACTTTCTTGTCATGATTATTGATTTTTCGAGCTTTGAACTGATTATCAGTAGGTCTGAAAATCTGCTAGGACCCTTACGGGAATTGGTTATCAGGCAGTGATCAAGGAGAAGCTTCAGGTAGAGTTGCTGATAAGTTGATAAAGTTTTCTGACCAGAAGGTGATAAGCCAGGGATTCCTGAAGATTTCAGAGGCTTCAGAATCCAATGAGGCCCTTACCTGGATTACAGATCACTATCATATTCAGAAGCAAATACTCATTTCTCGTGATTCTCAACTCTATCAATGGCTCTACCGGTGTTGATAAGAGCTTATCAATAAACTTTTGGCAATGTGGGATATGGTTTAGAATGGGTGGAATCATTTCGATATCACTGGGGCCCAGCATTCGGCTTTTTTTCCGGTGATAAGAGTCATAGGAAATGGAGAGAATGTTGCTTTTGAAGGCGACGGATTTGAGGAGAAGGACCTGGAAAATGGGGGTTGGGCTTGAAGGCTTGCGGCTTGAAGGCTTTTAGGTTTTCAGGCTTTCAGGCTTCCAGGCTTCCAGGCTCTCAGGCTTTCAGGCTTCAGGCTTGAAGCTTGAGGCTTGGATTCCAGGCTTTTGGGTTTCTCAAGGATTCAGGGCCTGGCTCTAGGCTTTCAGACTTACCCTATCTGACAACAGCAACTCCTTATAAAAATCCATGGTCTTGCACATCTCCACTACCACCACGATCCCTAGTGACATCCATGGCTTCAACTTTCCTTCTTCAAGGTTCCAAGTTTCCTTTCCCTGAAATCCAGAACTTTTTAGGGGATTGAGAGATTCAGAATCCCTTACAAAGGTCCCTAACATGGACTCCCTAGCCACCAGGTCACAAAAACTGAAATCCTCTGTGATATTGATAAGCTCAAAGGCTCTTTGCCGGGATTCATGGAGATTTGATAGCTTTTGAAGGGTGGTGGAATTGATATGATCTTGAGTGATGAAAGTTGAAGTGATAACTTCCCTAGACCGCATTCCAACTGAAAAACACTTCTGGAGCCGACAGGGTTTGCACACTGGCCTCTTATCACTCTTATCAGTGAAACATGTCCCTTGAAAAACACAAGATTCCTTGAGATTTACTGATGAGAACCGCCGGAAGAACATCTTGCAAGCGTTACAGCACACCACCTGGAATTGGAGTGATAATGTGATAAGGTTATCAGCATACATTGAAACTGTGACCATAAGCTTTCTGATGGCAGATTGAGCAGGTTTCCGGACGGTTACTGATCATTTGAAAAATGATTGAAAAACCTGCAAAATGGTCTAGAACAGTGGTTATCCAACTCTATCGGATTTCCGAATCAAAAGATCAAATTTTCACCGTTAATCCATCTCGGACAACTTCAATGAAACAAAACTCAATCGAAGACCAGGTTTGAAAAATGACGTGTCAATTCCAATGAATGGAAAAGGACAAAGTTTGTATTCAGAAGGCTTGATCTTTTGTAAACCGATTGGAGGGGCTCACTTGTTAACACTTTTCACATGATCACACTATAATGACCACTGATAACACAAGACACAGTTCATTGAAACAGTGATAACACATATCACAAAAGCGATTATTCGCTTCACTGGCTCTTTTCGCTGTTGTCCAATAGAGCGCATTTTCATGCTTTATGCCTTCCTGGAAGCTGTTATCAGCATTCCTTATCACTGAAGCTCATCTTGCTAACCTGACAAGCTCTAGGAGACATTCGAATCCCTTATCAGTGATACTCCCCCACGTGAGTGTTATGTGCTTTGATTCTCGAACCCACCCAGATCTCTGTTCAAAGCACACGATTTTTAGTGATGATGGCATGATAACTGATAAGGGGTTGTGTGGGCGAGTTGGTAATATAAAATCGGCGACAACTTTCCTTTCCATCGAAATGCTGTCCTTTTTCCTTATTTTTCTGTTTTTTGGTATCATTGAAGCTAGCTCCAACTCTAACACTACTGTCACTGGTCCATTAACCCTGGATTTTCAATTATGGTTGAATAAGTGAGTTTGACACCTTGATAAACTGATAAGGGTTTTAGAACTGGCTACGCTTCCTATGACTTTGTCCGTGGTGACTATGGCACCCAGGGAAGCTTCGGAGGGAAGACCCCAGAAGCTTCAGAAGCCATCCACCCCCCAGTGATCTTCATCCATGGCAACTCGGATGCAGCTCTTCACATGAGCTCCTCAGCTACCGGATGGACGAATTCCATTCAATACTTCCTGGAGCACGGGTATACTGTAGCAGAGCTCTATGCCACGTCATGGCAGGACACCAATTCCTTGAATTCCGCTTCTCGTACTCACAATTGCAAAGATCTTATTAGGCTACGGAAGTTCCTGGAGGCAGTGCTGGCTTATACTGGAGCTGGAAAGGTGTCAGTGGTCAGTCATAGTATGGGAGTGACATTGGCGAGGAAGATTGTGAAGGGAGGAGCGGTGAATGCTACTGATGGTTAGTGATAAGACGCTTATCATTTATCAATGTATGAGATTTAGGGAAATGTAATCTTGGCCTGCCTCTGACTAGAAGGGTCCAAGTTCTCGTGGGCATTTCTGGGGCCAACTATGGACTTTGCAATTGTGAGGGTGGAAGTGCGAATCTGGAGAGGACCTGTAATAAGGAGGTGGGTTCAGGCTTCTAGGCTTTCAGGTCGGGGGTAAAGCCTATTTCAGAACGGCCTATGGCCCGGAGACTCTTGCGGCTTGAACTATCTGGACTGTGGAATCAGCCCACTTCCGTTTGCTTGCTCTGGCGTCACCTATTCCCAGTTTCTGATGAGCCTCAATTTGGATAAGACCCGGGAAGCGGATTATGTTTTTAGCATGTGGAGTAGTGGTGGGTGCAGGACTTCAAAGCTTTAGGAAGGCTAAAGCTTGATTTTCAGCCGATGACGTCATTGAGTATGGAGACAATGTTTGGGGACGGCCGACTTCGCTGATTCCGACTTCTGATGGGAAGATTGTTTACAAGGGGTATAGCCACTTTCAAACCAAAGATTTGACAGCGGCGGATCAGTTTTATTTGGTCAAGAATCATAAGGTTCCGGGGAGCAAGCCGTTACTGATAAGAAAGTGATAAGAATAAATAAGTTATTATTGTTTTGATGAGTTGGGGTCTTCTGAATCTTCTTCCGGAATCGTTATCAGCACTGATGGACTGATAAGCTTCCTGATAGTCCCATTGTTCCTTGACTTGGTCCTCCACAGACAATAATCAGTGTAGACCAGGTTACAGCCTCGGATTACAGCACAGATGCTGAAGAACAAGCAGGTAGCCAGAAGAATGGCTAGTATTAGTGCCATTGCGAAGATCCTGATGTGAACAAAGGTCTAGGGAGGATTCAGAAGGCGTGAGAAGCTTCAGAAGGATCAGAATTGGGACTAGAGACTTCTGAAGCCTTCAGATCACCTTTTCTTTTTGGGGAGCCTTCTGAAGGCCTGAAAAGCTTTTAAAAAGTCAGAATCGGGTCTAGAGACTTTTAAAGCTCTTCTGAAGGCCTGGGATTCTGAATCCACTTACATTTTTTCTTTCCACCAACAAATCTCTGCCAAAACGACGAATCACCATGAATAGAACCTTTTGTCTGCACTGGCAACACTCTCTTTCTCTCTTGTACTTATAGGTTATTCCTTATCAGTGATAAGGGACACTGACGTGATGGAATTGAAAAAGATCAAAGATAAAAGTGATAAGACAGGACTATTTGGGACCTTTGAAGGTGGAGATTGTTTGATCTTGAAAAAGGGGAGGATTGGAACCTGATGTGTGTTAGGACTGTCTTATCACTAGAACTATCAGTGATAGGGAAAAGTGGTCAATTGTGAAGTTGTAGATCAAATTGAGTTCTACAACTTTGTAGTTGATCACTTTTTCCTAGCACCCATTGTTTTGGTGATAAGGTGATAAGAAAGTCAGAAGTCGAGAAAACCCGATATTAAAGTTTATTAGGTTAATAAATTAGATTTGGATAACAGATGAAGATCAGGGAACCCTAGGCAATATCAGAATTCGAAAATTGATATTCAAAATCCTATCCACACTTCTGAGCATCACAAATCTCCATAGGAACTCCGCTCAATTGATGAAGATCCGCCGCTGTCAACTGTTGGATCAACGTCGATTCCACTTGGCCAATGTGCTGAAATCAATTGATATTCTAATCTTCATCTCTGATCAGCCTAACTCACCGAAAAACTCGGCAACAACATGGAAATCCGCACAGCTCTTATCAGTTGTTGACTTGATGTCCATTCCGGGAACTTTAGTTCGATATGGGTTGATAAGGCGTCTAGGAGACGGTTTCGGATGTCGGAACAGCCTTTCGCACTGGATTCTGATAACAAACAGCCTAAAGATAAAATGGGTTGACTGATAAGGTGATAAGAACTAACCTTGCTGGAACAAAGATATAGTCTTGATCAAACAATACTCCTCCTCACTGATCTGCAGCTCGATCATCACCTTGACTATCAGATCTATCAGCTTCTTACAAACAACTCCATAAGTTACAGCCCATCGCTTCGGAAGCTTCTTCTGCTCCACCTCATCATAAGGTATAAAAGCTCCATTCCCCAGAGGAATCCCAACATTTTCGAGCTTCTTCTGAAAGCACTTGTAAGCCAGGGTGATCCACCCGAAAGCCATGAAGTTTTGCTTGAAAAGTGCGGTTTGATCATTGAGTGATAAGGCTCGGAATTCCGGGATTCCAAGTGCCCAATCCGCGCAAAAAACGAAGGATCGGTACCAAGAGAGGTAGAGGTCCGAAGCGTCCATGATTCGGTCACAGGTGTAGAGGAGCTGGAAAGGTCTTGACTTCTGAATCCTCAGGTTTCAAAGACTCACCGGTAACCTCTTGATAACCATATTGGGATTCTGAAGCCCAGATTCCAGACATACATCTCGACTCCAGGAGCCAAAATCAGAAGTGATGGAGCTCTTGTCTTGAAGCAGTTCGGTCTCTTTTTCAAGAGCCACCACGAACAAAGTAAGCGGACTTTCCTGAAGTTGAGGTTTAGCTGGAGCTGGCGATGATGACGTGGATTTCTCAGAATCTTGACGTTTTGAACTCGACGCCTCTGATCTCTCATCTCTGACCAGCCTCGGGTTCATCCCGCCTTTCAGACAGTTCTGAAAGCGACATGCTCGGCAGCGATTCCGGGCTTCTGGGATTGGAATTTTGGGTTATTAGAGCTTTTGAAGTCTTACCATTCTTCACCTCACACTTCTTCTCCCCGGAGCACACATAAACCCTTCCGTCAAACACTGTCCTTCTGAAGAACGCCTTACAGCCATGACAGGAATTGGCGCCGTAGTGGACTCGAATCACTTGACTTGTGCCACAGCCAACACAAGAATCGCCTTTCTGATCGGGGATTTCAGGACTTGGGGAAAGGACTTCATCATCCTTGGAATTCAGCCAGGGCTCTGGCAATGGAGGCTCTTCCACTGGATTTGGATTCTGATGATGATAAGAGTGAAGCTCCTGATAGGTTGGCTCATTTGGATAATAGGGGGATTGGTTCATTTGATGGTAGTAGCTCGAGGATGGGTCATGATGGTAGGGTGGCCAGGAATTGCGGAAGGGCATCTGAAAGTTTTCACGATGAAACGTGCAAAATCAAAGTTGAACATGGTGTTACAAAGGCGAAAAAGTTATCAAAAAGATCCATCGGTTAGTTCTAGAAGGTCATATTCTCATTCTCTCAATGGCCGCAGTGGAGGGAGGACATGGACAAAGATGGACGGAGATAATTAGAGGGTGGACTTTGAATAGAATGAATAGGGAGACCCGTAATGAAAGGTTAGAGATTATGACTTCTGAATCAAGGGATTCTGGAGAATCAGAAGGGGGCTACTGGAAGCACAGCTTTCTCCAGAAGATTCTGGCGGCTTCTGAAGACGTGCTTACTTCTCCAGAAGCCCTGATTTCCATTCAGAAATCCTCAAATAGGTCCAAAGAAAGGTCCAAAGCTTCTGGTTGCTAGGCACCTTTGAAGCAAATTAGACCTCTACTAGGATTATGTAAAAGTAAAAGCTTTGGCTCGCCAAGAAAGAATAGGACAACAACTTTCAAAGATTGTAGTGGAGACCGAAAATTGACGAGAGTGTACTTTATATTTGCGTATGGAGAGCGGGCAGGGTGCGTAAACAGCAATGAATAGGTAGTTGACACGATTTATTTTATTTCCTATTTTGCAATGAACAAGTAGAGATCATGTTGAAGGGGAATGATCAGAAATCATTTTGGGAACGGTTCCGGAAGCTTCAAGAAAGAGGCTGGCTGTAACTTTCAAAAGACGCAAAGGTGGAAATGATTCTTCGGTCTTTCGCGACATTGCAACTAAACACGTTGCGCGCACATGTGAGAGGGAGAGAGATGGAGGAAGCGAAAGAAGAGAAGAGAGGACCGGTGTGTGATGTCTGGCGGAGGGTGTATTTTGTGTGTACAGCGGGAGGAACACGTGGACAAATTGGAAAGCGCAAGAGTCGGGGGAAGAGGGGATCAAAATAAGACTACTGGGCTGCGAGAAGCCTGGAAGTGAGGCCTGGAAGCCTAGAATCTCATTGGGAGCCGGGAAACCCTGAGAAGCCTAACTGCCAGGCCTGGAAGCCTGGAAGCCTGGAAGCCTGGAAGCCTGGAAGCCTGGAAGCCTGGAAGCCTGGAAGCCTGGAAGCCTGGAAACTTGTGAAGCATGTGAAACTTTTTCGAAAAACTGAAGATCACCACTAGCACCTGCTTGCCAACATTGACTCTAGTCATTTCGTTTCCGAACTAACCACCAATGAACGTGACAGACTTCCGTCTGGACCACTACCTCAACATGACATCACCAATCATGAATTCAATCCACGGTTATTTCCTGGGCGTAACTATCATCTCACTTCTTCTGATCCAGCTCATCATGTTTCCCTTCTACGCGTACTTGATCGAACAGAATCAAGATTCCGACAAGCAGATCCCGATTTATCCGTTCATTCGACACTTCTATCAAATCATATGCTTCTCACAATTTGTAACATTTTTCGTAGTGACTGTGGATTTGCCAGCGATTCTTGCCTTCAAAGTTTTGTAAGCGTTCTGATTGACAACTCTCACATGCTTTTAGATATTTCAGACCATCTGATTATAACAATCTGGAAAGATCAATAGTATTCGTTGCTCTAGTATGTATAATAACAGTAATCTTAGTGTCTTGTTCATTTTCCAACACGCTGGTTTCCAACTTCTTGACTATTCTCCTCGCCTATCACCGTCTTCTTCTATTGTTTTTTCCAAGAGTTGGCGAGTTCCTCACTCCGAACAGGTACCCAGAACTCACATCCGAAACAGCTGAAAAAGAAACATTTTCAGAACTTTCATGAACATTTTCGTTATATTCTCATACGTTTTCGTAGTTTTTCTTGTTGTCCAAGTCGAATTTAATCGAAATCAAATTTGCATGGTTGCACGCCAAAAATCTTTATCATTGTTCTTATCATACCTGTTGTTTCAGATCATTGTCCTACTCATCAATATCTCCGAAATGCTCATAGCGATTCCATATTCGCTAATGATATGGAGAATCAAAAAACACACGCACTTGATGTCAGTGGCCACGGCTCAACCCGAAAAGTACATTGGCTATCAGATAATCATTGCAACATGTATGAAACTCTTTCTCGCTATAGCAATCACTTACTCTTGGAGCAGTGAAACCTTGTTTCCGGTAAAAATCGGAAAATAATCTGTTTCCCAAAGTAGATAGTTTCAGGCTATTGGTGCATCTATCATCAACACCGTTCTCATTTTCCCATTCTCATCTCAATTAGCTTATATTTTGAGCAAGAAGTCGAACGTGGATGTTATTAAGACGCTTTTTGGGAAGTTAGGAACTGTTTGCAAGCGGAAGACGGCGACTGTAAACCCAGATAACTCGAAAAATCATCTAATCAACGTGTCTACAGTTTCATAAACTCCTTCACGGTTTCTTCCCCGTTACTTCTTGACAAAAAGCCTGATTTCAGCAACTGGAATCTCCAAGAAGCCTTAACAGGCAGCTTATGCATCATTCTAGTTCATAACCGAAATAGAATACGTTTGGAATGACATTTTAGTAAGTTTGCCAACAGCTGAATTTCCAAAAACCCACCTGCTCCTCCGCACTCCCCACAATTCCCAAACTCTTCCTTTTTCAAGTGATGAACTCCCAAATAACCCAAGAAACATTTCAAGAAGTAAAAAGAAACTTCCTGATGGTATTAGTTTGCACGGCAGTTCTCATTCTTCAACTCATTATGTTCCTATTCTACGCGTACTTGATAAACCACAACCATGAATCGGACCAGCGAATGCCGATCTATCCGTTCATCCAACACACTTTCAGAATTGTATGCTTATCACAGTTTATGAACTTTTTTCTGGCAATTATTGTGTTGCCATGTTATATTGCTGCATTTCTCAAGTATTAATCTTAATAGAATCTTCTAGAATCAAACCCAATTCCAGACCAGATCTGTTATTGCAAACAAATGTCAAAATCACTGCAGCATTTCTAATTGGTGTTGTCTTAATCACCGCTGTTATCACCACTATCACTACATTTATTTCCAACCTGATCACTATTCTCCTAGCCTATTACCGTCTCATCCTAATGTTCTTCCCAAAAGTCGGCGAGTTTCTGTGTCCAGACAAGCCTACTATGAACGTTGTTGTGGGCTTTTTCGGCTTGTTTGGATCATTTCTGGTTTTGCAATGTTTAATCAAACAGAATCAAAGCTGTCTGGTTTGTCAACTGCTCTCGTTTCCTTCTTCAATTCTTTTTTTTTCAGGTCATTCTTGTCGTAATCCGTGTGTCCGAGGTCTTAGTTTCTCTTCCCTACTTTCTAATGATTCGCAAAATCAGATCATTGACTCACTTGAGATCAGTAATCACAGCTCAACCCGAAAAACACATTGCCTACCAGATATTCATCACGAACTGTGTCAAATTCATACTTTTTGGAATCCTAGTATACTTCAAGTTTCGCGAAGGTTATTCATATTCGCTGGTATCAGAACCTGAAATTCTTCATGTCCCAATGATATTTCAGATAGCTCAAGCATTCCTTATCGACGAGGCCCTCTTTCTTCCGCTCTCCACTCAATCCGCCTACATCCTGAGCAAAAAATCAAATCTTGAAGCTCTCAAAAAACTTTTCCGAAAAATGAAAAGTTTCTGGAAGAAAGGATTGTCAACAGTGGGTCCAGATGAGAATACAAATGGTTCTGTTGAAGTGAATTGTGCTACAACAGCTTAATTTCTTACTGTTTGATTGTACAAACTGAACATTTTCATACATTTTACATTCGCGCTATTATTGGCGTCCCGCGGCGAGTCACCTGTTGGGTCTCGCCACGAAAATGGTTTCTGGTTGAAATACGGCGTATGGACAAGGTTTTGACACTTTTCTGATGAAAACGGGTAAAATTAGGTGAATTCAATCATTTCCAGCCAAATTTCAGCAGTTTCCACCGATTTTTAGTGAAAATGAGGTGTTTTTGGTAAAAAGCGGCAAAATCTTTAAAAATGCATGTTTTTGTACTGAATATTGGTGGAAACTGCTGGAATTTGGTTGGAATTGATTGAAAACATGCCTTTTCCCCCATTTTCATTAGAAAAAGGGTCAGGACCTTGTCTGGAACCCGAATTTCAGTCAGAAACCAGTTTCGTGGCGAGACCCACCAGGTGACTCGCCGCGGGTAATATAATTGGCTCAAAATTGGCGCCTCTTTTAGGTTATTTTCGAGTTTTCCCGACTATTTTTGAATGTAATTTTGCATTTTTCGCGTTAATGATTTACTCGGAAACACTGAAAATGCAAAACATTCTTACTGTAGTTTTCGTTGCGAGATATCGTGCGCGCCAATTTGAGCTCCCATGAAAATCCTTTTGTATTCCGATTTTTCTGAATCCTAATCCACCCTTCTGCCATGTTTGAGTCAAATCCTTCCTTGTCAACTACAGTAACCTGAAGATAACATAAAAAATTCAAAAATCGAATCAGCTGAAAAATACCTTTTGAAAAAAAATCACCTGTCTCGAACCAAACTTCTCAAATCCTTCTCGCTTTGACACTTTCTCAATGGACTGGCCTCAACTCCCGTCTACCGGAGCATCGATATTTCAATGGATCTATTACACTGTTGTTATAACACTTTACGGTACTGTAATCGGTTTGCAACTCTTCATGTTCCCATTCTACGTCTATTTTCGGATGAAAAACTCCAAACTTGACAGAAAGGTTTGGAACTTGAAAGGTTCTCCAGATTTTGGTTCAGTTCAGCTAGCAGTTTACCCGCTTCTTCAACAACTTACCTGGATCATTGTCTTCTCACAGTTATTCACAATTCTCATCATTATCTTCGAGATCTATTTCTTTTTGAATCCCGTCTCGTAAGTTGGCATGTTTTCCTGTCAAAGATCACTCATCAGATACACTTCTACAAATATTCAAATCTTCGCATACTTTGCTGCTAATTTTCTTCTATTACTCATCATGCCCTTATCAGTCGCTAACACAATCATCTCCAAATCACTGATTGTTCTGTCAGCATATCACCGGCTCTTCCTCAGAACATTTCCCATAATCAACAAACTTCCAAATCCAATGAAAACGCTTCCAAAAACAAGCAGGCAATAGTACAGTTTATTACTGACAATGCAAAATTTTACAGAATTCTCAAAATCGTCAGAAAAATTTCATCAATCATTTTCTACGTAATTCTTTGTATTTTGGCAAGTAATCTCTTCTTCCAAAATGGCAAAAGTACAGAGATATCCCGATTGATCATTGTAAGAGATTTTACTCTCTATACTGATAAAGAAAGATAACAAAAAGTGATCAAATTTTCAAACTTGCCATTGATCACTTTTTGTATTAGACAATTTCCAAACTCTTACACCTGCGTGTTTGCGGACAATTGCGTACTTTTCTCTGCATCTCTCGATTTCGCATGCTCTTTTTTCAAATCGTGGCGAGACCCAAACTTTTGGCAAGCTTCCAAGTGTCAGTGAATGTGTGGAGAGGCATGACTTTCCCTTCTTGCCAAAAGTGGGCGTGGCCTGCGCACACACAAAACATGACACCACGCGGAACCCGCGTGATGTCGGTCCATGCGCCCATTCACCTCTCCGACCGCCCGTCGTCTCGTCAGCTTTGCGCTGGGGCGATAACGTGACCAATGAGGCTTTGCCGAGGTGCGTTTATTGCTGGTTGAAAACTTTTCCCAATTGCCCGCGATGGCCCCTGAAATACGGGTGCCATACGCAATTTTTGAACGCCTCCCGGAGGCAGAATGGAAGTGCGCTCTAATGAGAATTTGAGAAAAAGTTTATCCATGGTCCCAAAAACTTTCAGTTCACATACCTAACCATCAACTTGGCCGAGATGCTTGCCGCACTTCTGTATATTCGATTGATTACAAAAGCAAAGGCTCAGTCGATCAGATACATTGGCTACCAAGTAGTTGTGTCCAGTTGCATGAAAGGAATGTTCTTTTTGGGATTTTTCTACCAGATTTTGTGCGGAGACGAACCATTCGCGGTAAAGAAAGGCTTTGCAATCCATATGAATGATGTTTCAGGCTTCTGCAACAAGTATTTCCCTCGAAGCATGCACATTTCAGTTCTCCCTCCAGCTATCATACGTATTGAGCCGGAAATCCAATATGGAAGTTTTACAAACAGGCTTGAAAAAATTCCGGAAACGAGTTGACAACCGTGTTTATACGATTTCGTAAATTGGTTTATGTACAGTAAAGATAAGAAAATGATAAAATTATGATAAATATGAGATTGATAAGGCGATAAGTTGAATGAGAACTTTACGACGTCGAAATCTTCTGATCTTGGCTCATCTCCACTGCCTTGGCGTACTTCCAAAGCCTCAACACCAACACATACTTCCAGCATTCCACAAAAATCGATATGGCAGTGGCCACTTCCAAAGTGAATCCGGTGACCATTCCTAATACGAAATGTTGCTCTGGGCTTGTGATATTGGCTTCGATTTCAATTTCCGAGTAGACAAGGTTGGTGGCGTTGGAGACTCCAGAAGCCATTAGACTGGAGAAGACGATGGGGTAGATGAGGAATCGGAGGATGGAGATGATGATGCAGGAGATCTGGAAAAGGGAGTTGAGGTTTAGAAGGCGTTATGGGATTCAGAAACTATGAGATATCTTCTAGAAGCCTTCAGAAGCAGTTTGCAGTTCTTCTGGGTCTTCTAAAGATTACTAAGGTTCTACGGTCTCTAATAAGCTTTCAGAAGGCCTCAGAGGATTCACAAGTTTTTCTAGGTTTTCTGAAGCTAACTATCTAGGATTCCATGGCCTCTAACTAGCTTCCAAAAGGCTTCAGAGGATTCAGAATCCCTTCCACATTTTCTGAAAGTAACTATGACCATATCAACTCTCATCTGCTTCCAGAAGACGTCAGAAGTTTCAGAGGCCTTTCCTCATCTTCTAGGGGTAACTAAGAACTTTGCCACGCCATCTGAACGTCTTCTACGTCTTCTGGAGACACTTTGAACTTCAATTAGCTTTCAGAAGCTCTTCCACATTTTTTGAAGGTAACTATCGCTTCAAGAAACCCTAACACTCCTTCAGAAGACGTCACAATATTCAGAAGCTCTTCCTTGTCTTCTGGAGGTAGCTTGCAACCTTGTCAGGTCATCAGAAGGTCTTCTACGTTATCTGAAGACACTTTGAACTTCAATAAGCTTTCAGAAGTCCTTTCACATCTTCTAGAAGCTCTCACGTCTCTCAGAAGACGTCACAAGATTCAAATCACTTACCACAACTCTCAACGACCACTTAAGCGCAAACAAATTGTTCCTGATGGCTCCAACGAATAGAAAAACATCAAAAAGGCAGACGATTGCATATTCTATCTTCAAATCCAGCTCTCTTGACATCATGAATTGTGTGAAGTTTCGAATTGCTCCGAAAGCTGCCAATCCGCAAAGCACCGGACGGATTGGAAGGCCCTGGAAGGTCGGAGGAGGGTTCATTTGGAATGGATGAAGAGGATCCACAGTGACTTTTATAGCAGAAAGGTTTCGCAATATTTCAAAAATGCCGTACATCAACAGATAATCCGCGGTGGCCTGCACTGAACTGAATAACTGACGAATTCGTTTCGGGGAGGCCATCATGTTCAGTTACAATAGAAGTACTTGACCATTTTTGCATCATTTTGGAGTGGGTGGCCAGACTAGAAAACGGGTGTGTTTTGTGATGATGGATCAAAAGATCTGTGGCACTTGGCACTGTGCCAAGACTGATAATGATAAACCAATTCATTAAATATCACAATCAGACAGTCAAACTTTTCGAAGAATCATCGGTTTTTTTCTTCGTATACTCCCCTGGCTCTCCAGACGTCAAGAACGGAAACGGAGCAAATGTCACTGCCATTATCAGTGTGATAATGATAAACAAGCGTGACCACTGCTCAGGTGTCCCTTCAGGACACACAAGTCTAACTAGCATTGGCGCTGCGAATTGGACGAAGTAAGTGATAAAAGATACGACAGAAGCAGAAAAATGGGTGTGCTGTTGGCATCGGAGTTGGAGACACTTCATGGTTCCCATGATGACACAACCCGAGGCGACGATGGCGAAGAAGAAGGCGGCGAAAGCGACGTAGCGATGGGTGGTGAGAGCCATGGTGATGTTGCCGAGGGAGATGCCGAAGATGGCCGAGAAGAGCCAGCAGGTGTAGATTGTCTGGAAGAAGGTTCTGAAGCTGAGAAAACAGATTCTGATAAGCTCGGAGATTCAGAAGATCCAGAAGCTTGCAGAGGTTTTGAAGCTTCTGAACCAGATTCTAGGGACCTAGAGGATTCAGAAGACTCTGGAGCAAGTCTCGAAGATTCTTTAGTTTCAAATGATTCTGGGGTTTAGAAGATTCAGAAGCCTTGACGTCTTCAAGTTCGCTTGAGCCTAGACTAATTGCAGTCCACTAGCTCTTCTGAAAACGTCACTTTCTTTGATTCCTCTGCCCATTAGCTAGCTCTCCTGATTCCTCAAAGTTCAGAAGACGTTCAGAATCCGTTCTCCTTGATCTTTCAGGTTTAGAAGACGTCACAGATTCTGAATCCATCAAGTTCAGAAGACGTCAAAGATTCTGAACCTTCCAAGTTCAGAAGACGTCAGAGATTCTGAATCCTTCAAGCTTTGAAGATGTCACGTCTCCTGTATTCTCAAAGTTCAGAAGACGTTCAGAATCCGTTCTCCTTGATCTCTCAGGTTCAGAAGACGTCACAGATTCTGAATCTTTCAAGCTTAGAAAACGTCACGTCTCCTGAATTCCTGAACTCTCAAAGTTCCAAAGTTAAGAAGACGTTACAGATTCTGAATCCTTCAAGCTCAGAAGACGTCTTCAGACAGCTAGACAGCTTCAGGTTCAGAATACGTTTCCTGATAGTTCAGCAGACCTCATGTCTTAAGGATTGTCTTATCACTCACCTTATCACTGGCCCATGTCACTTGATCCGACAACTTCCCCACACTAAACTTATAGCATACAGTGAACACATACGGCATCGCATTGATAAACCCTGTTTGCCTCACATTGAAATTAAGAACTTCGCTGAGATAAGTGGGTCCGTAGAACAAGAGAACAATGAACCCCAAGTTGCCACCCAGGAAGCCCAACCAGGCTGCTAGAACTGATGGGTCAGTGGTGATAAGAAGATAAGGAACTGGCTCCTTCTTCAGGGGTAGTTGAGGCTTCTGGTGGGTGATTCGTGAGAGCTCTTTCTCGGAAACATTTCTACAAATTGGAAGTTTGAGCTCTGATAAGCTGATAAGAGACCTACTTATGAATGTGAGGAGAATCTGTGTAAAAGCAATAGAACACCAGAAACAATCCACCTGTTACTACCCCAAAAAGGTAATAAATCGACCTCCAACCCATCGAACTATCACATAGAATCCCGGAAATCGGCATGAAGATCACATTGCTCAACTGCCAGGCACATGACAACGTAGCCATATAATACCCATACTCTGATTTGGGAGCCCATGAAGCCGGGATGACTCCAAGGACAGTCAGAAGTGCACTGACTCCGATTCCTTGGAAGATCCGACAGAGGAGGACGAGGTAGAAGTTGATGGGCACTGCAAAGGGAAGGAGGAAGGTGCCAGTGGCGGAGAAGAAGCCGCAGAGGTAGAGGGTGATTCTGGAAGTCAAGGAGCTCTTCTAGGTTTCTAGAATCGTCGGGGTACCTGACACCAAGGCGATTGATAAGGGGGACGGAAGGAATGAGCCCTAGAACTGCTCCAATGGCTCCGGAAGCGAAGAGAATCGATTTCTCAGTGTTTTTCTCGATCCAGTGGGGTTCTGAAAGTTGAAACAAAGCTTCAGAATCCAGTAACGCCTTCTGAAGACCAATTGAAATTAGTCTCCCTGAGGCCGTAGTTATTTCCAGAAGATGTCACAGAACTTCTGAATCCCATGACGCCTTCTGGAGACTGATAAAAAGCCTTAGAAGTCTAGCTAGATCTCCAGAACGCGCACAACAGAACTTCGGAATCTTATGACGCCTTCTGAAGGTTTTCTAGCCTCTTTAACTCTAAAACCATTTGATGAACTGATTAGACTATCAAATTGATAAGGACAATTGATTACCTGTGAAGTTTCCCTTCCTATGCTCCTCTACCAAATCATTCATGCAAATTACTGTGAAAGTGAAGATTTGAGAGTTGATTTGGGTCAAGGCAAGACATATCAACCTGAAATAAAACTCTCTGATAAGCTGACAAGACAAACAACTCACGATAAGATCAGAATAAAGATTCGGGTCTTGTCCCAGAATAGAAAAGCTCTTGGAGCTGATGGGTCCTGCTGCAACTCGGCATACTTGGTGTCTTGACTCATGGCTCTCCACACCCGTCATTATCAGTTCCGACGTACTTTATCAACTACACTCTTTTGCATACTGATAAGCGTAGACAGGTTATGCGAGAGCGGAGAGATGAAAAGAACGACGGGGAGTGACGAAGTGTTGCGAAAGGCAACTGATGTATGTTTCAAACTTTTTGAAGGTCAAAGTTGCAAATGGGAGCTGGAGATAATAGAGATTCTAAGGATTCTGGAGAATTCTGGGATTCAGTGGGTCAATGAATAAATGGGTCAGTGGGTCGGTAGGTCAGCAGGTCAGTGGCTCCATGGCTTAGTGGCTCCGTGGCTCACATGATATGTGACTCAGTGGTTCAGTGGGTCCGTGGCTTACTGGGTCAGTGACTCAGTTGCTCAGTAGCTCGGTGGCTCAATGGCTCATATTCAGTGGATCAGTAACTCAGTGGGTCAGTGGGTCAATGGCTCAGTGGGTCAATGGCTCAGTGGCTCCGTGGCTCCGTAGCTCAGTGGGTCAGTAGATCAGTGGCTCAGTGGCTCACAAGGGAACCTTTTAAGTCAAGGTCCAAACTTTGAGAAAAAAATTATATAGGGTGAAAGAGGATCCTCTGGTGAGTACGAATCTACTTTCAAAATCTGCTGAGGAGACCTCTCAGTAGGTCAAATACCAATTTGAAAGCTTAAAATTGCACTGAAAATGACCATTCACCGTTTTCACGTCATTTTCAGTGGAATTTTGAGCTTTCAAATTGGAAGTTGACCCACTTAGAGGTCTCCTCAGCAGATTCTGAAAGTAGATTCGTACTCACCAGAGGATCCTCTTTCACCCTGTGTAATTTTTTTCGCAAAGTTTGGACCTTAACTTAAAAGGTTCCCTCGTCAGTGGGTCAAAGAATAAATGAGTTGATAGCTCAGTGGCTCAACGGTTCAGTGGGTCAGTGTGAACCGTGGGTCAGTGGATCAGTGGCTCAATAGCTCAGCGGCTCAGCGGGTAAGTGGGTCAGTAGATCAGTAAATCAGTAGGTCAGTAGCTCAATGGCTCCGAGGCTCAGTGGCTCAGCGGCTCAGCTGCTCAGTAGGTCAGTAGGTCAGTGGCTCAGTAAGTCAGTTGGTCAGTGGCTCAGTGGGTCAGTAGGTCAGTGGCTCAGTGGTTCAGTAGGTCAGTGGCTCACTGGGTCAATAACTACGTGGCTATGTGACCTCGTGGCTCAGCGGCTCAGCGGCTCAGTTGAGACGGATTCAGGATTCAGGGATTCTGAAGCACTCACCCAGACCCAGATACCAGATGCAGAAGTTCATCGCCCAAATTTGCTTCCCAGTTCAAACTCTAAAGTGATTCATTGTTATCAGCCACTAACGAGAGAGAGAGATATCTCATGATTATGATTATCACGTCTAGGGAGACAGCTGTAACCAGTGATTATGCTTCTGATTGGAACTCTTGGCTAACAACACACTTCCTTGGCTGGTTTTACATAGAACAGTCCGGAACATGAGCGCCTATACCAATTGCTTTGTGAACTTGCCATCTGAAGAGGCTATTGCTAGTTATCAGGTGGGTCCAGGGGTTTTAGGGATCCTGAAGGTTTCTGGTTTCAGAGGCAACAAGATCTTGAGCTTGAAATTGTGTTCCGGGTGGTTTATGGATGGGCCATTCTTCCATTGGCCAGTCTTGGCATCATTTCCACTATGGTCTTCATAGCGTGTTGTTTGAAGGTAGGATGGGATTCAGGGGATTCAGGAACTCTGAAGTTCTGGGATTCTGGAGCTTCAAGAATTTCAGAGCTTCACGGATTTTGGGATTCTGGAGCTTTAAGAATTCTGAAGCTTCAGGGATTCTGGAGCTTCATGGATTCTAGATTCTGAATCCTTACCATTCTTCTTCCAGGCCATCAAATCCTGCCGTGTCCCCCGTAAATGCTATGTCCTGTTCATGAACTGCGGAATCGGAGACATCCTCTCTTGTACCTCGGCTCTAGTGATTTGCTGCTATGTACTGATAAGCGACAAGATCGAGTAAGTCTTATCAGTGATCAATTCCCTATCACCTTATCAGCCGTAACATCCTAACCGGCGTTGAGTCCTTCTTCATCGGAAGCTTCTGGTCCACAATGGTCTCCTACTGTTCCTTATCAGTTCTCAAACTCTTTGCGGTTTGGAAACCAGTTCATTACCGGAAATGGTTTACGATGAGAAGGTGTATCATTGTTATCATTATCAGTTGGACTATCCTGGTTATCACTGCGAGTTACAGTTTGATCATATCAGCTCTTGTCAACTTCCAATGGCTTCATGAATGGTCAGGATGCCGGGCAGAGACTTGTTTGAGGCTTATGTTCAAGTAAGGGCCGTTGAACTTCTGAATCCATGAAGGCCTTCAGAATCCGCAGCTCCCTAACCGCCACCGCCTACTGTTTCACCATCCTTGTCTTCCTTATCACTGTATTCCTTATCAAAAGATCTCAAACAATAGCTCACTTTGTCAATCACAGCCAATCAGTCAAAAGTCGGATGTTGAGATTTCCACTTTGGAAGATTTCAATCAATGTTGCCACTTTCGGGTTCCTGAATCTTCCCTATGTTCTGTGGTTTGTCAGAATTCATAGATTCACCATCAGATTCAGAATGGCGAGTTCAGGTGCATCTTTATTGTGGTCAACCCGGAGCCCTGTCTATTCTTGAGGAATCAAACCGATATGATCAAGATTCTAGGAACTGTTCGATGTTTCCTGGTCATCCGATGCTTTGTGGACCCTGTTCAGTCTTTTGTGATGGATTCTCAGGTACGGAATGCAAATGCGCTCCACAGAACTACAGTAATCTTTCAGCTCCGTCGTTGCCTTCTTCAAACCTTCCGCCCAAAAATGAAAACTGAAAGTCAAGTGACTCCGAGAAGGACTAGAAGCATGGCCAACCCTACGCCAAGTATCATCTTGAGTGCTAACTCGATTGTTTTGAATTCATAGTTTCGAATCATCGCTTTGTGTCAAGTGTGTCAAAAATGAAAACTTTCGGAAATGCATGATGATCAAAGCTTTAACAAAGTGGGCGTTGCTGACAACCCAATGTCAAAGCAAGTCTGGAAGAACATATTTTCCGTAACTGTAGACGTTAAAAACATGTTTTTATTGAAATTTTCGAATCAAAACATACAATTGTGCTATAAAAATCCATGACACAATAAATCGGCAGTCGACATGAAGTTGCTTCTATATTTCGCAGTCCTCCTGGCTTTTCAACAGAGCATTATGGCTCAGGGTGTTGCACAATTGTTGTTAAATCTTCTGGGAAACATCCCGAAATCAGTCATAAACCCTATGAATCTCACGGCAGGTGAGTAAACCACAGTGCTATGTGATCCTGTTTTGACTTCTTTCCAGAGATTTTTCCAATCATTTATGATCCGAGCACAACGCCCTACCCAAAAGTTACAAACTTGGCAGAGTGTGCAATCAACGCCACTGACGCAGTCCTTAAGGCATCCGCTTCAGTTCAGTCGGACATAGCAAAAGCTGTCCGGAAGTCTGAAACACCAGAGAACATTAAAAGTTTGGCTAGAGGTGAGATAAAAGAAAAGTGTCCTTTGACTCTTCCTCTTTCAGCGTTTTCTCATACCCCCAAGCAACTTGTGACAGATATGTCAAAATACAATAGATACGTGAAAGAATTGACGGAAAGTGGACAAATTTCTGGTTCGCGCGCAGTGGTCATTTTATACGATGCACTTTCAAATAGTTCTGTGGGATCCATCGGTAAGAAGCGTCCAATTTTGTTTTCTTTCTCAATCATTCGTTTCCAGAAAACGATCTGGAATTAATAAATGAAATCGCAAAGGCTCCCGGCGCTGATAACCCGGCCGTGGCCCAACTTTTGGTTTCTCTCAGAAACTTTGACAAAGAGCTCAAACAATACCAGGAGGCTCTCAGGGACAGATGTAGATATCATGAATGAGGATGTTTTGTTAACCTTATCCGTGAATTATCATCTTTTTGAACCTTTTTCCTGTAAAATGGTATTAAAATAAAGAAACTGTCTGATGTTTGCATGATCTGATAAGAATTCAGCCATCAGAAGAGTCCTTCACTTTCAGGTGATCAGATGCTTTGTGGATCCGGTTCAGTCTTTGTGATAGATGCTCAGGTACGGAATGCAAATGCGCCCCATCAGACAGACTACTGTAATCTTTCAGCCTCGTCGTTGCCTTCTTCAAACCTTTTGTCCAAAACTGAAGTGACTCCGGGACGGACTAGAAGCATGACCATCCCAACGCCAACCATCATCTTGAGTGCTAACTCGATTGTTTTGAATTCATAATCTCTCATGAATCCTAATTTATTTACGTATCTTATCAGAATCTGATTATCAATAAAGCTAATCAGTTAAGATGATGACGACTGTAATTGAGTACTCCAAACTTCCACCTGTTCTTTTATTTGTTGTGGAGTGTACTGATAACCAATGATAAACCTCAAAAACTTGGCGACTGGCGACATCATCACAATATGAATGTTCTTCTTGTTACTGAATATGTAGGTCATTTGAATTATGAAAGGAGTTGCATAGCAATCACAGATGCCATAATAATTGATCATCTAAAAATGTGGTCAAGATGAAACGAATGTGATTAAGTGAACCTCATCCCAATCAGATAAACTGTCAACAAAGTAGCTAGTCCCAAGAGCTAACTGGAAAATAATCAATGATACGATTCTTTTCTACAACTCACAAATTTTGAGAAAAAAATAGCGACAACTTGATAAAGCACGTGTTTCTGTGGCTCACTTTGCCTTATCGATGGTAGATGTCGCAGTCTCCAGATGCTGATATAAATTGGGATGTAAATTGTGACAGAAAGAAGCGATATAGAGTTGAAAAAAAATGAAATTAATCTGGAGTTGAACATGAAGACTACTATCCAACAAAGAAAGAACTCACAAAATCTATAACTCGTAACCGCTCCGTTGGAGTTGACGTTTTATCAAAGCTCGTCTCGAAAGAACGGAAAGTAAAGAAGGTCGCAAAATCAAAAACGAAGAAAAGGGTCCAAACGACATATCGCATTGCTCTATTTGCAGTATTAATGTATGGTTCAGTTACCGGGCAGAAATAGATTAGGAATCGTTGAAAACACAGAAAAAGTAGCAGAACGTGATAAGTTTGGGCTAGCGTTGTCATAGTGAAAAAAAATGGGAGACTAATTAGACTAATGGCCAAGGATGCGACTGGAGAGTTCACAAAGCATAGAACGAATTAAAGAGCAAAATATATGATTCCCGCCCAACGAAATGCTTTGATGAACGTGTGGGATTTAGCGATTATTGAAAAGACTGCAACCGATTCATCGCGTTTCTTGTTCTTCCTCTTCAAGTAAACTGTCCAAGGTGTGAGAAGCAAGTTGGCAATGACCAACGCTACAAAAAATGACATTTCATCGTTTTGCAGTAAATCGATAATAGCCTCTTTCGAAATGGAAGTGTATCGCATTTGAAAAATAGCTGCAAGAATGTGAAAGCTGTCGTTTTATATGGGAAATTCACCTGTCGTGAACTTGGTTTTTCTTGGAATTGAAGTTTGCTTTACATCTGGATTGCAAGTGTTTCAAAACCATATGTTGCTTCAAATTCATCTGCTGTACTTCGACTTGAACATCCTCACTACAATAACTAGACGCTTCCGAAGGTTAGATGCGGTATGCTATGCTTTATACGGTCAGTGCCGGGTTACCAATGAAACTCGTTTGATTAAACAACTGCGATTCAAAAAGTTGTTCGAGCTTTAATTTTCACCACTCATCACTCCCAATCTACTCGATGACACGATTTTTTATTTGGATATCTGTAGCGAAACTTATCAGCTCATCAGTGTTTACATTTCAATGGCTAAAATGACCCTCTTTTGAGTATCGAATCAATATCGAGACCAACTGATGATGAATTCTGAATTTATTCTTGAACAAGCTTTGAGCATCTTCTGTATTTCATGTTTGAGATAGAACGTTTTCTTTCTTTGAAAAAATTTAAATGCTAAAAATTAAGAATTTTAACGAGTACTCAAAAAGTTAATGAGTTAAGATGACGACGACTGTAATTGAGTACTCCAAACTTCCACCTGTTCTTTTGTTTGCTGTGGAGTGTACTGATAACCAATGATAAACCTCAAAAACTTGGCCACTGGTGACATCATCAAAATATCAATGTTCTTCTTGTTGCTGAATATGTAGGTCACTTGAATTATGAAGGGAGTTGCATAGCAATCACAGATGCCATAATAATTGATCATCTAAAAAATGTTGGCAAGATGAGACGAATGTGAACAAGTTAACCTCTGCCCAATCGTATAAATGGTCAGCAAAGTAGCCCATGATAACCGCTACCTGAAAAATGATCAATAATTGTTTTTTTTTGAAAAACTCACAATTTTCGCAAAAAAAATAGAGACAACTTGATAAAGCACGTACTTCTGTGGCTCACTCTGTCTGATGGATGGTAGATGTCGCAATCGCCAGATGCTGATGTAAATCGGGATGTAAAACGCCACAGAAAGAAGCGATACGGAATTGAAAAAGATTACATTGATCTGGAGTTGAATATGAAAAGTAGTAACCAAGAGAGAAATAACTCACAAGTAATGTTAGAACTACCCGCTCCATAGGAGTTGAAGTTTTAGTATAGCTCGAATAGAGGAACATTAAAAAGTTCGTAAAAGCAAAAACTAAAAAGAGGGTCCAAACGACATATTTCATAGCTCTATTTGCAGTATTGATATATGGTTCAGTTGCCGGACAGAAATAGATTAGGAATCGTTGAAAACACAGCAAAAGTAGAAGAACATGATAAGTTTGGGCTAGCGCGGTCATAGAGATAAGGATTATGGAACCAGTTAAACCAATGACCAAGGATGCGATAAAGTTCCAAAAATCTATAACGAATGAAAGTGCAATGAATAGGATTCCCATGAAATTAAATAATTTAACAAAGGTGTGGGAAGTAGCGATTATCGAGAAGACTGCAGCCGATTCATCTCGTTTCTTGTTCTTCCTCATCAAGTAAAATGTCCAGGGTGTGAGCAATAAATTCGCAATCACCATCGTTGCCGGAAACAACACCCCTTCATTGAGCAGCACATCGATAATAACCTCTTTTGAAAAAGAAGTGATTCGCATTTGGAAAATAGCTTGAAGAAGGTGGAAGCCTCTCGTTTTATATGGGAAAGGCACCTGTCGTGATGATTGTTTTTCTAGAAAGCGAAATATATGATTCGCAAAGGTTTTCAAAATCATGTGTTGTTTCATCTTCTGAACTTCAGGATTGAGATATACAATGACAAAGATTTCATTTTGTAAGAAATGTGAACGCGAAAAAATTAAGTTTTCTAGTGAGTACTCCAAATTTTGACAGAATCTGTTGTTTGTTGTGGAGTGTACTGATAACCAATGATAAACCTCAAAAACCTGGCAACAGGCGACATCATCACAATATCAATGTTCTTCTTGTTACTGAATATGTAGGTTGCTTGAATTATCAATGGAGTTGCAAAGCATTGACAGGTTCCAAGATAACTGATCACCTGAGAAACGTTGTCAAGATAAAACGAATGTGAACAAGTTCACCTCAACCCAATCGGATATATTGTCAGCAAAGTAGCTATTGATCACAGCTACCTGAAAAATAATCAATGATACAATTCTTGGCACAACTTACAATTTTTGAGAAAAAAATAGCCACAACTTGATAAAGAACATATTTCTGTGGCTCACTCTGCCTTATCGATGGTAGATGTCGCAGTCTCCAGATGCTGATATAAATTGGGATGTAAAATGCGACAGAGAGAAGCGATATAGAGTTGAAAAAGATGAAATTGATCTGGAGTTGAACATGAAGACTGCTAACCAACAAAGAACAAACTCACAAGTGCTGTTGCATCTAGCCGCTCTATTGGAGTTGACTTTCTATCAAAACTTGTCTCGAAAGAGCGGAACGTTAAGAAGTTTGTAAAGGCAAAAACAAAGAAGAGTGTCCAAACGACACATTGCATTGCTCTATTTGCAGTGTTGATGTATGGTTCAGTTGCCGGACAGAAATAGATCAGGAATCGTTGGAAACACAGCAGAAGTAGCAGAACATGATAAGTTTGGGCTAGCGCGGTCATAGAGAGAAGCACAATGAAACCCGTTAAACCAATGACCAAGGATGCAATGGAGTTCACAAAATTTCCAGCAAATGCAAGTACAGCCAACGGGATTCCAACCCAATGAAATATTTTGATAAAGGTGTTGGAAATAGCGATTATAGAAAAGACTGCAACCGATTCATCTCGTTTCTTGTTCTTCCTCATCAGATAAAATGTCCAGGGTGTGAGCAATAAGTTCGCAATTATCATCACTACCACAAAAAAAAACCCGTCATTTTTCATTAGGTCGATAATAGCCTCTTTCGAAAGGGAAGTATATCGCATTTGGGAAATAGCTGGAAGGAGGTGGAAGTTGTAGTTTTATATGGGAAATGCACCTGTCGTGAACTTGGTTTTTCTAGGAATCGAAGTGTGCTTTACATCTGGATTGTAAGTGCTGCAAAATCATATAATGTTTCAAATTCAGTACTTTGAGTTGAACATTTCCACTTGTTCACTACGCAGTTTTTCTTAGCTTCATCTGAAACCAGGTTAAAGGCTGCTTGCTATGCTTTATACGGCCAGTGTCCAGTTACCGAGTTGACCAACTTTTTAATTCACCAACTCATCATTCCCAATTAACTTAATGACAAGATTGATATTGGGAGGTCTGTAGCTTATCAGTTTATCAGTTCACTTTTCAGTGGCTCAAATGACTCCACTGACTGATAAGCCAAACTGATTTCTTGCACAAGTTGAGTGATTTCGTTTCGAAAACTTTTTTCGTCATATTTTTCCAACCCCTACAAGTGATAAACACACATATTTTTCAGTTAACAACAGGTGGAACTCACCAATTCCAATGACTTCATCCGATTTCCAATCAGAATTCTCTCCTCGATGACGGATACCAACTCCTCAGCCGTTTTCCCACAACTTTTAGAATTCGGCGAGTACTTTCAAAATTTGGTTTGGTTAGGTTTTTTACTAATCGTTATTCTCTTGTTCCCGCTTTTCATATTTGTCAGCCAGAAAAATCAGGAACGCGATAAGAAGGTTTGTGACTTGAAACTGGACCATTCTTAAGCATAAGCTTTAGACCGCAATCTTCCCAGTTATTTCCCAATGCTATGACACTGTAGTCATTATGATGGTGTTGGATATTGCTGCCATTTGTCTTTTGTTCATAGGCGTTGAAGCGCTTATTGGTGAAAAGTATGAGCTCAATCTTAACTGTCCATTTGTTTGTTTTTTTTTGCAGAAAATACGTCGGACTTGCCTGCCTTTACATTTATGTGCTAGCCATCCTTCTTATAACCTCTTCCAGCCAAACCACTCATATCATATTATCACTTCTCGCTTTCCAACGCTTTTTGATCTTCAGTTACCCTCAAATTGAACGATTCATCAGCTTTTCCGCAAAGGCAATCAGGAATTTCTCTTGGGTTCTTCAACTACTTATTTGCGTCAAGGAGGTCGTAGTAACATGGAATTTGATGGAAGATGATACTCAGGAAAATGCAGAGTTGAAGAAGAATTCCTTGTGGGTGGAGTTGGTAAGTTTAGGGGCTTCAGGCTTCAGGCTTCAGGCTTCAGGCTTCAGGCCCCTGTTCCTCATTCCAGGGCTTCTTTCTTTCCATCAACATCCTTCTCTTATCATCTGCCTTGCTATACATCCCTATCTTTATCAAAATCCGCAAACTTTCCCACCTACCGTCTGCACTTCAAGGCCAACCGCATCGCTATGTCTTTTATCAAATCTTATCAGTCGTGATTACAAAACTAGTCACATCTCTCTATCAATTCGCTTCTTACGCTCAAAACGGAAGTTTTATTCATGTTAGCGTACACAATAACTGTTCAAAAAAACAAAAAATTCAGATGTTCCGAATGTCAGTATATGCTGACGCATTGCTGACCCCGTTCCTGATCCAAATCACTTATCTTCTGTGCAATAAACGAAACGTTGACACTTGGCTGGCACCTATTTTGAATCCAGCAAAGTCTTTGATTTGTCCAAGACACAGACGACAAGTAGAGCCGATTGGGATCCAGGCGTCGGATGCTTCTCGATAAGACCATTTTCAAGAAAAATCAGTATTGATCGATAAGCTGAAGTCTGATATGATGAACAGCTAATTCCAGATTCCAAAATCGTTCCATCGGTTACACCGCCGTTGCAAAAAGCTCGTCTCAACAACAACTTCGAGTCAACGTTTCAGCGGAAACTGATGGAATGCTGATGAGATATCATGTTTTCGAATCATCAAATACAGTTTTCAAACTCTTTAATGTTCTGAATCTCCTGTTTGTTTCAACATCAACCCAGTGAAAACCAAATAAACGGATTTAGAACTACAATGCTCAACTTGTTCAGTTTCACAATGAGTTAACAGTTTTTAAATGATCAAATGACTGATAATGTCCGTCTCATCAGTCTAAACACGACACAAACTACTTGGAAAGGTGTGCTTAATAAACCAAGAAGTCAATAGTTCCTCTTATCAGTTCCAATCACTCTTTTTCCATCGATCAATGCGATTTCTTCTTCTTTTCTTCACATTTTTCTTGTATTCAACTCAATTCGGTACCTTTTCAATTGAGTTTTCCAAAACTTTGTAATTTTCAGAATGTCCCTCAAAACCCACCAAGATCCGAGACTTTTCGAAAAGCTACAAGTTCCAAGTGACTCCAGATGAACATCAATCAATAGTTTGTCAATATGAAGTGAGTTTTGATTACATAGATGAAGCTCTGGATTATTTTTCAGTTCCTTCTTGACCGCTACACCATCCCAACCATCTCCATTTCAAATGTCTCCCTTTCTGGTCACAACTACTATAGTATCAAACAAAACAATGGATTTGCGACCCAACGATTCAAAACTGGGCAAAGTTCCAGACATTTCGAAGATCAGACTATTAGGCTTAATATGACCAACACCTTCTTTCTCATTTTTGAAATCTCGAACAACACTGACATGGACCATTTTGTGATGGAAATCAAATTTGAGAATGTGACCCCTAAAACCATTGCTCCTTTCCGAATCGATAGATCTATCGGAGCTGTTCTCGATGCTCGAGACCTACCTGTCAATGGAGCTCTGGAGCAAGTGGAGACTTATAAGAACTTTATGATCCAATTGGTTGTATTCAATGAATCTATCGATCCGGAAATCCTGAGGAATTTTTGGATCTATGGAGGTGACACTTTCGAAGGAACGTAAGTATCAGATTGTTTGAACTGATTCTAATGATACCTTCAGGCTGTATGACATTCAAACTTCCAATATTTTCTTTCTGCACTCACACAAAAGCTCTCGATTCACCATTTACAACCGAAATCTAGTCAAAACTTTCGGGTTTTCCCTGGTCTTCTATGATGAAGTGCACCTAGTCTCCCAGCTAAAAAGCGACTCATATGGCTACACTCCGTACATCCTCGACAACACAGTCAACACATGGACTGGCTCTTCGATGACCCAGAACTTCCAATTCATTTCCAAGAGTCTTACTTTCCGGGAGATCACGGATCCGGATCTTTTTGTGTATCAGCCGACTTATATAAGGGATATTCGATTTGTGAGTTGGAGAGACGGGGGAAAATGAAAGGAAAGAGGTTTAGAAAGGAGAAGGAAAAGTGGATATTTATGCAGGATGTGTTACAAACTTTGGCGATAAATCTAAGCGGATTGCAACTATGACGTGAGTCTGGACTTTTAGGATTTTAGGCTTTCCGGCTTTTAGAGAACTTCGAGACAGGCCACGGCTCTAAACTTCCTGACTCTTGGGGGTTTCAGACACGGTTTTCAGGCTTCAGGTTTCAGATTTTAGAATTCAGGCTTCAGCCCACCGCTCTAAGCCTCCTGGCCCTTGGCGGGACAGGCCAGGCTCCCAATCTCGCACCCTTTTCATTTCGGGCCGGGCTCTCAGGCTTCAGGCTTTCAGGCTTCTAACCCCTTATTTCCAGTGCTTCCAACTACGCCGACTTTGAAAACCTGATCCTTTACGGTCGCTGTCGAACCTTCAGAATCACTGATGCCGAGGTGTCATGGACCAAATCTCCGGATGGTATGAACTGATATCTTATCAGAATCAATCAGAACTTTCAGCGCCAGTTGACGGTTCCTTTGCCACCCGAGGAGCTCTGATGACGTATGCCTACCCTTATCGAACAGAACCAGAACTCCATATCACTTGGACTATTGGCGCTGAGAATGTCACTGACCTACTTGTCCAATACGAATTCGCGTATTTGACGGCTAAAGTTGAAATATCAGAGAACAATGATACACTTTTAGAATCGTAAGTTCCTTCTGGAACCTGCGACTTTTTTCTAATTCCAGATCCCAAAATCGTTCCATCGGTTACACCGCCGTTGTAAAAAGCTCCTCCCAACAACAAGTTCGGGTCAATGTTTCAGCTGAAACTGATGGAATGCTGATAAGATACTATGTTTATCAGACTCCACGAGTTTCAACTGCAAACTCTACCAAATGGTTGAATGTTCTGATTCTGTTGTTTGTATTGACCCAGTGAATAAATGCAATTCCCCCGAAGAAACGGGATGTTTTGAAGTCAATCGTCCAACTTGGGTGCAGGATGTACCTCCCACTGATTGTGATCTCCGCATAGACTACTCAGATCTTGATACCGACCCATCCAAGACCGAAGATTCTCGTTGAAACGTGCAGCATGGAAACACTAAACTAGATATGAGACACGCCATTTTGTCACAAACATGATTACAGAAAAGGATAGGATAGGGGCAGAGATTCAGGACACGATGGTTTGATGGGCGCTGACGGGATCCTTGGAATTGCAGAAGTTGAATTGTGGGCGGACCCATCATGTTTTGAAATTCCAGATACATGTAGATGAACATATTTTTATTGCATTCAGAATTTCAAAAGTTCCTAAACCACAACCATGACATGACAGCATAAAAAATAAGAACAAAAGATCGAATTATCAGCACTGTGTCTCCCTGACATTGAGCTTTTCATACAATCGCATCACTTCACAATAACCCTCCTGAAAGACAAATCAATGTGGACATTGGATTACTGTAGCACTTACAAAAATAGGTCCCAGCAACAAAGTGATATCAGCAATTCTCACAGCAATCTCCATTTCTCCCAGTTTTCTCTCCGATCGATAATAGGTTGATAAGCCTTGAGTCAAGTTGTAATACTGCTCCTGAGCCACGATCTTGAATGTCAATGTTGAGTCCATTAGGGCTAGTTTCCAGATGCAAATTGCTTTGAGTGACAGACTTCATGTAAACATCTTTGCTATTATTATCTCTCTTAGGTCGCAATCACCAACTGATATAGTGATGGGTGCAATCTAACCGAAATGATCGATTTCCTATAGTGAACTTTCATTCATTTTCACCCTAAACTCCCAGTTTTCGAGAAAATGATCTTCAAAGTACTGGCGGTTATCAATTCCTCGAAAACTGGGAGTTTAGGGTGAAAATAGCCTAAAGTTCGCTATAGGAAATCGAGCATTTCGGTTCGATTGCACCAAATCGATTGATGATTGCGGCCAACGCACTGAAAAAAAAGACAATTTCTGTGTGACTGACTGACTGTCTGTAAGTGTGTACCCTTGCGGTATAATCTATAGAAACGCGTTCCATAGTACACAAAACGCCGGGAGCGTCAAATTTTCAGAACGGTGGCCTAACTGGGGAGTGGCGCCCGGTTTTCTAGGCCATTTCGAGGACTAGAGTAGGTCAAAATTCAAGCGTCTTC
The DNA here is from genome assembly GCA_900536315.3 of Caenorhabditis becei. Taxonomy (NCBI): domain Eukaryota; kingdom Metazoa; phylum Nematoda; class Chromadorea; order Rhabditida; family Rhabditidae; genus Caenorhabditis; species Caenorhabditis becei. Next base: position 588,984 of record LR538955.1, on the reverse strand, counting down.
TCAGCAACTAATTAGCCGTTATGTCAGGAATTCTCCCCGCAAGGTGCACAAGATTTTGATAAGGGATCCCTATTCTGTAAACCGGACAGGCGCGCAACTTATGTGTTTTAGGCCATCTTTCCCATGTTCATTTCTAAAATCGCCTAGCCTAGTCGACCACGTTCAATTTTTGAAGTTCGTACTTTTGAAGGGCGTAAGCCATACCCCGTTCAATGTTGAAACGGCAAATTGTGGAGTTATCGCAAAAACGGATCGAATGGGTTACTGTAGGCAGTTCGTTTCTTGAAGATTTTTTGGAAGATATAAGTTGAACGCTTGGCCTCTAGAAGTTCAGGCTCACTTTTCTCCACAGTAATCCAATCTACAGTAATCCTTGCAGTTCGAAGCTTCGCATGCCCATGTCACCTACAGTAACCCTTGTCAGCTACCGTAATCCTTTTGCGCGTGAATTGAGTGACTTGAGGACCTGAAAAGCGACATGAAATCCTGTTCGGAACTCAAATTCGATTCAAAAATTGATCCAGATCCATCAGATTATGAAATACAGCTTCAATTCCTTCCAGTGCATGTCAAGATCAAAATCCCGTCAAATCAACGGATTCCTGTCTGGTTTTTTATGAAATTCCCCACAGAACCAGGTCGAGAATCCAAAAAATCGGCGCTTCATCAATGCATTGATCGTCGGATCGAGAACACACACACCTAGATCAGTATCGTTTCTCGTCTTGATCACTCACGCCACCTCTATGTGGACTGTGTCTCTCGGATTGGAATCTCCAGGAAATTCTGGCAAAGATGAGCTGGAACAAGGAAGATCTATGATTCAGTGGCAACTCACAGAGCATGGAAAACATGTTTTTATGAGTTGTCTGGGTCAAAACACAATTCCCGCTTTTCATTGAAAAAGAGCCTCGGAGAGCTGAAAATTGAGAATCTGGAAAAGTATGAAACTTCTACTAGTCTTCTTTGCTATTCAAATGTTTGGATGCCTCCTGGTAAGGGTTACAGTAGGACTTCAAGGATTACTATAGTCTTTCAGATCAAGGAATCTGAATGTCAAGAACCAACTACCCCACGTGTTCTTCATCGAGGAGAAATCTTCAATCTTTTCAATCCTGAACATAGAAGAGAACAAATTCAACTGTTTGAAACCCTATTCTTTGCAGATGCTAACAATTCTGTCAATGCTTCCTTGAAAATTTAATAACATACACAACTTTTCTGTCTGGCAATGAGATAGAAATAAATGTTGCGATTCGTTTCGAATTGGGTGCAGCCTGTACCGATACTGATCTCCGCTTTAGACTTTGAGGATGTGTCCTCAAGATCTTGATACGAAGACATATCCCAGTTCAATGACAGCATGGAAACATCAAACTAGACATGAGAAACGTCATTTTGTAGAGTTATCTTGGAAACGGATCCGGTTACGGTAGGATTGAACACTTGGCTTTTCGTCCTGGCATAAACAAGACGTGCAACCAGAGAGACATTGGTTTTTGTGAAAGATTGATGATTTATGAGAATTGATTTATTTAGAATTTCAAGAAACCTATTTGAGAAATACACAAAATGAACAGTTAAAAGCACCGGCTCTCGGAAACATTGAAGTTGCCGTAGAATCGCATCACTTCGCAATAGGCCTCCTAAAAGACAAATCAATGTTGACTTCGGGTTACTGTAGCACTTACAAAAATAGGGCCCAGCAACAAGGTGATATCAGCAATTCTCACAGCAATCTCCATTTCTCCCAGTTTTCTCTCCGATCGATAATAGGTTGATAAGCCTTGAGTCAAGTTGTAATACTGCTCCTGAGCCACGATTTTGAATGTCAATGTTGAGTCCATTAGGGCGAGTTTCCAGATGCAAATTGCTTTGAGAGCAGAGTATTCCACTAGGTCAAGGGTGGACAGGGACTTGGAAATAGTCGAATTGAAGGTGGACATAAGGGTTTTGAAGGGCTCGAAACACGATGCTTCTAGTTCTGAACATCCAGAACTTCCAGTTCTCCAAGCAGAATCCAACCAGATATTGGAGAATGAGCAGTAGCGGAGCAACGTCGGGATCTCTTCTTCACTGAGAAGATCCACTCCAGGGCAGTTCAAACAGATGCTCCAAGCACTCTGATCAGCAAGGTTTTTAAGTTGAAGGAAGTCTTCCATTGTTCTTGCGTCCAGAGCATTGGACCAATGGCTCATGGCCTTCTTCACATGATCCACATAATAGCTCAAGAGTTCTTCAGGAGTCACATCAAGGATCGGGCAAACAGAGGAAGATGAACCAGTTGAGCTTAGAGCAGGACTTGTACATCCACTATCAGTCTTGGAGTCAGAAGGCGATGGAGATCGTCGAAAGTAGATGGAGGTGGCGAATCCTCTAGTCACTTCTTCCTCTCCATGTTGTCGGCCTCGGCGGATGTATTCCGGAAGGCGATCTTCTCTTTCACCTTGGGATTGAACTACTAAAAATTCATCAATAAGCAATCGTATTTCATTGAGGCTAAACTCACATTCCTTCTTCATTCCAATAGCTTCACACTTTGCAAATCGACATGACCGACAGCCATTTCGAAGTTCTTAAAGCTCGGATTTATCGGGAATCTTGGAATTCAATGAATACTCACCCAGCTCAACATTACAACTATTCGTGTATTTGCACACGTACTTGATCTTCAGCCCAACAGTTCTTCTGAAGAATGAAGCGCAAGGGGAGCAAGTGATTGCTCCGAAGTTTCGATTGATCTTTTCAGTGACAAGGCAGATCAGACAATGCTCAAGGGAGGAATCAGCTGAAAATGATAAGTGATGAGGAGTCAAGAAAAAGATTACTGTAGCTTCTACCAAGGTAACTACCAAGGTAACTACAAGAACACAGAAACACACCTCTCATAACGGTAATTTCGTTTCGTACGAATCTCGTGTCTCCCCAATGGATCCGCGCCGCCAATAAGTACTGTCCCGGTAGAGATCAAAATCTGCGCGGTTCTGAATCGAATGAGGGTTGGACACAGACCTCTTCGGACTCTAGAACGAACTCGGTCCGTTTTGGAGATTCGTATCGGAGAGAGATTTGAGTGATGTTCTTGGGGGAATGGGATGAGATTCCAAGCTTCCAGGTCCAATGGAAGTGTCAATGCTAACGCAAGTTTTGTACATTCCAGCTGATATGTATGTGTTATCATGCGAACATGTTCTCAAAGTAAGCAGTGACACTCCCAGAGCACAATAGAAGTCAATTGTTGAAAACATGTTTTCCAAAGTGATCCCGATCAAATGTTGTGCACAACAGTGACCCTTCTACAACTGAAAAGCATATTCAACATGAATTTCATCGTGTTCTCAGCTGCTATTTTCATTTTCCAGATACTGGGAGTCTTCCAGGTTTGTAAAACTTTAAAACTGCAAAACTCTGCTTCTCAACTTTCCAGGTCACCTGCGTGAATCTCGGAAGTATTATTTGACCGGCTAGCACTGTCACTGCTACTACTCCTGTTCCAGGTTCACCCCGAACATTTCAACCTGAAAAAATCTTCTTTTTCAGAATCAAATTCGAAAGTTTACTTGAATTACACCATGTAGGACTACGTTGACATATCGATTACAGAAGGCTTCATCGTTCCAAACCTCGACGATGAACCTCTGAATTTTGAGGCGGAAGTCGAAGTTGTCATTCCTGGTTTTGATCCGAGCAAAGTTGTGATCCCGACTCTCAATGAGACATTGCAGAGAATTGCTGATGAGGAAGCTTCTAGTGGAAAAAAGTGAACATGCGATTTGTGAATGTCTTCTTCTTATAAACATTCATTGGGATTGGTTCTATTGAGGTTTCCAAGCTTCTCGAGGTTGATCCTTTCATTGTTCGATCTTTCGGAATCCCTTTTCCTTGTTTTGATCTCATTGTCCTATACACCAAGCACTTCAAGATCCTCTTCGTCTTTTGAAGATTACATTCCGACTTCCTTCATCTGCATATTTTCGGAACAGATCAAGAAGTCGTAGAATCAAAAGTTCGATGCGATGTGCCTTGTGCCATACTCGTTCTGCCAGTATCCTAAAGAAAGCTTCAAGTGTGGTTTCTCATTCCGGTTCAGAATCCTTTTACTTGTCTAGTAGATCTTTGCTGATAGACAGCATTTCCTCTTCCAAGCTTCTCCTTTTCAGCTTCATCACAATCTATCCTCGACTCGCTGTACTTTTTGTTCTCCTACGTCACCCTATCCTATTGTTTTTCTCCCCCCAAAAACCTTGACAAATGGGCCAAGAGACCAAGAAATTGAAATTCCCGGGACTGGTGTCTTGAACTCGTCACTGTCGGATCTAGAATACAAACGCTAGATCAACGACGGAGATACTCCCTTCTCACGTTGTATGGGACACGTTTTTCTGACTTGGAAAAGGAGAAAAAGAGCATCAGAACACAGCTCAAAAAGATCCGGGAAAACATGCTTTTCTGTTTACCAAAACATGGAAAAGTCAGCATAAAAGAGCTTCTGAATAATAGAAAAGCCCCAATTCGATAGAAATGAATCTTCAAATCGTTCTGTCTGTGGTCTTGATTACCCAGTTCTTTGGAGGTCTTCAAGTGAGCTCAACTCCTCGGATCCTTTCTAATAATCACTTTCAGATCCTTCAAGTGAACTGCCAGTCAAGACGAGGAGAGCTTGAAACTCTCGCAAGCTATATTGAAAAAGTTGATTGGAAAGCTGCCCAGGATGGTCTTCTTAGCTACGTTCCGAATGATTTTCTGAAAAACCGATCTGAAACTTGCTTCCGTCCAATTCGCGATGATCACAACTAACTGATAAACAATAAACTTTGTGTTGAAAATGTTTCGATTCGTTTCGAATCGGGTGCAGCCTGTACCGATACTGATCTCCGAATCTCCGCTTCAGAATTTGAGGATTGTGCCTTCGAGATCTTGATTTGGGGGCCTAGTCAAAGACAGCATGGAAACATCAAACTAGACATGAGAAACGTCATTTTGTAAAGTTATCTTGGAAACGGATCGAGTTACAGTAGGATTTGTGGGCTTCTGGAAGTTCAAGCCGGGGAGAGAGGAGAAGTGCAACCGCGCTCTGCTAGACTACAGTAATCCTTGCAGTTTTGAGAATTCCGCAAGACCGTTTAGCTACTGTAACCCAAAATGTTCCAGTCTGACTAGTTTTACTCATTAGAACATTTCAGATCTTCCAACCTCATGTTCGTCCCACCCATCATCCCGACAGATTTGATCTTTCCGTTCTCGAACATCAAGAACATCTCTATTTACGTTCCAACCAGGTCATTGCTGTCTGCTTTTTTTGGAATTCACTCCGACATGTCGTGAATCTAAAGTTCCAATCGCTGTGTCCTGAACCTACCAACGCACCGGTGGAACGAGAATACAGACGTCAGATCGAATCGGCAGATACACCCTTCCATGTATGTACTGTGCTAGTTTTCAAAGGGGACTCTGACACGTTTTTTAGGAAAAAAGGAGGAAATAATGACATCAGGGGATTGAATAAGTGAATGGAAACCGGGAAGTTTTGGAATTGAGCACAATGTTTGCCAGACAGTGTTGGTCGTATTGAAAATCGATCTAAACATGTTTTTTTAAAGCTGAACATAACTTATTTGTGGTCGGTCTACAGTTCATCTATGTCACTGATAGAATTTTATCAGTTCCTGATCACCAAGCACCTCAACTCTGAATACTCTTGATTTGTCGAGACAAGCCAAACCAAATCCACTTCTTAATCCTATCACCCGACAATCATTTGCTTTGATAAATCGAGAAAGCACTATCAGGTGATCATTATCAGTCAATCTTCGATTTAATCATAAATTTCAGAACGTCTTTATCATCTGCAGATCAGTGGTTTTATGTTGAACTGACCCAGGTTGTGAAGAAGCCAACTCGGCACCAAAGACTTCGATGGAGGAAGGTAACAATAGTGCACAACTTCAAAACTAACTTTGCGTCTTCAGAATCGGCCTGACAAGCTCGACAACGAACTGAAGAGACACAGATTAGCATTAGAGCTTCTCTAGTGGACGTATGAAAACAGTGTGAACTAACGGAAAGTTTAGCCTAGTGCTTTGTTATCCCACGGCCGATTACTGGTTTCATAACGAACAAAATTTGCAAAGAAGCCAAGATGAAGAATCGTGATGGATATTCACTTTTTTGTTTTCATTAGTATAAAAAAAGCATTTCGAGGTTCATAAGGACTTCATTTAGAAACATTGATTGTCACAAACATTGAAGTTATCGTATAATCGCATCACTTCGCAATAGGCCTCCTGAAAGACAAATCCTCATTGAATTTGGCCTTGGGTTACTGTAGCACTTACAAAAATAGGCCCCAGCAACAAGGTGATATCAGCAATTCTCACAGCAATCTCCATTTCTCCCAGTTTTCTCTCCGATCGATAATAGGTTGATAAGCCTTGAGTCAAGTTGTAATACTGCTCCTGAGCCACGATCTTGAATGTCAATGTTGAGTCCATTAGGGCGAGTTTCCAAATGCAAATTGCTTTGAGAGCCGAGTATTCCACTAGGTCAAGGGTGGATAGGGACTTGGAAATAGTCGAATTGAATTGGGACATCAGGGTTTTGAAGGGCTCAAAACACGATGCTTCTATTTCTGAACATCCAGAACTTCTAGCTCTCCAAGCAGAATCCAACCAGATATTGGAAAATGAGCAGTATCGGAGCAACGTTGGGATTTCTTCTTCGCTGAGCAGATCGACTCCAGGACAGTTCAGACAGATGCTCCAGGCATTCTGATCAGCGAGATTCTTGAGCTGGAGGAAGTGCTCAAATGAATCCACAGTCAGATCTTTGTTCCAGTGATTCATGAATCTCCTCACATGAACCACATAGTAGTTCAGAAGCTCTTCAGGAGTTACATCAAGAATCGGGCAAACAGAGGAAGAAGAGCCAGTTGAGCTCAGAGCAGGGCTTGTGCAATCACTATCAGTCTTGGAGTCAGAAGGCGATGGAGATCGTCGAAAGTAGATGGAGGTGGCGAATCCTCTGGTGACTTCTTCTTCTCCATGTTGACGTCCTCGGCGGATATATTCCGGGAGGCGTTCTTCGTTCTCGCCTTTGGATTGGACCACTGAAAAGTCATCAGTAAGTAATAGTTATTCATTGAGGCCAAACTCACATTCCTTCTTCATCCCAATAGCTTCACACTTTGCAAATCGGCAAGATCTGCACCCATTCCGAAGTTCTGAAACTTCAGAATCTTTCAAATCGTCTGAATCAATCAATACTCACCTAATTCAACATTACAGCTATTCGTGTACTTGCACACGTACTTGATCTTCAGCCCAACAGTTCTTCTGAAGAATGACGCACATGGGGAGCAAGTGATTGCTCCAAAGTTTCGATTGATCTTTTCAGTCACAAGACATATCAAGCAGTGATCAAAGGGAGTATCAGCTGAAAATGATCAGTGATAAGGGGTCAAGAACAAGATAGCAAGCACCAGAGTAACCCCAAAACACACACCTTTCACAACGGACATGTTGCTTCTTCTCAGCTTCACAATGAATATGTCCAATGAATCGGACGTCCAATAAGTACTGTTCCGCTGGGATGGAGATCAAAATCTTCCCAGACACTGGGGCTACACCTTTTAGATGGCTATCACTCAGAAGTTTGGTGTCAGAAGGGGAGAGGCGGGAATGTTTCAATGGTTGTTGTTGATTTCTTGGTCTCAAGTCTGCTAGAGTGGAGTTTCAGTCATTGACTTTGGTTATCATGAAGTTTCTCAGAATCAAAAGGGTGGAATTAGGTCATCTGAAGTCTCTGTGGAGCTTCTGGATTTTACAGACCTCGGATTCTGAAGCTTCACCTGCACATGGACCTTTTTTCAGCCCTTTGTGTCTTCCAGCCTTCCAGATTCCCTAGATGAATCCTAAGAATCTAGAATCCAGATTCCGAAACATTGGAAAGCAATTCGATTCGATTTGAATTCTTGAACTCCTCT